>CM076573.1:972703080-972882842 GCA_034641835.2 Pinus albicaulis
CTAGGGTGGGGCCCACAGGGCTAAATTTGATGCATGTCTATTTTAGTTGTCCCTTAATTAAAATGGAAAATAAACTGTAATATAAATCTCAAAATAACTCATAATAGTTAACTGAGTGTGATAAACTCAGTTGACTCATGAATTTTGAGTTGAGGGTAGTTGGTGAGGCATGGAGCGTAATTCTAGTTGTAACAAAGTTTGAACTATAGTGGTGCATTAGTTAATGCAGGTTGTAAAAAGTTTAACTCAGTTAAGTGAGTTAAACTCAGTTGTGCTAGGTGTAACTGTTAGATACACTAATGAGAGATCAAATGAATTAAATATTAATTAATTCACAATCAGTGATCTCACGTGCAACTGAGGATTTACTATTATTAGCTTCATGCATGTCAGTTCTAGTGGAGACCCAGTTGAGATCTAGGTGAAAGGGATGTTGACTATTAGTTGTAGGATATTGTGTTGCACCCATGCATCCAAAAACTCATTGGATTTCCCATGATACTAAGCACAGTTGAGGAAGGTTGAAATTCCTAAAGAATAGGGATTGCATTCATCAGGGATTGTGTCAGCAAGGCATGCTAAATACAGGCTCAGAATTGGCTAAGTGTTGGCCTGATTTTGTCTGGATCAGTGTGAAGATAGGCATATTCCAGAAGACTCTTGTGAGAAGAGTGCATTGTAATTGTTTCATGATTCCTTGTGGAATATACAATATATGATAAAGGGGTTCTGAGTAGCAAGCTTTCCCCGGGAAATTATCTGTGTTGTGTATTGATTTTCTTCCTTCTTTACTTGTTGTGATTGACAATTGTGTTTATTTTCCTCAATTAATTTGTAGAAGCAATTCAGTATCTAAATTTAGTACATTGTTAGATCGGTTTGAATCCATGATATGCATATATGTTGTATAATTTCTACAATATTTTCTCTTATGTGCATTAAATATATGGTATAAAAAATGAATTTTATTCTAGACTATCTACTACAAATTTTTCTTGCACAAGTATTTCATGCATGGATTAAATGCATAAAAAAAATTAGCAACAACAAAAATATAATATCATTTACCATCATTAAGACAATTGTTCTAAAATATATATATATATATATATATATATATATATATATATATATATGGTATTGACTTGATAGGATAGATCTGGAACTAATACAGTATTTTTCCAACTCCTTCCAACCTTTGATACCTTCTTCAATAGTATCCCCCCGATCACATATTTTGCAAGTTATCATCACTATTCACTTTTTCCTTTCTTTATTTCTCACCATATTTTCATTGTGTGATTCCCTTTATCATCAAGATGACCCAAAAGTGGATTATCATCTCTACCATTTAGTTTGTAGTTGTTAACTACCTCCACCTCACCCTACAAGTGGCAGGTAGTTACTAGCTCATTTATGAGCTCCACTTCCCCACTTTCCAAAAGATTTTCTTGTCTTTTAGGGTAGTTATTGATAAATTATTTCCATGATCATAAATAATTTAATCATTTAGATTCAATTCCTAGGACTTTGTCAGAGGTTATCAATATCAACAATTAACTTACAACCATAACTTATCGAGTGTAATTTTAGGATCAGTTCCAAATATTTATTTTATTAAAAACATTATAAATACAAGATTTTCATCAAAGTTTTATCAGTTTATCACATTGATAAAATATTTTTAAATGATTCTTTTAAAGTTAATACATAATCATACTTAACCATGAATACAAATTTACAAAAAAAACTTCAATTTAGGGGATATCACATCCTTCCCCACTTGAATTTAACACAGCCCAGTGTCTATTCATAAAATTTTGGAATTCATTCCAACTCTCTAAAACAGAGATATATATGCTTCCTTAAAATCATCCTCCAACTCCCAAGTTTCCTCTTCTAGGTTGAAAATTTTCCATTGAAATTTTACTTGAACTATGTTTGTATTCTAGAGCTTGACTACTCTCTGGTCTAGAATACATGGTGGTTCTACCAAGATTTTTCCCTCTAGTTACATGTGTAAAATATTCCAATAAATTATATGAGTTGATTCATGTACATATTTCTTTAAAAATGATACATGAAATACAATATGAATTTTTGTATTCGCTGAAAGAGCTATTTGGTCAAGCAACTGGTCCAATTTTGACTAAGACCTCAAAAGGTCCACAATATTTGGGTAATAGCTTGCCATAGTTCCCAAGTCTAAGTGTGGTTTTCTTTAGTTTAATTTTTAAATATACATGATCACCAACATTGAATTTTTTTGAAATATTTTCAAATTATGCTTAAACTATTTAACTACTTCTTCCATTTCCTTTAACATATATGGTCCCAATGCTAACCAATATTCAAGATGGTCCCAACTTAGAAGTAATTTTCATATTTTTCTATATAGTACCTCATAGGGGCTCGTATTAAAATAAATTTGATATATGTTATTATAGGAAAACTCAACTAAGTGGAGATAATCTTCCCACATAATTGGCATGTCCATAAAGTACATTCTTAACATATCTTCTAAGATATTATTGGTTCTTTCTATTTGACCTTAATTTTTAGGATAATATGATATGCTAAAGTTTAACTTTGTTCCCATACCTTCAAATTATCCTTCCAAAATTTAGAAGTCAATTTGGCATCACGGTTATAAATCACAATTTTGGGCACAGCATGGAGTCTAAATATCTCCTTCATGTATATTTTTGCTATGTTAATAGCCTTGAAGGTAGATTTAACACGAATAAAGTGTGTTTTTTTATTGAGTTTATCTACCACTACCATAATATAATCATGTTGTCTCCTAGTTTTTTGTTAACCAATGATGAATTCCATTGATGTTATCTCTCATTTCCATTCTAGAATGGGCAAAGCTTGCAATAGCTCCTTTGGGTGTTGATGGGAAACCTTAACATGTTGACACTCCAACCACTTAACCATACGCTCTACTATCTTTTTTCTCATGTTAGGCCAATAAAACTGCTTCCTCAATGTATTTATTAGCTTTTTATAATCTAAATGCCTACTTATTGGTTTCTTTTTCAATTCATCTAAAACAAATATTTTCATAGTTGGATCATTAGGCACATAAATTCCATTTTTTTACATTATAAAATCCCAACTATTTATTGAAAAATTAGTTTCCTCTTCACCTAACGATTCATATTTATGCATTTTTTTGTTTAAATCTCGTGTATTCTTAATCAAAATCTAGAGTTGATTTAATCTTTTCTATCAGATTTGTTTTCCAACTAGCTAAATTTGATTTATTTTTCTACTCAATGCATCAACTATAATTTTTTTTTTTCATTCATGTGTACAATTTCAAAATCATGTTCACTAAGGAATGCCATCCATCATGGATGCCTAGCATTTAGATTTGGTTGATCAAATATGTATTTGAAACTAGCATTGTTTGGTTTTAGCTGAGATTTTATTCCAATGAGATAGTGTCTCCACTTTTTTAGAGCATGAATGATAGTTGTTATTTCTAAGTCATGTGTGGCATAGTTCTTCTCATGATATTTTAACTTTCTATATTCCTATATGATTACTTATCATTCTTGCATTAGAACACCTCACAATCCTTCTTTACAAGAATTTGTGCATACAATAAAAAAATCATTAGGATCAACTAAACTCAAACTTGGAGTAGTTAATAGCTACTTTAGTTTCTAAAAACCATCTTAACACTTTTTATTCCACTCAAACTTTGTTCCCTTATTTTGCAAATAAGTAATTGGATATGCCAATTTAAAAAATCCTTTTATAAATCTTCTATAATAGTTGTAATTCCCATAAAAGACTTGTATTAGCTATGTCTTTAGGTATTATCAATTCAATAATATCTCTAATATTTTCCAGATCCATAACAATTCCTTCCTTTACTACATGTCCAAAATATTGAATTTGTTTCTGGTAAAATGAGAATTTTCTAAACTTAGCATACAACTTGTTTTCTCTAAGTGTTTGAAGAACAATCTACAAATCTTGATCATGTTCTTTTTTACTCTTTGAGTAAAACATAATGTCATCTACAAATATAATTAAAAAAAAATCTATAAAATGACTAAGCACATTATTCATCAAGCACATGAAATTGGTTGGTGCATCAACGAGTCCAAATGGGATAACCATGAACTCATAGTGTCCATATCTTGTCCTAAATATTGTTTGTGACTATCTTCATCATTGATCCTAATTTTTTAGTATCCAGATCTTAGATCAATTTTTGACAAAATTGAAGCTCCTTGAACTTGATCAAACAAATCATTAATCTAGGGAAAAAAATATTTTTTATGGTAATTTTATTTAGTTGTATGTAATCCATACAAAGCCTAAGAGTCTCGTCTTTCTTCTTACTGAATAAAATTAGTGCGCCCAAAGGAAATACTCTAGGCTTTATGTACTTCTTATATAACAGCTCGAGTAATTGACTTTTTAACTCCATTAGCTCAGTAATTTTCATTCTATATGGCGCTTTTGATACTGGAATTTCTCCAAAAATGAGATAAATTATTAAATATATACCTCTTCTTGGAGGAAGTCATGGTATTTCTTCTGGAAATACAACTTTATATTGCACCAATATAGGGTAGTACTCTAGAGATGGTTTATGTTTGCTACTAAAAAGGTCTTCAATTTGGAATGTGAACATTTGGAAGCCTTTTTTAGCACATTTCTTTAATTTTAAGGTAGTAATTTGCCTCACAGAAATAGCTCTTGGCACTCCTTTGACTACATAGTCCTCTCCTTCATCATTAATACAAGTAAAACATTTTTACATAAAATGTAAAATTAATTTTTGAGGTTCCATATAATTCATCCCAACAAGAACATGATATGTCCCCAAAGTTAAATTTTTTAGATTTAGATTAGTGATCATTCCATTCATATCTAATAAAATGTCTTTTCAAGTTTCTATAACTTTCATTTTTGCTATTGTGGCCAATTATACTAACAAGGGCTTATGTAGTTTTTCCTTTTTAAGTCCACACTTTTCAATGGAATTAGGGGAAATGTAGCTTAAAGTAGAACCAAGGTCAATCAATATTGTAAACATTTTTCCTAGAAGCTTTACCTTGGATTTCCTCCATAGTGGATTGGTGCTTTGATTGTCTCCCATCCAATGCCACAGTAATCCTTGGAATATTATAGACAATATCATTTATTATAGAGGCTTCCTGCAATTTATTTACCTTTTTTTTTTACTAGGTTTTATGTATAGTCCCTCCACAAATGTTTCTCATTGAAACCCAAACACTTGGTTGGTGGTCTCGTTGATTCACAAAAAATCTCATTTCTTGTTCATATCCCTTGTCCACCTTTATGTCTTAGATTTTGATGTTTATTTATGATTACACTCTAATTTCCTTCTTGATTTCTTATAAAAGTGTTCAAAAAAGAGGGTTTCTTAAATCCATTTTCTTAGTATTGAATTTTTCATGTTTCCTCACCATCCAAGTTTTAGAATTATCACCCTTTTATTTTTTGTTGTTTAAACATAATTTTGTCATCTTGATACTCTCATCCATATTTTTTGGATTTTCAAGTTCATTCTCTCCCTGTATGATAAAATTGCAAGCAACTAATGAATGTTTTTGTTTTTGTTTTTTCCTCTTTCATATATGGTACATATATCAGCAAACTCCTACATTTTTTTACAAATTCATTTATGGTAAATTGTCTCATCCTTAACTCATGAAACTCTCTGGACTTTTCATCAAAATATATTTTGGATAAATATCTCTTGTTAAATTCCTTTTTAAAGAGTTTCCATGTCAAATTTTTTCTTCTATCTCTATTTATGAATTTATTTTCCTCCCACCATAAGAATATTTTATAGTTACTTAGTATGTAGCCAATTTGGCCTTAAACTTGCTAAGATAATTGTATATATTGAAATATTTTGACATATTCATAAGCCAAGATTCTCCCCCTTCCTCATGTTCCTCATCAAATTTTGGAGGCCTAATATTTTTGAATTCTCCTTGCAACTTAGATGTAGTTATTTTCTTTTTTTTTCATAGTAGTACTATCAGATTTATATTCTTCCTCTTCATCAAACTAATGTATTTTACTTTCACTGGAAGTTATAGAATTGTTTTTATCAATGTAATCACTTATATATCTCTTCTTATGAGTTTCTCTATTTTTCCTACTCCTTTTATTCCCTTCCATTTTTCTCAATAAATAATTATTTTTTGAGAAATCATGTTGGTTGTAACTTACAGTTGATTTCTATTACATTTTAACTAATTGTGGATGGTTGTTTCATTCTTATTAAATTTATATTTTTCTTTCACCGAGAAATTACCAAAATAAAAATAAATAAATAAAACATGAATATCACAAGAGACGTAGAACATAAGAAATTAAGCTCCAAGCCAGGGAAAAACCCCACAAGGGGGAAAACCTGACCAAATTCTCTTCTTATAGAATCATATCAAATTGAGAAATCCAATACCCAAGAATAATGCAAGAATCCAACCTCCAACATGCCAATTCAAGCCCTCTAAATTCTACATCATCATAATAGAGTATTTATCTTTCAACTGTCAACAAACTTGGGCCAATATTCATCTTTAAACTATCCATAAGCTTGGATAAAGGTCCACCTTCAAACAATCACAACATGAGACTTGTAGTGGTTTTATAGGTCTCGTATTTCCATAGTAACAAACCCTGGTGTTATAGGTTGTTTTGTCGCATATGGTCAATAGGCATTCAAAATAGCATAATTCACATCCTTGAACACCTTGCCATCATCCGTACACAAAGCCCTAAACATGACTCTCTAAAAACCCTGAATTTTTTCCCTTAACTGCTTCATTTCAGTTTTTTTAGGCCCAACGCACCCTGGCCCTATATGGACCAACATTCAACAACAGGTTGGTCCTCTGTAGACTTGTGTTGATCACCAGCAGGTTGCCCCTTGCTCGGAGTGTGTTGATTCTAGAAATTAGGGAAAAATAAGAATAATATTGAAGCTTCCTCTTCCAGAATCTTCGAGGAGTTGTTCTAACCATTTACCTTAGATAAAAGTCTCCAATCCTATCTTATCCTACCTTGGATATTTCAACTCTTATCCCTTGAGCTCATCCTCCCATCAAGAGTGGATCTCAAACCTAGATTGCTAAATGGATAATAATTCCTAACCTACCATCCTCTCTTATATATTTACAGCCATCCCCAAGATAGGGGTTGGTTTTTTGAGATAGCTTCTACCCTTATGTTGTTACTATGAGAGCCATTATTCCATGCATGAGGGTGACATAGAGGTACACTTTGCGGCAAGGAAGGACAAGTCAACTTGGAGGAGCTCTTCTACAAGATCAACTCCTATATCTAGTTAAAACTCTCTCCATTTCTATTAATAAAAATATTTCATTGTTTTCCTATATGTGATGTTATGATTTGATGTATTTCAATTCCATGTTGATTCATTGAATAAAGTTGTTGGATGATGCTACATAGATTTCTATCATTCTAGAACAAGACACTAGGTCTTTTTGTTGTTCTAGACCAAGACACTAGGTCTAGGGAAGATACTTATGTTCGCAGTCATAGATTTTGTATAACAAATTGGTAACTCCACTTGCGAAAGGTTCATTGCCTTGGTGGTTTCCTTGTCCTTCGTCCTTTTTCTACCTCTTATTTAGACCTTCACTATTTTACTCAGTCAAAAACAGGCCTAGGAATACCCTTTCATTGAGTTTCAATTGAAATTTTTTTGTCAGAATCTTGCATCCCCCCATCAATGCTCCCCCTGGCATAGAGACAGAGTGTTAGAATGCTCCCCAACCTTCACTGTGATTGAATTGAAGTGAACCCAAAACCTCTTTGTGTTTGCATTACAAAGCATTGGTGCCCTCTAGCACTTGCGTTGACCCTTGTTTCATACACAAAATTTCTTTTGCCTAATTTTCTCTTTGTCCATCTTTGTTATATTTTCTCTTCCTTGAGTCCCTGAGTGATTTGTGGTCTCTTAGAAGCCTCCATTTCGTTTTATTTTGGTTTTATGTTTCATTGATAAGGATTTTTTTATATTTTCCTTTATTATTATCATTAGTTCATTAAAGAAATGAATTTTTTTATCATTGAGTGCTTGAATGAAATTTTTTTATGGTCATCATTATGAAAAGTCTACATTTATCAGTGATTAGACATGCATCTTAGTTTTCATCATATTTTAAAATTAAGTGGAATTGAAAATAAAAAACTCTTTGCATTGGCATATAGGGTTTTATGTGTGCATCAACATTGGAACAATTACATTAAAAGGGAATTTCACTTAGCATATTTTTTTTTCATTTTTTATACTACATACTCTTTGTCTCTACCCTCCTTCAGATATATTTTCATTGAAAGTGAAAGATTTCATTTCTTCATGCTAGCTTTCATTTTATGGAGTTCAGGTGAAACTTGCAGTGAGTTCTAATCTGAAACTTAATTGAAGACAAGCATTAAAATTTACTAAATCAAACTAAGGATCATTTGTAACATTAGCGTAAACATTTATAGGTCTATGCTAGAGATGTTTTCTAGCATCATTAATATTTTTGTTTTCCGGTTTTGCATCCCTGGGGTGATATCTCGTTCCACTTATATAAGTGTATAGGATCATTCTCCATGTACATTTTGGTATATTGGATGGCACTCCATGCATGATAAGTATATGGGAACACTCTCATCAAATGGTTACTCATTAGACAGCACTAATATGAACCACACTTCCACATACCATCGAGTATATTTTGGAAGTCCACCATAGGTTGGTATCCTCGCCATAGGTAACTAAGTTGGATGCCTTGTATATTGTGATACACCGAACACAACATTCGGGGAGATTTTCTACACGTACATTAAGTCCTTGGTTATCCAAGGTGTATATTGTAGTTCATGGTTGCTTGGTAAACCTTTATGCCTAGATTTACCCCTTTTTATTTATTTTTGTGTTAATTGTTAAAATTTATTAATCCAACATGGAAGAACAAACCCCTACCCTATGTCGTTCATGTAGAATGCAAAATAATCCTCCTCTTCCACCAGAGGAAAATCCCAACAATTGTCAGAAGCATAAGAAAATGCAAACTACCGAATCAAGAATTTCAGGAACTACTTTTGGTCCTCCTCCTGAAATTGATCCACTAGAATCATCCTTCCCTTTGAGTACTAAGCTCGATATTACATATTCTCTTGTAGATGAATCTGATACAATCAAAACAGAAGAACCTAGGCCTTTATTTCCTTATTTTATTGAACCTAACTTTACAAAATCAGACACCTTGCCACCTAAGGTTATACAACCTGAGTTACCTCAACCATATTCACATGTTACTTTAGGACCTTCTCCTTCTATTCCTTTGTCTTAGACACAACTGCAAACTATATATCTTGGACCTCACGGTGAACCCCTTCTACTTGGTCTTGTGAGTATTGAAGGAATCCCACAGGAATAACCTCAACCTTCTTCTCTAGTTCATTTGAGATGGATTCATCTTTATCGGTATTATCCTCTTTAGAATCCATCTCAAGCCCCTTTATCTAATTCTTTTCCTTTCAGTTCACCCGTGAATTTATCATGGAAATCATCTTTGGGATTGTTAACCATGAGTGAATCTTCTATGGTTTCCCAACTTGCTACCTTGGTTTAGAAAACCAATTTTTATTCCTCATACATGTTTGCGACATCACCAAAGACACATTTTTATGGTGGACCATTTCTCCCACGTGGTTATCAATCATTTTTTAGTACCTTCTCCAGTGTGCATCCAGTCCATGGACCTCTCCCACATTATTTAATTTTTTAATTCCATTTGGAACCTCTTTAATGAACACTATAAAGTATTCTCCTTCTCCTCCACCTACATCTACAGTTAAATAGCAGGTTTGCCCTTATGTTAGTGGGCATGGATACCCCCAACAACCCCATTCTCCTTATGTTGGGTACCCTCCACCTGGTGGGTAGTTTCCTCCATCATTCCCTTCTCCTTTTGCAGGGGGGAAACCTGTTGTTGGTATACCACAAATTAGTGCTTAACCTTATTTAAATCCTCCTTATCCTAGTTTGACTACTAATGTTTTTAAACCTAATTTTTTAGCCCAACCTAGTTCGTTTATGGGTCCATCCATACATTCTCAACCTATACTATCTGCATCCAAAATTCCTACCTATCAATCGATGCCTTAGCAAGCTCAAATCAAGGTAAGCCAACCTTTACAATTTTTCATTATGAAACATTATATTCCAACTGTATCTGGTACCTACCAAGTCTCTCTTACTCAACCTCTACAATGTACCTTATATTCTTAACCGCTTAAACAAGGTATTCCTAAAATTCTAGTAGGACGGACTACATATGGTACGGCTCAACCCCCACTCACTCCACCTTATGATGGGATGATGCGAAATCCCGCAGGTAAATAGTATCCCTCAAGTTCCTTATCAAGGCCATCGAATCCAAACCCATCCACTCCAACATTTGCAAGGTTATCCTAAATCTATAAAAAAAGGATATGTGTATACTGGTTATCAAAACCCCCCTACCCTGGTACCCAGGTTCCTCTTTATCATAATCCTCATTATCATGGAGTGCACATCCCTATTTCCCATGTTATTCCACCTTATCTATGGTATCCTCCTCTAGATTTTTTTAGGAAGTTACCTTTTTTGGAAACTCTTGAAATTTCAAGATTTGACTCGGCTCACTTAATGAGCCCATCGCTCATTCTCCTTGGTGGTTGATAATTCCTAACAAATTACCTTCTGATATCGTGAAGTTCAATGGGAATCCTAGGGAAGAGCCATCCACACATGTGATGACTTATCATTTTTGGTGTTCTTTGAACTCCCTTAATTATGATTCCATTCTATTACATCTTTTCCAATGTACGCATACGGGTTCCACATCTAAATGGTATATTAAATTACCTAGAGATCCATTCGACATTTTCAGTTCCTTAGCCACTACATTCCTAAAACATTTCCAGTTTCCCATATGATATGATAATGGAACCGAAATTTTGACCAGATTTAAACATAATAATTCTACTTACATTTCCCATCATATTCATGAGTGGCGACCTCATCATCGATTGGTTAAAATGTATGTTCCCAGTCAACTGTTAGTGGAATGGTTCATTAAATCTCTGGTTCCATTAATCACAGAATATGTATCTAAGGGTGGAGTTATAACTGAAGAGCAAGTGATTTCTTGTGCCTAGTATTTGAATCTAATTTATAATACCCAATCAAGCATGATTTATGAGAAAATACCAAACACTCTGAGACCCTCAAACATTGGTCCTCAGCCTCCTGGTAAATAATCGCATGTTGCTGATGGCGTGTCTAGTTCTCCCAATTCACATTCTGAGAGTAAACCATCTTGTGGTACTCCTATGAGTGCACAAAACCCTCCATCCAATCCGCATGTGGCTTCTACTTCCTATATTAATGGCGTTCATTCTAATAAAGGAAAATCTCAGCAGCAACTAGGAAGTAAGAAGAAAGGTAAAGGCAAGGATAAGAAAGATTATCCTTCACAGGATAAACAAAAAGGTCAGTGTTCTGACAAAAAACAGAAACCTCATTTTCCATGTCTAATCTGCAATGAGGATCACTTCACTCGTGACTGTACTCATTGGGAAGAAGCGAACCAATTTATGAAATCTTCTACTTTGCTCATTTTGTTGACTGATCCATTTCCAAATCAGGAGACTCACATGGTTTCTCAGGACCCTAATTCCTCTAACTTGGTTTTAATTCTTTCCTCCACAACGCCTAAATATGATATTATAGTGGCCACTCAAATTAAATACTATGGTAATGTGAATCCTCTGAACGTTCAAGCTATTTATCAACATATCGGTTCAGAATTATCTCCAACGGATCCTTCTCCACCTATGATTCCTATGGAATTAACCATTAATCCTCTAAAAGGAGTTATTCATAAATCGGCTTTCAACCCTCGTGCAAGAGTCACTCAAAATTATAACAATTTGAGGACGTGGCTCAGTCTCCATCCGCCATGTCCACACTTGAGGTGTTTCAAAATTATCTCGCCTAAAAGAAGGCTTTGTTTTCTACTATCAGATGTATTGATCCTTCATATTCTAACCTACTCATTCTTAATCATGAGAACTGTTCACCTTGACTTCTGGCTCAATTTGATTTTATGATTTAGGTTGTCATCCGTGGTAAGAACATCCATCATTCTAATTTGGACAAGGGAGCCTCAACCTATATTATATCTTTATGTTGTTGGAAGGCGATTGGTTATCCTCAATTTATTCAGTCACCGACTACCTTGAATTATTTTGAAAATAGAATGTTTAAACCATGTGGTATTTAAACTCCTTGTAAGTAAAATTAGGAGGTAATTTTTTATCCATAGAAGTCAAAGTTAATGATGGACCTCTAAACTATAATATTCTATTGGTTCGCATGTGGGTTTATGCCATGTTTTCTTTCATTTCAACTTATTTATAAAATAACACCTTTTCCCATAAAGGAGGGATTGTATTCATCCATCAAATCACCTTATTTTCCTCTATTTATCAAGTTGCATGAATTTTCCCTCTTGTAGGGGAAACTCTACCCTGTTATTAGTATGTCGGGGTTTGATTGCTTAAGGATCCCTCTCTCATGGGAACCTTTTCACTTCCTCCTCCTTCACTTCCTAACAACTCTCCTTTGGTTACCTATATCAATATGATATCCTCTTCTACCATCCCGATTGATCCTTGGATTGTACGACATGAAACTAACATAGATAGTTTTTGAAACTAAATTTCGCTTAGACATATCCAGCTTGATTACAAAGTCATTTATTCAGCTTGTATGGCTCACTATGATATTTCCTATTTGATCAATTGGGTTGATCTTTCATTGTATTTTAGCACATCTTATGATTCTTTCTCTCACACTTTCCCTACCGATGAGATCATCATGGAGATCATGTTTTCAAATGATGCATCTTGGGACGATCGTCACCATCGTTCCTCCTTACCAGATTCCATTCAGGATAATCTTAGTGACCTATATCGACGCAATATCATTGAGATTTCTATGAATTCGGTTTCAATTCACGAAGTCAATTCTAAAAATAACATATCGAATGTTAAAGAGACGATACCTTTCGATATATTAGTTAAATTGGGTATTGTTGAGAATATACACATTGGTGTGTCTTGTTCTCTGGATGAGATTAAGACCTATAATGTAATAGTTCTAGTCAAAATTTCATGTAAAATTTAATAAAGGAAAAACAATAACCATGTTTGATGGGACACTTATTCCAAGTTGAATGGTGGGCAAAAAATCCTAGTGAGTGTCACTTCAGTTTATTATGGCTAAAGGAATTGGCTAAGGCTTTGGAAAGGCATGAAGCATTATTCGGAATTTTATTTATGAAAATAATGGAAAATAGGAGAAAATGGAGGTGAAAGGTCACAGGTTTCATGTGAGGAGTAAAATCAATGAAAATAACGAAAAATGAAGAAAATAGAGGCCTCATCAATAAAAAGGCTTCTGAGGATCATTTGGTACCTTTTGTCAGTTTAGTTTTGGATCTTTCTCATTATTCTCTCTCTCTATCTCACTCTTCGACACTTGGAGTTTTATTGGAGCACTTTGGCATTGTATCAACAAAGGAAAAGGAGGCAAGAGGAAGGAAGGAGAAAGCAAGGAAGAGTAGGATCAAGCATCTACAACAGGGCTATTTGTTGGTATTGATTTCCATGTGTGATTTCCTTGCTATATTTGGAATTCATGGTATTGCATTTGACTCTTTTATGTCATGGCATGGTTTTTGCTAGGTATGATAGTGTTTTCATCCTAACCTCACCATTTCCAGATAGCCTTGATGAGATGGGTTCTCATGATTTGGTTGAGCTTGATTACCAGATGGATTCGAAGTTGAAAGAGGTGGATATCCAAAATGAAAAACACATGGCCTAGTGATCCCTGAACCGGATTGTGGATTACGGTCAATCCAATGGCCTAGTGACCCCTGAACCAGACTATGGGTTGTGGTAAATCTAGGATTGTGTTCCTCGGTGGGCCTAGGAATCCTTGTCGGTGAATAGTGGGATATATGGTAAATCCAAGAGGTGTATTTCTCTCCATTGGGCCTAGTATTCCCAGGATGGGATGTACGATAAAGCCTAGAGAGTGGGTCTCGGTGTAGGTCCTAGCGATCCTTGGATCAGACTGTGGATTACGATAAATCCTGAGAGAATAGGAGTAAGTAAAATTCCTCACGGTGTAGGTGGATAACTCTTGTAGAATCCATGCTTGTTTGGTTCTTTCTGGTTGGTTATGAGTCCCACATTCATGCTTCGAATATGGCATAGGGTTGCTAAAAAGATATTCGGCTCAGCCAATCTATGGTCGAGCGGAACATGTTAGTCCCATCCCTGGTTGGTTTCTACATTCATTAATGAGAAGTTAACTTCCTCGGCATTTGATGTGTAAATGTATTGGTTTATATTTGGTTCCTATTGTTGATGTATCCTAGACATTTTTGTTTTCATTATCCTAGTTATGAGCATGTATTCTGCGAGTGATGATGTATGTCTCTCCTCATGTTTTTATTTGTAAATGAATAAACAATGTATCTGTGACCTAAATAGATGATATTGTACCTAATGATGTAAGGGAACAATGATTCTTAGTGATTCTCAGATAAGTATGAGACCCATATGTTCAGATATGTTATCTAAACTTGTAGATTACATATTTGCGACATATTTGACAAAATTCCTATCATTGCTAGTAGGGGTCTATTCAATTCCTTATTCCATTATTTCCTTTTTCATCATTGTTTCGTTGTTAAATTTCATTTTTGATATTGCCATTGAATTCTAGGTAGTGACCTAGGCTCTAGGCCTGAAAAAGTGGCTCAAAACCATGGGACATTGGCACAGGTCTATGGACTGGATTAGAGTGGTATCATAGCATGGTTCACCCCTTGGACTGGATTATAAATGTGTGTTGGTCATCCATTCCTATCAATTTCACGTGTTTTAATCATCACTGTGGTCTATATGCTTTTTGCATATGCATGGTGTCGGTCATGTTTGTAGTTATGTCGCCATGTGAAAGAGGATGGTGTTGTTGTGAAGTGTGTCGTCATGAGTGTATGATTGGTTATGCATTGTGATGTGTCTGTCATGCATACATGTCAGTTTCATATTTGTTTTGTATTTTGGTTGACTATCTGATTGTGGTATATTCATGGTGGTGGTCATGGTTGTAGTGGTGTCACCATGTGAAGTTTTGATGGTATTTTTGTTGTTGGGTGTGATTGTTATGAGTGCATGACGGTTATGCATTTTTTATGCATGTTAGTGTATATATGTTGTTATCCATGCATTTTAATGGTTATGGTTGTTGGCCATGAGGTCATTGTATGCAATGAGGTAATCTTGATGTTTTGGTATGTTATGATGGTAATGTGTTGGTTGAGATAGAGCAGCAGATGCAAATCACCAAAGTGATATTGCGACACTAGACTTTAGAATAAGAGCATAACGTCATATAGGTTTGTATACTTGGAATGCAGGTATGTGGCTAATGGTTGTTATAAACATTATGATTACTTATATGCTTGTCATTATATTATTATGATTACATGTATAATAAATTATATTTGATTAATGTAGTCATATGCACATATGTTGATTAGTCATGAATAATAGTAATATGTGGTTGCATGAATTGTTGTTGTTGTTGTTTTATGTTAGTTAGATTGATGGTTAAGTTATATATTGTTGAACTTGTTGTTTTTATATGTTAGTTAACCTAATGATTAGGGTTATTTCATTAGGATCTTGATGTTATATGCATTTTTTTTATTCGGATTTGCCTATGCAAATGGGTAGGATTATGACATTCATGTATGAGTTGACCTAATTATGATAGTGTTTTGTACTAATCTATATTGACTGTGCACATGTGGTTTTTATGCATGAGTGACAATTGCTTGTGAGTTTATGATGTGAATATGTTATCTAGTTATTTAAAAGGGTATCATGACCTTATTTATGATTGAGTTGATATGTTGTGAAGTTATATCATACTAATTAGATTGATTTTGCAAACAAGATAGACTCCCTTAAGATACATTTAGGTATGAGCTTACTTATGGCATATACTTGGTGCTTGATTGTTTGATTATGTCATGTATTTGGTGTCTGAGTGTTAGGTGTCTATTATGTCGCTTATTTTTCATTTGAATATTTTATTAATATCATGATATGAGTATGTGTCTATAAGGTTGCATGAAGAAATGATATTTTCTTTAGATGGTTGTACTAAAACATATGTTTTGAGACAGTTGATATGTACTTGCGTATAAGTAGGTGATAGTTGTAGCAGTATGTATTATGACTGATGAGTGTGATTTTATTGCTTACATATAAGTAACAGTTGGGTGATGTGATATCACGTAATAAAGGCTCAATTGTGGCAAGGTAAATGGTAAAAGAAAAGAATTGGGTAATAATTCCTTTGGCTATGTTTGGAAACCCTAATTCCAAATAAGTGACTACCTTGCATACAGGAATTTTTATTAAACCTAATATTCTTTGGAATTATGTGGGTATGTGTTATATTTATGAACATGTATTTGACAGATATAATAGTTGGCTTCTAGTTATGGTTGAATCCTCCAAGGGATTGGAGTCCCTTGAGAGATAATATATGTATATGTTCAGATACAAGGCAGTGTTCCTGGCATAAAAAGGTAAGGCAACTGGTATATTGTATGTTTATATTTTACATTAATAGTGATGCATTTATGGCAATATGATGCAGGGGATTTCATGGAAAAAGAGACTGCCATGAAATATTTGAAAAGACTCAGATTGAGCTTTCCCTTGGAAGAATTGGGAACCCATGGGGATTGAGTCATGGTGTTTGTTGTCAGTCTTGGGATCTTGGTCTCTTTTGATTTGTTGTGCTTAATTTGTGGTCTTGATTGGGTCTAGTGCATGGTCATGTCACTTTGTTTCAGTATTGTATTTCTTTTGATTTCTCATGGTCTTATTCTTGTTTGTTCTTGTTCTTTCCTTTTATGTTTTGGCGAATCTTGGGAATTGGTTTGCGAAAGAGAAAACTTAATGGAGCTCGAGGAGGGTTTTGTGGTACCTAATAGGTAATGTAAGAACTAGATGAAGCTTAGTGCATGAGTAAAGGACAACTAAAGGTAAGAATATGACAGTCAGTTGGATTGGTTGGGTCTATTGTGGTAAATGGACGATGGCAGTACAGACATGAGAAAGGAAACAGAAAAGGTAAATAAAGTGGATCTGAGGTATTAGGTGTCTTGGCTATGTTGGGAAATTTTGTTCTTAACATTGTACATGTTGTGCACGAATAAAGGAAGTTCTCTTAATTTATACCTTATGATATCTAGCAATTGTGTTGTGATCATGATTATGTTGATATTTTTATATATGTATGTATGTATGTATGTATGTCGTGTCTGACAAGGGAATCATGGATTATGATTGTTTAAATTCTAATTTTTATATTTATATATGTGTGTAAGAGTATCGTTGTTTGAGAGGATCATGATTGTTTTGTGCTAATGATTATGTGTGTGTGTGTGTGTGTGTGTGTGTGTGTGTGTTTCACTATATGACAAGGTTTTTAAGGATCATTCCTATGGAGGAATGATTTCTTATATAGGTGAATGGCATGAAGAGGTTCTTGGTATTATGAGGAATCAAGTGGGAAGACTAACCCTGACAGGTCTATGAGGTTTGTATCATGTGGACATAAATTGATATTACATTCTTGTATTATGCCTATGTTTATGATATGGATAGGTAATTTTGAGGGGTACATAAGCGAAGTAAAGGTATTTTTATCTGAGACATGCTAAGATAAGTACGGATGGTGGAAATACACTAGAAACAAGGTTTCTTTTGGGTTCAATGTGTGTTGTATGGAAGTGTAGTACTATTGTTGTGTATATGTAGTGCATGTTTTATATTTAGTGATCGTTCCTATGGTGATTTGTGCATGTAAAATATGTAGTATTGTGTACCTATGATGTTGTATGTGTTATCACTTTGTCTATTTCCCAAGGCTAAGAATGGAGTCTGGAGGAGGTAACCTCAAACCAATCTTTAGGTTTTGTAGCTAGCCCTACCAAAACCGGAGAGGATTCTCTCAATGTCACTTTTTTAGGTCCCTATATTACTAGTGTAGTCCCTTATTGTTGTTAGTGTACCCCCCTTATTATTATTGTTGTACCCATGTAACCCCCATATTGTTATTATTGTGTCCTTACATTATTATTGTTAGGTTGGCTAGGATTATATTATGATCCCTTGGACTTCTATATATAGAAAGGAGGTTTTTTAATTTGCATCATCGAAGAATTGTTCATTTATGTAATATAAAGGAGTTTTCCCCCTCGAAGTGGCTTATTGCGTTGATCACTCTTTTCTTCTATTTTTGGTGTTGGTTTCATAACATTTGGTATAAGAGCTTTCGATTCTAGGGTTTTGCTGCTCCAAAAAGGTCATCATGAAATTTTCACTATAACTTATTTTCTACTAAGGTTCAGAAGCTAAAAATTTTATCAGGAGAAGCCAAAATCCTAAGGAACTTCTTGTACAAATTTAAGATATTGGTTCGAAATATTTTCGGAGATATGATCTATGGATGTTAGGGTTTTTGCAGGCTCCCAAATTTCATCTAAAAGAGGTGACCTTGGGAAAATCATCATAACTCGCTCTCTGAGCATCGGATTGGAATTCTGTAAGAAGTGACCAAAATTTAACAGACTTTAGTTTCTTGTTGATCCATTTTAGAGCTAAATGAGGAAACAGTAACATGTGGCATGTCGTACAAGTTCTCTCTACTGAACCAGTCCATAATTAGGTCATTGTGGGAGATTGGGCATAACTTTGTCTTGAAGCATCCAAATCAGGTCAGACCTATGGAATTCGAAAGAAGATTTAGAGGGCTACTACAAGACCAAATTTCATATATTGAAGATCTGAAATAATAGATATACATAAAAATCAAGCTCCTCAAAATCAAGAAAAGGGTGTGTATTTTTTTCGAATTGCGTAAGTCTTGTTTGAAAAATCAGTTTGAAATGACTCCAAAGGAATATTGAAGCATATATATCAGTATTGGGTTCTAAAATTCCCCTTAAAAATAATTCAACACCCATTAAGCCCTCATAACACTCTACTATGACTCATGAAGATGAAAAAGTGCAACATGATATATCAAAATTACAAGAGCAAGTGCACCAAATTGTGCTCTCACAAAGAGCAACAAAAAATGAAATGGAAGTTCTGAAGAAAGGTGTGGAAGCTAAGATGGATGGTTTGAATAAAGGCATGGAAGCCAATATAGATGGTTTGAAGAATGGCATGGAAGCCATGGAAGCTAAGATCGATGGTATAGAAGAAAAAATGAAAGACAACATGGAAGACATGAAGAATGATCTAAAAGAAGACATGGAAGGGTTGAAGGAAGTTTTGATAAAGTTGATACAAGAAATTATTCCTAATGGAAAAAATATAGTAGAGGAAACTCATGATGAGAAAAAAAAAATGTTAATCGTGATTTCATAAAATTTAATGTTGGATTGAAGACCCGCCATATTCCAAAGATCGATATGAGGAAGTTTGATGGCAAGGATCCCGTACCATGGATACTACAGAAGGAGCAATATTTTGATCTCAATAATGTGAAAAACACACAAAAGGTACGCATTGCAACTTTAAATTTTGAACAAAATACATTTGTATGGTATCGATGGATTTGCTCCTATAAAAAATTATCACTTGGTCAATTTTTACGGAGGAAATGATAGCACATAATGAGGATACAAAGAGAAACACCTTCTTTATCCAATTGATAAATCTCAAACAAAAGGGTTTAGTGGTGGATCACAGTGAGGACTTCCAAAAATTGAATATAAGGGTAACTGATATTCCATAGGAACACGGGATTGATGTCTTCATTGGGACTTTAAAGGATAACATCCAACATGAGGTTCACCTTTGGGAACTGGATTCATTGGAGAAGGCATTCAGGTTGGAAAGAAAAATTGAATGTAAAATTATGGCGACAAGGAAGCCTACCACTCACGTCTATAAATATGGAAGTTTTGCTACTCCTAGACTTCCAAAACCTACAAGTTTTACACCACAACATTGGAATAAAAAATAGGAAAAGGACTTTGCTATAGTTTGGATATAAAATACACTAAAGTTCATAAGTATGTTGAGAAGAAATTATTTTACATAGATTGTGAAGAGGAGGAATAAAATGAACAAGAAACTTCAATAGAAGAGGATATACACCAGGAACCAACCCTAGAGAAAGAAGAAATGAGTCTGACCATATTGTGTAATGCATTGGTATGAATTACCACTCCTCAAACTCTCAATATAAAAGGACATATCAAGAAGAAAAGGGTAATATTGTTGATTGATTCGGGTAGTACCCATAATTTTATTCATTGTAAGGTAGCCAAGGAATTGAATTCATTCCTATACCCAACACCGTAATGTCAAGTGATGGTTGCAAATGGAGGAACTATGAATTTCTCTATAAAATACCATAATATCAGGCTAACCATGGGGGAATATGTATTCAATATTCTAATGCTTTCCATTCCAAATGGAGGTACTGATGTTGTCCTGGGAGTACAATGGTTACAATATTTGGGGATGGTAGTTTTTAATTTTCAAGAACTTTTCTTCAAAAAAAGTTCAGAAGGAAAGGAAGTTGAATTACGAGGTATTGCTGGGAAGCTGGGAAAGATAATAAGCTATAATTTCATGACAAAGCTTCTGAACAAAGAAAAACGAGGTGTAATTTTACAATCATTTAAAATCATCTATTTCTCCAGATCTCCAAAATTTCTTGGATAATCATTCCAAGGTGTTTGAAATTACCAAAGGACTCCCACGTATTCGTGATCATGATCATGCTATTCATTTGATTCCAGGAAGTATTCCTCCAAACATCAGGCCTTACAGATATCCTTATGTCCAAAAGAGTGAAATTGAATGTATTATTATAGAAATGTTAGAGGCCGGTATAATTCAACCTAGTCAAATTTATTTCTCTTCTCCAGTAGTATTGGTGCACAAGAAGGATGGATTATAGGGAGCTCAATAAGCTCATTGTTAAAGATAAATTTCCCATTCCTATGATTGATGAATTATTGGATGAATTACATGGATCAAATTATTTTAGCAAGTTGGATCTTCATTCAGGATATCATCAAATTAGAATGAATACTGAAGATATTTCGAAAACAACATTTCGAACTCATGAGGGTCATTATGAATTTTTGGTCATGCCTTTTGGCCTTACCAATGCACCTTCTACATTTCAAGGGTTGATGAATTCCATTTTCAAACCCTTACTTAGAAAATTTTTGTTAGTATTTTTTGATGATATACTAATTTACAGCAGTTCTTGTAAGGATCATGTTCAACATGTTGACAGAGTGATCAAACTATTCAAGGAGAAACAATTATATGCAAAAACCTCCAAATGTTTCTTTGGAGTAAAAGAGGTAGAATATCTGGGTCATATTGTATCTCACGAGGGTGTTAAGGTAGACCCTAACAAAATTAAAGCCATTAAGGAATGGAAAGTCCCCACCACCATAAATCAATTGCGAGGATTTCTCAGGTTAACAGGGTATTATCGCATGTTTGTTAAAAATTATTGGAGAATAGCATCACCTTTAAAAACATTATTAAAGAAAGATGCATTTTCATGGACTCCTGAAGCAAAAAAGGCCTTTGAGCATCTTAAAGAGGCAATGTACCTAGCACCAGTCTTAGCTATGCTAGACTTCACAAAAATCTTTATTGTGGAATGTGATACCTCAGGAAATGGAATTGGTGTTGTTTTAATGCAAGAAGGAAGACACATTACTTTCAAAAGTAGTCTAATCAAAGGAAAGTATTTACAGAAAGCTATTTATGAGAAGGAAATGTTGGCAATACTACATGCGCTAAAGGAATGGATACCTTACCTAATGGGAAGACACTTGAAGGTAAAAATTGATCATGATAGTCTTAAATACTTTTTGGAACAAAGACTATATTTAGTAGGGCAGCAAAAATGGGTCACAAATATGTTGGTTATTATTTTTAAATAATCTACAAAAAAGGGAAGCTAAATGTTGTTACAGATGCACTCTCAAGAAAAGATGAAGAGGTGGAAGCATTGCTCTGTGCCATTTCAATTATCCAACCAGATTGGCTAACTGAAGCAAGGGATGAATAGAAGAAGGACGAAGAAGTGTGGACACTCATTCAAAAATTGTTGCAAGATCCTAGTACATCTGATACATTTAGTTGGAAAAATTATTCCTTATGGTACAAAGATTGCTTATATGTTTGTAAGAGTTCCCAACTAAAACAAAATATTCTTTTGGAATTGTACACTTCTCCCTTAGGAGGACACTCATGATTTTTTAAAACTTACCACAGGGTGAAGAAGAATTTTTTTGGGATGCCCTTAAATATGATATTCAAAATTTTGTGGCGGAATGTTTGGTTTTCCTTCAAAATAAAGTTGAGACAATTAATTCAACAACCTACAACCTTTATCCATTACAAGTCAACGTTGGGAGGAGATTTCAATGGATTTTATCACAGGTTTACCTAAGTCCAAAGGAAAGAGTGTCATCATGGTGTTAGTTGATAGACTTACCAAGTATGCACACTTTTGTACAATATCTCATCCATTTAAAGCAAGTATAGTTGCTACTTCATTTATGGAAATAATTCAAAAGCCTCATGGAAACCCAAAGATTATTGTAAGCGACAAAGATCCCATTTTTACTGGAAATATTTGGACGGAATTATTTTCTTGTTTGGGTACTCAACTAGCTCATAGCTCATCTTATCATCATCAATATGATGGGAAAACTGAGATAGTGAACAAATTTTTGGAAGGATACCTTCGTTATTTTGCATCTAATAAAAAATCACAATGGGTTAAGTGGTTAACTCTGGCTGAATGGTGGTATAACACTTCATTCCATACTACAGCAAAAATGACCCCATTTATGGTACTTTATGGATATCATCCATCCACCATCCATAACATCATCTTTAAGAGAAAATTATAAGGTTCAAGCAGTGGAATATCACATCGAGCATCAATAGCAAGTTCTCCAACTCTTAAATGATAACCTAAATTTGGCACAAAATCAAATGAAACAACAGGCAGATCAACATCATGGCGAGAGATTTTTTTATGTAGGAGACTAGGTATTTTTATGGCTACAACCATACAAACAAATGTCCCTCAAGCAAGCTAAGAAGGATAATAAATTATCACCAAAGTACTATGGTCCTCACAAGGTGTTGCAAAATATTGGTACTATAGCATACAAATTGGAGCTTCTTGTTTCTTTTCGAGTGCATCCAATTTTCCATGGTTCATGCTTAAAGAAGGTTATAGGTGAAAAAAATCCAGTTCAAACAATATTTTCAGAAATTGACGAGGAAGGAAAAATCATATTGGAGCCTGAAGCAGTCACAGAAATAAGAACTTGACAACTACGAAATCGATAAATTTCATATTATCTCATCAAGTGGAAAAACTTACCCACTGAAGATTCGACATGGGAAGGTCAGAATTTTATACAGAAGCATCCAAAGCTACTCAAGCATTGAGGACAACACATTTCTGAAGGAGAAGGGCATGATAAGTACCTATATTATTAGTGTAGTGACATAGGTGGATATTGATGGCCACCCACGTATTCCATTTGGGGCCCCACCATTATTTCTTTCAGTTTTTCAATTTCCTTAATTATAGTACAAGTTACTATTTTTTAGCAGTTTTTCGAGTCCTGAACTTCCGGAGCCGTTTTGAGGCCCTAAACGACGTTTTTTAGGAAACCTAGGAGCAACAAGGGTTTATGGACTAATGTTTCTCACATCAAAAGTTGTATCCCTCGGATAGATATTTCTAACGAGGTATGGTGCATGTCAAATGGAGATTGTATGCCAAAGTTACATCCCCAAGAAGTTGATGTACCAATTTACCCAAACGGGGCCCACAGTTTTGGCGATTCATCTCCTAAGGTTAGGTTTTTGGATGTTTAGGGTTTACCATTGTTTCTCAATAATAAATAGGCCCTCAAGCCTCATTTTAAAACAATTCAAAGGCTTGTAGCCACCACATCTCTTCTCAGAGATAAGCTACCAATGCCCTAGCTAGTTTATTTCCATTTTTTCTGTAAACAAATTTCAGTTCTTGATATTAATGAAATGAAGTTTTATTTCCGTTGCATCTTTGTATTTATGGTTATATGTGTATTCTGTTGTGTTCCTGCATAAATCCGGATCATGTAGTCCCTTATTATTGTTAGTGTACCCCCCTTATTGTTATTGTTGTACCCCTGTAACCCCCATATTGTTATTATTGTGCCCTTACATTATTATTGTTAGGTCGGCTAGGATTATATTGTGACCCCATGGACTCCTATATCTAGAAAGGTGGTTTTTTCATTTGCATCATCGAAGGATTTTTCATTTATGCAATGTAAAGGATGTTTCCCCCTCAAAGTGGCTTATTTTAAGGCGTTGATCTCTCTCTTCTTCTATTTTTGGAGCTAGTTTCTTAACACTCTTTTATAGTCAATGAGGAGACTGGAAATGTAATGATCTTAGCTAGATATAAGCTCAGTGAATTAGGTTTTTGTTTTGAATTTTTCTAGATAGGAATGTGAGTCAAGGAACTAGGTCTAGGTTTTAGGTCTTATTTCAAATTTTCAGTTGCAAAGATGAAGATGAGGCTAGGTAGGTATACTTAAGAACACACTTAAATTTTCATTGTGTATTTGGTTTGAAAAGAGAAAAAGAATTAGAATGAGCATGATGCATGAGTTCACTCTTTAGAATAGGTTAAAAAAATTCATGAAAATCTTATAAAACATAGCATAAAAAGAAATAATTATGTTCATAGGCTCATAATATCATGATATAGAAGAATACATGTAATGGAAAGAAAGCATAAACATTCAACTTGATGGTGTTACTAAGAAAAAACAATGTTAACAAGCATACCACTAGAATCCCAAAATTATAGTTGCAACATGTCTTTGATTTCACTGAAAAAGTTTGTACATAAGCTCCACACTGCAAATAACAACTATCCAACCTATAAAATGACTTGAGTTGGACTACATATAGAAAATATAATATATTCCATCTCATTGGGTCGAAACCTGATCCAAAATACATCATAAATTGTAATATTCCTAATTAGCTTTTAGCTAGTTGGAATATTAATTTTTTCTTTTGATTAAAAGATAAGTGAATAAGTGGGTAGAGAGACCCATAAATCTCTTTAGTAGGAATAAAAACCACTTCTCATGTGAATTTGGATCATTGTATTAGTTGTAAAAACCACCTTTGGGTGTAAACAGGGGCTAAAGCATGTGGACAAGGTCAAAGTTGACCAAATCATCAGTGTTGTTAATAATGGAGATAGTGGAGGATTAATGGGGGACAACACAGTCATAGAGGATGAGTGTATGCATCAGAGTAGCTCCTTTAATGAGTGGGACCTAGAGTTAGGAAGCTCACCAAGCATATAAGGAAGAGGATGGCAGCCATACAAGGCATGATTCATATTATTGATATTGTATTGTTCTTGTATGACTATTTCCATGCTTCAGTTGTTCAGCGGAGTCTGTTCTGTTGTATAGCACAAGGGTGTTTTTGAGCGAAAATCCCACCCTCATCCTCGGGAGACTTCGAGTGCCTACTCAAGAGAGGTTCATTGAGCATAATTTCCATTATCCATCTTTGTACCAAGCTTCAGCCTTCATCCACAGTGCAGTCTCCTTCATGATTGTGTTGTTTTGTAGGGTAGCAGGAGTGGAGGGTTGATAGACCCAATTTCTGAGCTTGTTTTCTAGTGGAGGGAGTAGCCCTTCATCCGGGAGGCTAGTGAGGAAGTTCTTAGAGCTTCATTCCACCATCCGGCATCAGGCCAAGTAGCAGCATTCACCCACAGTGCAGTCTCATCCATAAACTGTGTTATTTTGCATTGCAATTGTAGTGGGAGGTGAAGTACCCAAGTTCTTGACCATGTTTTCCAATGAGGGGATCATCCCTTCATCTGGAGAGTTAGTGAGGAGGGATATTAGCCATTGATGTATCATATCAACCACCTCCCACCATTTTTCCAATTTCCGAGCATTATTCAGCCCTAGGGCCACATTTTGTATTATGCATTTTGAGTATTTCCGAAACCCTTCCTCGATTATCTTGGAATAGTGCTAGAAAGACTAGATATTTGATCCTGACATTTTATAAGCACCCTATCAACAAATCAATGTGTTTACATTTACAACAGTAGTAAACCCAAACTAAAATTGCATTGTCTTAGCCTCTGGCATTCTTGTATAGCAGTTTTTCTTCATATTTTATGTATTGGGTCTCTGGAGGCTTGTTTTGCCTAACTTGAGTGTCTTATTTCCTCAGGATATTGTACATATTTTCTGCTATATTTTTTAATATGATGGATATATGATCTGCTTACATTTTATGTGTTGATTTATCACTGCATTTTTCATTTTATGTTCTATATTCTCGTATTTTCCATTTTGGAATATTACAGTGGTATTAGAGCATGATCTCTGGCTCAGCTTGTGGGCAATAAATCTTATGACACAAGAAGAAGAAGTCCATAATGATGGAGGGAATGAGTTTTGCCTCATTTCATTTTAGATCTATGCAGGGCCTCTCTAAGGAGGTCAAACAAATGAGAAGGGAGAGACACAAGGAGACCTCAAGAGGGTTTCAATATGAGGAAGGTCCAAGCACTTCCTACCAGTAGGAGAGGAAACTAGTATTTCATAGAGCTCCAAATAAATCTACTATGTCCACTTTATTTGAAGAGGAAGGTGAAAGGCATGGAGATGGAGGAAACTTATATCATGAGACTCTAAGTGATTATATTTTAGAATACAAATCTCAATCAATGGCTTTCAAGGAGAATCTAACTCTCCAGTAGTTCATTCAGATCAAAGAAGAGCGGAGACCTTGCAGCAATAGTAGAAGGAAAAGACACAATAGATTTCTATTGTCTACTTTTGATGGGTCATCCATAAGCACAACAAAGGCTTGGAGGAAGAAGTTATATGCATTCTTCCTACTACATATAGTATCATAAAGATAAGCTATTGAGATTGTAGCGCTGCACCTTTAGGGTGAAGCAAATGTTTGGTGGTTCAGCCATTTGAAACATGCAAGAGTGACTGCTTATGCATATTTTACTCAAAGGCTAATCATGAATTTTGATAGAAGAAAAAAAAAGGAAATTCCTATGGAGACATTTCCTGACATAGATGAGAAAGCACATGAGGAGCCAAGGGAAGATATCAGCATTATCACTCCGGAAAAGGAGCAACTTCCACCACCATCAACTGCAAGATTACTTGCATCGGGAGAAGGAACACTTGCATCTTTGCAAGATGGTCTTGATCTCTCGACTTTAGGAGTCTGATGCATGATCTAGGAGATGCATGAGGAAGAGGAGACAGATACCAGCACTGGTGCAGCAGTAGAGGAGAATCCATCACCATCACCAATAGTTTGGGGAGTCATTACACTAGTAGGAGGAACCCTTGTAGCTATAAAATATGTTCTCAAGGATCATCTTAACCAAGGTATGCAAACATTTCCACCCCCTATTATTTCAGCACATCAGATGGAGAGTTGTGGGGACATGCCATCAAGGAAATTGCATGACCAAGGGTTAGAGCACATTGCTGATTTGGAGCAGTAGACTATCACTGCGCAGAGGACCCTTGACTGGTTCAAGGAGGAGATGCATAGCCATCCCGGTTTCTCATTTTTGATATGCACATGACAATTTGGGTTGGAGTGTAGAGTTTTGGAGGATAAAATGAGCATAATCCTAACCAATCCAATGCAAAACTATGTGTCCAGCATTGTGAATGCCCTTAAGACAGCAGATGCACCATCATGGAGATCAACATCCCTATCATTAAGCAGCAGTGATGAGTTTGGGGCCCAACTATTATTGAAACATTTTGATGACCATTCCACTTGTGTAGAATTGGATAGGAATATTTTTTATGAGAGACATATTATGATAGATAACATCTCCCATTTTTATGATAGATCCTTCTTGATGAGCACCTCACAGCTCAATGAGAATATTTTTCCTACAACATATTTGGAACCTTATGGGTTTGACCTGGTCATTGATGAGTGGTATTTATGTAGAGATCCCTAGGGTGTTTCACTTCAGCATATCATGGATTGCAGAGATAGTCATCAGATTTGGGAGGATGGTATTCTCCATTGGATGGATGTCACATTGGAGCATGATAGGAGACACCCACAGTTGGATGGATGGGTGAGGTTGATGAGCAAGGGGTTGGTGATCCACTTGTAGATCTATGACACAAGGCAGCAGGAGGCATGGCTACGTTGGCTACTCTTGAGAGAGTTTTTCCATCACATGACATATCCTATGTCAAGTGGCATATCATTGTTTTGGACATGGCATGATACTTACATCATGGGGCAGCAAGGAGTTTGGTTATATTGGGCTGATGTGATATTTTTCATGTCAATCATCATGTTTTTAATCCATGGTTTGTATGATGATGATATGAGAAGGTAGCAAGAGTCATTGTTACTTTGGTTACTCTTAGGAGAGTATGGGTTGACTTTCTCCCATACCTTGCATGATGTTTCAGGAGTAGATGGTGGCGTTATCATGGTGCAAAGGGGATACTCCATGGCCATTGAAGATCAGAAGATACTTCCCCATAGTAAGGGATCTTCCATATATATCATCATTCTGTTATGTTACTTTGGCATTGGGCGTGTCAAAGAGGGGAGTTATGAGATGAAAGGAGCCTTATCACAAAGGCCAACAGTGTTGTCACTTGGAAGTTTATATCTGTTGTTGGAGTGTTCCAATGATCACTTCATATATGAGGTACTTTATGGGAAAGTAGAAGAGGAGGAGAGGTATAGAGTGGTGGATGGAGTCATCTATTACCATGACAGGATCTTCTTTCTCAAGAAGAAGACTCTACATGCATCAAATGATTCATTCCTTTACCAAGGTCTCATGAGGAAATATCAGAGCTTTATGGAGAGATTCTCATGGGAGGGATCACCCATGGATCTCATCATCAGCTTACTCACAGTACATGGTAAGATTTTTTTCTTTCTACTTATTGATCATCTGGAAAAGTATTTTCATTCTCTTGCCATTTATATACAGTGCATTTCTCGATGAGAGGGCAAGCCTCTCTTTGGGCTTCATGGTTTTCTTAAGTCCAACATCAATGATGGATATAACCATTTCTTATATGGATTTGGGCAAGTAATGTTCTATTCTTGGTATGCTCAGTTGATACACAATGTCATTTACTACCTTCCAGTAGATGAGCAAACATGCACAACTAGCTAATGGTTGGGAGACAACTTGCCACATTATGATCAGAGGTAGCAGGTAGAAAAACTTTGTTGTGTCCACTTGGGAAACTATTGGCACCATCTAGCATTTTATATGACACTCAGTATCTTTCTCATTTGGATTCCATATTGTGATAATCTCCTATTCACTATGTGTGGAATAGCTTGGGCAAGCAAGTTTCATAGAACCAAAGAGTGGATCTTTGAGAATACAGTTTCCTTTTTGCCTCTTTAGGGCAACATTATTGCTACCCAAGATCAGCAGAGCCCAAGATCAGCAGCATCTCTATACATATCATAAATGGAGAGAGTGACAGTGTGGGATGGACAATTTTTTCTATCATGTTTAGCCATACATCCCATCTACATTGCAGGAGCAAGATATGGGAGAGTATTTCTATGAGTTGCCACTTTGGAGGGTGATTCATTTTGTTTGGATGATAGCTTGGGGATTGGAGCTTCTCATGGGAATTGAGGTTCTCAAAAATTTTCAGATCCCATGCCTCAAGAAGACCTCTAGACAGAATATAGTTTCCTCCATGGATATCCCACTTCTTCATGATGACAGCCATTTGGAGTTATCACCAAAGGCTAACTTGTACACTTGGGAGGAGCAACTAGGAGATAGATTGATGAGAGAGCATCTTGTTCAATGGAGGAGCTTATCAGATGAGGATTCTACAGGAGGAGGAGAGGAGGCTTTGCAGTATCTATTCTTGTAGTTGCTTGAGGAAAAGAAACATTTGGGAGGGGAGGACTGTAATATTCCTAATTAGCTTTCAGCTAGTTGGAATATTAATTTTTCCTTTTTCTTAAAAGGTAGGTGAATAAGTGGGTAGAGAGACCCATAAATCTCTTTAGTAGGAATAAAAATCACTTCTCATGTGAATGTGAATCATTTTATTAGTTGTACAAAGTACCTTGAGGTGTGAACAGGGGATAAATCATGTGGACAAGGTCAAATTTGACCAAATCAACAGTGTTGTTATGGAGATAGTGGAGGATTAAGGGAGGACAACGCAGTCATAGATGAGGAGTGTATGCATGAGAGTAGCTCCTTTAATGAGTGGGACCCAGGGTGAAGAAGCTCACCAAGAATACAAGGAAGAGGATTTCAACCATAGAAAGCATGATTTAGATTATTGATATTGTATTGGTATTGTATGACTATTTGCACGCTTCAACTATTTAGCGAAGTCTGTTGTGTTGTTTAGCACAAGGGTGTTTCCGAGCAGAAATCCCACCCTCATCCTCGGGGGACTTCGAGTGCCTACTCAAGAGAGGTTCATTGAGAATCATTTACACTATCCTACTTTGGTCCAAGCTTTAGCTTTCATCCATAGTGCAGTCTCCTTCGGGATTGTGTTGTTTTGCAAGGTAGCAGCAGTGGAGGGTTGATAGACCCAATTTCTGATCTTGTTTTCTAGTGGAGAGATAATCCCTTCATCCGAGAGGCTAGTGAGGAAGTTCTTAGAGCTTCATTCCACCATTTTACATTAGGCCAAGCAGCAGAATTCACCCATAGCACAGTCTCCTCCAGAAACTATGTTATTTTGCAATACAGTTGCAGTGGGAGGTCAAGTACCCAAGTTCTTGACCCTGTTTTCCAATGAGGGGATCAGCGCTTCATCCAGAGAGTTAGTGAGGAGAGATATTAGCCATTGACATATCATATTAGCCACCTTCCACCAGTGTTCCATTTGCAGAGTGTTATTCATCCCAAGGGCCACATTTTGTATATTTTGCATTTTGAGTATTTCCGGAAACCCTTCATGGGTTATCTTGGAATAGTGCTAGAAAGCCTAGATCTCTGATCCCAACATTTTCTAAGCACCCTATCAGCAGATCCATGTGTTTACATTTACAGCAATAGTAAACCCCAACTAAAACTACATTTTTTTAGCCTCTGGAATTCTTGTATAGCAGTTTTTCTTCATATTTTATGTACTAGGTATCTAGAGGCTTGTTTTTCCTAACTTGAGTGTCTTCTTTCATCAAGATCTTATACACCTTTTTTGCTATATTGTTTAATATGATGGCTATATTATCTTCTTAAATTTTATGTGTTGATGTATCATTGCATTTTTCATTTTATGTTCTATATTCTTGTCTTTTCCATTTTTGAATATCACATAAATACACCTTATGAGTCATTACCTAGAATTTAGGGAAGTTACAAATAGTACCCCTAAATTTAGCTAATAACTAGGAATGTTTGTCTCCTTGAGTAATTACATGATTCCTAAACAATGAGGGGAAAAAAAAACTCTTTTATCCATAAAAAACCTCATAAGACAGCTACAACCAGGATATTTGGACCATTCTGGCTTGACACATGTCCAAAAATAATCCAAGACATAAGCGTCACGCTGTTTAGCAGAAGCGTGGTGCGCTATTTGAGAGGGAGTTTGGAGGCCTGCCCAGAGGAATTTTGGGCTAAACTTGGTATGGTTGGAAATATTAGGATGTCTTCTACACAATGGAGCCATAAATAACTGCAAACCCCTGCTCCAAACCCCTAAAAATTTGACTTGAAGACAAATTGTCTAAAAGTGCAGAAAATGGCCTAGAGCAACAGTACGTTGGGAATTTATCTCAAATAATAACACTTTTGCATAAACTGAATGAGGTTTTATTCTTTGGCCTATGACTGACAAAATCTCTTTCACTTTTGGAAAATCCATCTTTATTTCTTCAAAAAGTAAATTTGAAGTAGTATTGTCCCTGTGTGCAATGTAAACCCTAGAAAATGATCATGAAGCTCTAAAAATGATACCATGGTTCTAAGTTGGCTCAAAACTGGAATGATGACCTCCCTTATGGGCCTTTATCTTCTCACCTTCCATGATGTTTGTCATCAAAAAATAAACCCTAACTTGATATGAAACAAAAGAAGGATGAAAACTAATAAAATAGGGGGAAATGGGCAGCAAGTTTAGGGAGGGAAATGGAGGGGATAGGAGTTAGGGAAAAATATGAAAAAAAAAATAGGGGAGATAGGGTAGTGTGTTAGAAACATAGTGTAGGTGGAATATTTGGAAATGGATAAGGGAAAGGTGGCAAAATTTCCTAAACACAAAGTTGACCTAGTATCTTTGCAAAAGCGTAGTGAGAACTAGGGTTTGAGGGAAAATGGTAGCAAGGAGGGATATGAGTGATATGTAGTGATTTTATACATGTGGTGTTGTGTGCAGGTGGTGTCGTGTACATGACATGCATGTGACATTGTGCACATTTGGTGTGGTGTACATTTCGTGCATGTCGTGTCATGTACATTTGGTACGAGTACACATTGTATAGGTGGGGTGGTGAAAATTTGGTGTTGTGTACATGTTTTGCAAGTGGTGTCGTGTACACATGATGTTGTGCACATGTTGTGCAGGTAGTGTTGTGTACAAGTGGTACTATGTACATGTTGTGCATATGGTACTGGTATATGTGAAGTGTTGTGGGCATGTGGCACTATGTTTGAGCATGGTTTCGTCATGGTATCCTGACATGTGTATTAATTTTGTTGTACTATGTATATGTATATGTATTGTGATGTGTTGTACACCGAGTGTAGGTGTATGTGTCGTGTTGTACACCGAGTGTAGGTGGATGTGCTGTGTTGTATTGTACACTGGGTGTAGGTGTATGTGTTGTGTTGTATTGTACACCAGTTGTAGGTGTATGTGTTGTATGTCGGTGTAGGTGTATGTATTGTGTTGTATTGTACACCAGTTGTAGGTGTATGTGTTGTATGCTAGGCATAGATGTATGTATTTTGTTACACCAATTTTTGGTCATCTAAACATTTACATGATTAGATGGATCGAAGTACACCATGTAAGACCAATTTTACCATAATAAAATTGCTTTCACTATAAGGAATAATTTAATAAATATTTTATTAAGTTATTTATGGTTCAAACAAGAACCCCCATGAGGAATAATTAAATAAATCCTTATTTATTTGATTTTCCACTAGGAATAATTAATTAAACCATTGTTTAAATAATATTCCTGGTCATATTTAACCCGATTATGAGAAATATCTAGATAAATCATTATTTTTATTATTTTTCTCTAGGAATAATTAATTAAATCATTATTTAGTTATTATTCCTTGTTAAATTTGACTAAATCACCTAGAAATAATTAAACAAATCATTATTTGTTAAGTATTCCTTAACCACATTCTTGAAATGATAAATAAATCATTTATTTGTTTATTATTTCTAAATAAAGGTATTTAACCAATTTAAATACTTTTTCCCTCCAAAAAAATATAATAAAATATTCCAAGCGGTTAGATCTAGATCTTGGTTAATAATATTTTATTATTCGCCATTATCGAGGATAACTAAATATTTTGTTATAGATATGAGGGCTTTCCATTCATTATTCACTTTGATCACTTTCATTGTTGCGCTTTGATCATTCTCATTGTTGCTAATATTTTCTTTGCCTCTTGAGCTCCAATAGAGTTCAATACATTTTGGGTTTTCTACACCATTGAGAGAGAGAAAATTCTAGATTTGAAGTGTTGAGGACAGCCATGAACCAATCCCATTGAGGGGGACTAGTAACATCATTCTTTTTTCCCTTCTGAGGTGTTATAATACATATAAAATTCCTTATATCTTGTCTTGTCTGTTGGATGCATGGAGAAACTCTTATTTCTTTTTACTATTTAACTGTTTTTATTACATAGATCTGGTTTTTTACAGCATTTGTTTCGACTATCTATTGCATATCTACGGAATTTAAGCAGCCGTATTTTTTTTTGGAGTTGTTTGTCACACATAGCTAAAGTGAGCTCTTTTCGTACACTTGCGTTAAGAATTTACGCTAATAAATGGCGACTCCATTATTATAATTCAGATTCCTGTGTGACTAGTAGCTTCAATAACAAGGGTTTTTCTTCAGATATTTTCAATCTCTTGATGTTTTTTTTAACTTTTATGCCCTAAAACAGTAAATATTCTAACTTTTATGTAATTTCGAGTGTTTTCTACAGGTAACAGGTATCATTCGCATGAGACATGGAAACTTTTTCCGCAATCTGCCACCCGAAGATACCGAATCTGGAACTCACACTTTTTTGCCTAGAACCTACGATTTATGCTTGAACTCACAGCTATCAGCCCAGAAAATGTGATTTCCACAGTTTACAAGTCAGTACCTGCAAACTGCAACTTTTCCTGAGTTTTTATGTGACAGTCAGGGTTTGTCACAAGCATTGTTATGGGTTTTCTAACCTCCGTCTTAGCCCATCTTAGGACCGTATATCCTCAGTTTATCTCCTTGAAGTAGAACCAAGCCCCCTTAGGGTTTCAGTACACTTCCACCTTTCTATGAGGGGTTTAGTTGAGTAGGTAGTCTGATATTTTGCAGCTCTTCTAGCCTATGATCAGATTCTGATCTATATTTATTTTAGGTCCCTTTTTATCATTTATTATTCCATTCAAAACCCCCTCTTGAGTTTTTTTTGGTCTCTCCCTTAGGGCTCCCTTTTTCCCATAGGGTTTTAACCTTTCGTCCCCCCATTTTGTAGCAGTTTTCCCCTCTGGTTTCTTGTCGTTTTCTGCATTTTTTCCAGTAGATCTGATTCATTAGATCCCTTTCCCTTATACCTTTGATATTTTGGACATATTGTGTGTTTTAAGTCAATTTCGGCCACCTTTTAAACTAGTAGTTTGGGAAGCATTCTTTTGGGTTGAATTTATGCATCTGTAGCTGTTTATTTTACTGTCATTTCAATTTTATTTTTAGTACTTTAGAATTTTTTCTTTTTCTTTATACAATCATTTGGGCTTGATTAAAATTAACACATGGCTTGCACACACGCACACCTAAAGTGAAGAGCACTTGGTTTACACCTCCAAGCTAAGAAATAAACATTGTAATTAATTTATCTTCCTCATGGAGCCTTTGTTTATAACTCTTCCATCTTTTCATGTCATTTGTGACTTGCCATAATTGATACCCCAAGGCACTTATCTCAGAGACTCTAAGGCCTTCACCCTCAGTTTCCATTAGGAAGACTTACTCCACCACGTAGGATCCGAGTTAGTCCTCCATCGTGTCCCCATACCGACTCTAACACTAGTTCATCAGGTTCAACCTCTGATTTTGAACCAGGTTCCCCTCCATCTCATATCATCATCATGTCAAGCGCCAATGCAGGTGTTGGCCCTCAATCTATTGTTGGTCACGGCCCTAATGTTGGAGTCGCTACTGGAACCATCACAGCTACTCCTTTGCTACCTTTTATGGAAGGTTTAAGCCTTTTTTATTTCATCCAGTTAATAAACGACCCTATACTCCACAATCTATGTTGGCCTGCTATGCCAACTAAGCTTCCTTCAGACATTCCTAAGTTTGAAGGAAATGCAGGAGAGGACCCTACTAATTATGTCCGCTCTTTTCACATGTAGTGTTCATTAAATTCCATTACCGATGAATCCATCCACCTTTCAGTTATTCCAACGTACGCTTAATGGAGAAGCTACGAAGTGGTATGTCAACTAGGTCATTGCCTCTCATTCCACTTTTGCGACTCTTGCTAAAGAAATTCTATCCTACTTCCAGTTACCCCTCCACTATGATATTGGTACCGAATTGTTGACCGCATTCCATCAAATTTCTACCACTCGCCTTTCTAACCATGTTCAAGAGTGGCGTAGAAGGAGGAGCTTCTACCGAGCTCCTACATTCCACGATCGTGTCTATATGGATTGGTTTCTTAGAACACTTTTTATTTTATTGGTAAATATTTCCCATCCCACTTTCCTTAGACTGAGGAATAATCTCTCCAAGTCGCTTGAAATATGACTTGATCTAGGCCAAGTTTGGTTATGTTTATACTATTTTACCGGATCTTCCAAAACCTGGTGGTTCCAACACATCGGGAGCATCTAACATCACCGACGGTATTTTTGTATCTCATTCACATCCATATAGTCATCCTTCCATTGGTTATGGTTTTCCTCAAGGAGACCAATTCCTCCAACACTTATCCCCCTCCCAGTAGCATGTCTGAGTCAAAGCACGCCTTACGCATTTTCCCAACTGCATCAACCTTTTCCAAGGTGAGTTGTTGCTCAACCTGTTTACCCCAATGTTTCTCAACCTCCTTTTTATCCTTATCCACAGCCCAATGCTCCAGCCCCTCCGGCATTAGCAACCCATCCTCTCATATCTTCTCAACCTCTGCCACAACAGCCACCTCCCCCTCAATGTCAGGTGTATGCAGAGAAGAGTGTGACTAGTCCTCCTAATTCGAAGAAAAAGAATAAGGGGAAAGGAAACTAGTTTCAACCAGCCTAGGGTAACCAAGGGTGTCAAGGTAATCAACCGAACGCACCCCAAGGGAACCAGCCTAACACTACAAACTAGCAACAGGGCGATCAACCCAAGAAGAACAAGCCTCTTCATACAAAAAATCATTGTTCTTTTTGTGGTGTCCATGGCCATTGTACTCATGATTGTCCCCTTTTACCCGAGATGCACCAGTTGTGGGAAGCACAAGCAGCATCTAGAGGATAGCAAGCCACCGCTTTGGTTTCTCCAAATACTTCGCCAGCTCAACCGAATGTGTTCATTAATCCTTTCCCTCAACAAGGATATGTTGTTGCCCAACCCCCTCAAGGTGAGGCCGCTCCTCAACCTTCACAATCTGGTACACCTGAATACCAGATTCTCATAATGAATTTTGAAGAGGTCAATACTTCTGATGTCAACATTCAGACTCTGTCGCACCAATATTACAAGCAATCCGCTCCGTCTGCAACCGAGTTCCAAACCAAAGTTTCCACAGTGTCCATTTCGACACCCAATTCTCCCTTACAAATCCCTCAGCCTCAGGAAGATGTCATTCACAAGATCCCCAAAGGTGATTACACCAAAATTTTGCTTCTACCAAAGCTTCCCAAGCCTATAGCATAGTAGATGACTTGGTACAGTCACCTGCTTCCATGTCAATGCTGGAATTCCTCCAGTCGTTCCCATCTCAACGAAAATCTCTATTATCTACTTTGGGAATTGTGGATCATTCAGATGATCATTTGATCGTCTTTGATGTTGGAAAATCAGAACATCCCCCTTTACCTTCATCCATTGCCTTCCAAATACTAGTTAAAATTTGTAATACCAATGTCTCGCGATGTATCATTGACGAGGGTGCATCCACCTGTGTGATGTATGACTCTATTTGGAATAAGCTCGAATCACCCGACTTAGCCCCATCCACCATCACTTTGCGTGCTTGGGATGGTCACCCTTATCAGCCCCTTGGCATGTTCTACAATTTCCCTGTCACTCTTGCAGGAAATATTGTTTTTGTTGACATTGAGTTCATTGACGCCCCCTTAGATTACAATATCCTCTTGGGTTGTAGTTATACATGTCTTCTTCGCATCTACAGTTCACTGTAAGATGTGCTTTCCTCACAATGGAAATATCATCACCATTGTTCAGTTGACATATTACGAACCGAAGTCTCAGACCTCCCACAATTCTACCATATCTTCGGTGGTCAATTAAAAATCAGTCGCACCTCTCACCAATGTTTCACTAGGGGTCTATAAAGATTCCACCTTACTTGGTTCTTTCCCTGGTCCCCCCCACTTCTTATCACTAACCCTAGCTCGTTGAATGTTTGCATGATGCAAGCATCTCAGGCTAGCCACAAGTGGTCTGGTTCGACCAACCAATAGCATGATGCAAGCATATTAGGCTAGCCACAAGTGGTCTGGTTTGACCAACCAACAGCCAACACCTCTGGAACCTATTGGTAGTCATTTGATGAAACCTTCAAGACCTTCTCCTCAAGAACCTTCCTCTTCTATTGGTATGTCTTCCAACATTTTTCAACCTGGAACAGTTACCCCTAACCTTAACCATTTGGGAGTCATTCTGCTAGGCCCCCTTCCGGTTAGATACCATTTTCAGCTCCCCCCTTTGGAGTATCTTCGGTGGTTGTTATGGCTACGTTGTGCCTTCCCAATTTGACCATTAGGATCCAAATCTGGTACATTGATCCCCCATCAAACAGTCCGCCTGGTCAGCTCAAACCTTATACCGCTTTGACCCTGGTCCAACCAATCGCTATGATCCCTCCCTTTGCTTATATGCCTCATCCACCTCAACAGGAATCTACTCATGTCACAAAATCATCTGGTGAGGGGGGAAAAGCCAAAAAGAAGGAACCTAAAGACAAGTCCCCCCAAACAACTCTTTCTCCTCCTAAGCCTTCAAAGTAGGCACCTATGTGCACTTTGTGTGATTTTTTTGGGCATTCCACCCATAATTTTCCTAAGCTTCCTCGTCTCAAAGATGTGGTTAATGAGTCGTTTCCTAAATCCGACATCTAGAAGGTCCATGTTACCTTACCCGATTCAGCTAAGAAACTCACATCGTTGCACATGAACCACCCTTGTGCTTTGTGTGATATTTATGGCCAATATTCTCATCATTCTCCCCATCTCGATGACTTTAGCAACACCCTTGAGGCTATTCACCAAATAGAGGCCGCTTGTAGTGGATCCTATACTCCTCTACTTGTGAGTTCTACTTTAGCAGAACCAGAGGAAATTTCTACACCCATTATGATACCTCCCCCCGATGTCGAGATGACGGACCCTTGGGACACTATTCTATATCTGCCATCATCTATGAGATCCATTGTGGAAGACCCCTCAGGGGCATCCCCTTATATTTCAATTGAACCTCCTTTGGATATCACACTGGGATCAACATCGGTAGATGTTTCATCTACTAGATCTTTACCTACCCTTTGTAGTGATGTGTATGTGAACCATATCTCTCATAATGATACGTTAGGTAGCCCCACTGCATCATGTGGTCTCTCTTTTTTCGGTCCTCCCATATTTCATTTTGATGAGTACATTATGGAAGCGATGACCACCCATAACTTTCCTTGGGATGATATGCACCATTGTGCGTACTTCCTTCCACAGTAGTCTCATGACTAGTATGATGTGAATGCTAATGACTTCATCCCCGATGAGGTAAATTGGTTTAGAAATCCCATTCCTGCATGAGATGCTTTCGAAGAATGAAATACGGCCAATATTTATCCTACCATTAAAATTAACATTTCCGATAAACTAGGGGTATAATAAAACATTAAATTGAGGCTTACACTAACCTGTTCAAGGAATTTTGCAATGTTTTTGCCTGGTCCTATTCAGATATGCCTGAACTTGATCCCACCATTTTCGAACACCATATTGATATATGGCCCGATGACAATCATGTTCGTTAAAATTTGAGACCCATTAATCCTTCCAGGCAAGAGGCTATCAAAGCCGAAATCGATAAGCTCAAGTAGGCTAGTCATATCTATCCCATTGAATACACCACTTGGGTTTCTAACTCGGTTCCTATTCTCAAGAAAAAAGGTGCCATCCATGTCTACATTGACTTTCACAACATGAACAAAGCTTGTCCCAAAGACAACTTCCCCACACCATTTATTGACCAGATCATCGTTGAGTGTGCGGGGCATGAGGTTTATCCTTTATGGATGATTTCTCTGGGTACACCAAGATTGTTATCCATTGTGCTAATTAGTTAAAAATTGTGTTCATTAGTTTGTGGGTAACTTTTTCTAGGGTCATGTCATTCAGCCTAAAAAAATTTGGAGCCACATTCTAGCGGTCCATGTCATATTGTTTCCATGACCTGGCTCATATTATCCTTGCCTACCTCGACGGTCTCACTGCTCATTCTAGGCATCGAGCACAACATATTCATGATCTATGTATCATATTTCTCCGATGTCACAAGTATAATATCTACCTCAAGTCATTGAATTGTGTCTTTTGTGTTCCCTTCGGCTATCTCTTGGGCTTCATTGTGTCCAAATATCGTATCAATTTTAACCCCCTCAAATTTCAATCCATTCTTGAGCTTCCCATTCCTCGTACCTTGTGCCAGTTACAAAGCCTCCAAGGCAAAACCAACTTTCTTTGTTGGTTCATCCCTGACTATGCCACCACCGCACATGGGTTTCTAAGACTCCTTATATCTAACATTCTATTTGTTTGGGATGACTATGCTCAACATTATTTTGATGGCCTAAAACATGCACTCACTTATGCTCCCTTGATTAGTCCTCCTAACTTTGAGAGGGATTTCATCCTGTACATCTCAGCTTCCACCTATTCAGTCGCTAGGGTCCTAATCTAGGAAAATGACACCGGAAAAGAACATGTGATATATTATGTCAGTAAGAACATTGTGGGTCCCCCTGTGTCCTAATCTCATGAAGAGAAGTTGGTGCTAGCCTTTTTTTATCGGTCCAAAAACTTTGTCATTATATCCTTACGCATTCCACCAAGGTCGTGACCAATTCCAACCCTATGGATTTCCTATTGAGTCATTGGATCATCAATGGGAAGTACACCCGTTGGCTTGTTATCCTTCAATAATTCAATCTTGAATTTGTCACACCCAAGAGTAAGAAAGATTTATCCCTTGTTGAACTCATTTCTGAATTTCTTAATGGGGCGCATGATCCGCCAGTTAATGATGATTTGCCCGATGAACACTTGTTTTCCATTACTTTGGATTATCTGTGGTATGGCGACATCCTCACCTACCTGGGAACCCAGAAGTTCGCTTCCCATCTCGATTTTGATGCTCGATGACGTATACGACACCAAGCCCCCTTATATCTTCTCATTGCTGACGATCTTTATCGTCGTGGTGTTGATTATGTCCTCCGTCATTGTCTCACGCACGCTAAAGCTAAGAAAGTCCTCAATGCCTGACATAGTGGTGCATGTGGTGGCCACCTCTCCAGTTTGGATACTACCCATAAACTCATGTGCACTAGGTATTTTTTGCCTTCTTTCCTTGATGATTGCATTGAAGCAACCAAACACTATTCCAATTGCCAACTATTTGCCCCAAAGGCGCGAGCTCCCCCCGCTCCCCTCCATCATGTCATATCAATCGGTCCCTTTTGTAAGTGGGCCATTTACTTTATGGATTTTTGACCTCCATCTATTGGTAACCACAAGTACATCATTGTGGTGATTGACTATTTCACCAAATAGACTGAGGCCATGCCAATGATCACTAACACGGCAGCTACCACATATCTCTTTTTCTTTAACCATGTTATCGCTCGATTTAGGGTTCCGAAACAATTGGTATCTGACCATGGCCGAAATTTCAAAGATGAGATATGGCACAATCTATCCTCTATGTTGGGCTTTAAGCACCAATATTCATCATCCTATTATCCCCAAGGTAATGTTCAAGTTCAAGCGGTCAATAAAATCCTTAAAACTATGCTTCAACAAACGGTGTACATGCACAAAACCAACTGGCACCTTATGCTCTTCCCTTTTTTGTGGGCCTATATAACTTTTGTTATAACCGCAACCGAGTTTACTCCTTTCCACCTTGTTTTTGACGAGGAGGCAATCTTACCGATCAAGTGTGAAATACCCTCCCTTCACCTAGCTGTCGAACTTCTCCCTGACACCCAACCTTTAGAACAAATATTTATCATGCTTGAGCGTGCTTCTGAAGAACGTTGTGTTGCATTGCAAACCATCAAAGCAGTCAAGAAGTGCATCAAAGCTCAATATGACCTAAAATTCCACCTTCGTACCTTTCATGAAGGCAATCATGTTATAGTGTATGACTAGGCTTATGATGTCCTTGGTCATGGGAATTTCAAATCATTATGGCTAAGACCTCACATCATTAGTAAGGACTTGGGCAAGGGGCATACCTTCTTGAGGATTTCAAAGGCCAACTCCTTGCTAACCCTTACAATGCACTCTACCTTAAGAGATTTTACCCATAGCATCTCCCATTGAGATGTGTGTTTTATTTTTGTCATGCATTTAGGTAGCTTGCATTATTCATCATCATCTCATTTTTTGTCTTGTGGCACCTATCATATGGATCCTTTATCCACTTTGTATATCGACTATGCTGATGATGCAAGTCGCTACTCTCGGAATCTAGCCTTGGCAACTTGGGCCATTTTTACCCCCATGCATTCGTTAGTCCTCTCCAACGACATATGCATTGGATCTGCCACCAATGACCAGGCCAAATATGATGTAATGATAGGTTTTTTAGTCGATGCCCTTGATTATCGAATCCTTCATCTTCATGTTCATTTAGATTCCTTGTTTCTTTTCATGCAACTGAATGGCGTGTATCATGTGAATAACCATGTCCATTTTAGAAGATATTGATGATTGAATTTCTTAGTGCATGAATTTGAAACCATTACATTCAGTCATGTACCAAGAGCCCAAAATCACTATGTAGATAGCATTGCAAACAATATTCTAGATTGGCACTTATCACACGCATTTAACAGAAGATAATCATATAAACAAATGGAGAACCATATACTAATTATATATAAAAATATGCATATCCATATTATCTATTGACAAAATCGTAATTTTTTTGGAGTCCACTACTCTAAATACATCCTACATGCCCATAGCATGTTACAAAAATCAAAACAGGGGGCACCACATGCCCCTACATCTAATCACTATCTGGAGGGTCCTGAGCCAATGGCTTGGCTCTTTCAGCCCGCAGATCCCGAACTACATTTCTTTCCCTCACCATGCACCGCATGACCCCTCGTGTAATATCCCAAAAATTTAGCCTTCAGCTAAATGGAATATTATAGCGTGTTTTTTTCACTATGTAGGTGAATAAGTGGGTAAGGAGGCCCATAAATCTCCTTAGAAGGAATAATAACACTCCTAATGTGAAAGGAGGAAGAATAAGTAGCTGGATTAAGCACCTTTGGCTGTGAATTGGATGGGATACATGTTGAAAAGTTCAATTTTAACCAAATCAACAGCGTTGTCATGGAGTGGCATTTATGATGAGACAACGCATTTTTAGTGGAGGACAACTTTCATGAGCTTAGTGGAACTTATGGTTGGGACCCAATGTGAGAAGGCTCACACAATATATATGGAGGGGATGTCAGCCATTTTAATTCATATTTTTAGATTATTTTGATATTGATCTATTTATACTTTGCATCATTTAGCTGTTTAGCGGGGTTTGTTGTGCTTTTAGCACAAGGGTGTTCCTGATCAGGAATCCCTACCTCATCCTCAAGGAAGGAGAGGTTAATTAGGTTGAATTTCCTCATTTCAGCATTCTGGCCAAGCTACCCCCTTCAGCTACAGCGCGATTTCTGTTTAGAGCTGGGTTGTGTTGCAGGGTGCAGCAAAGGAGGATCACATAGAGCCAATTATGGGCTTGTTTTTCAGTGGATAGGTAGCCTGTCAATTGGAGGATCAAAAAGGAGGGACCCTAGGAATATTTATATATTTTTTTCATCAGACCAGCCAGCTACCATCCCTCACAGCACAATTTCAGTCCAAATCTGCGTTATTTTTAGTGGCAGTTGCTGAGAGGGTTCATTGAGCTCATCAAGAGGGTCTATTTCTGAATAGAGGGATCAGCCCTCTATTGATAAATACCATTAGAGGAGGAAATTATTATTTCAGATATATCATAGCCTCATTCTATTTGGTTCCATATTGCACTGACATGTCAACCCTAGGGTTATTTGTCACATAGTATATTTTTGGTATTTCTAGCAATCTTTCCTGGGTTGGCTAGAAAGAATGTATTAGAGCCCATATCTTCCTTTCTGCGAATTTATTTTGTATCTATCAGCCATATTACATCAATGTATGTTTATATCAATAGCTACACTGATATATACAGCATTTTCACTGCTTCCCGACATTCTATACAGTAGCAGCAATTCATGTGCTTATTGATATAATCATGGGAGGCTTGTTCTTATTACTTGAGTGGCTTGACCCTCAAGATCTTTTTGTATATTTCTGTTGATATATAAATAAAATTATGGCTACATATTGATCCCTCTTATGATATGTTCATATTTTCTATGTTTTACATATATTATATCTTGTATTGCTGCTATTTCCATTATGGAATATTACAGTGGTATCGGAGCATAATCTTGGCTCAGCCTGTGCATTCAATACATTATGCCATTAGGAGGAGAAGCTTCTCATAGAAAGGAGAAGTTGTATATAATACACAAAGGCATGACTCCATTATTTGGAGAAATGAAGGAAGAGAGGGTCTCCCAGCTTCTTTTTCAAACTGTAAAAAATATCAAGAAAGATATCAAGAAGATGAAATGGGAGAGGTGTAGAAAATTTCCAAGAGGGTTTGAAAGTGAATCAAGCCATAAATATTCACATGATGGGTATGAAAATTCAACCACACATTCATATCCACATCACAGTTTATTTCCCACATTCACTGTAAGAGAAATGGAGGAAAAAAATGCACCAAAGGAGGAGACCTTGAGTGACTATCTTTAGGAGTATGAGTCTCAATCTTGGGGATTCAAAGAGAACTTGGACTTCCAATGGTTTTTCCAACTCAAGGAAGACAAAAGATCCAGAAACCATAACAGAAGAAACAAAGGTAAAATATTTCTACCTAACTTTGATGGATCATCAAAGTGCACAGCCAAGGCTTGGGTGGAGGAGCTAGATTCCTATTTTCAGCTACACCAAGTCTCAGAAAAGAAGGCTATTAGAGTAGCAGCGCTGCACTTTGAAGGTATGGCCCATGATTGGTGCTTTTATAGTTCTACTTCATTTCATCATGCAAGTATAAATACTTTTGCAGGGTTCGCTAATAAGATAGTGAAAAGATTTGATATTAAACATTGTGAAACATGTTTTGTTGAACCCAAAATTTCAAAACCTTTTCATGAGTTGGAGGGATCTATTTTACCAACTACACTTCATATTTCTATTGAAGAGGATAAAACATGCATAATACCTTGCCAAGGGAAATATCCCCACTTCTTGAAGAGCCCTCTTGTATAGATGAAGACATGGAGATTCCTCCTTCAAGGGAAGACCAAGATCTAGGGTCTCTCATTGATGATGAGGCATTCTCAAATATTAATGAAGAGGATAAGCAAAGAAGAGATAACAGAATTGTACCATTATGAGAAGATCCATCACCACATGGAGGTGGAAAGGGAGCCATTGCTTCCGTTAGAGGAGCCCTTGTGTCTTTGCAAGGAGTTCCAAATGATCTAACATGTGGGGACCAAAGCACAATTCTAGAGCAGCATGTATCAGTTTTTGTGGATTGTGAGACTTGGCAGATAGAAGGAGAAGAAGGAAAGAAGGATCAACATCAAGGGATGATGAGAATTCACCCTTATCTATTTTAGGATGTTACTGCACAGAAGAAGGAGACTGTATTGCGCAGTGAAAGGAGGGAAAAACAATCCACTCATATATACAATCTGCTTTAGATCTTGATGTTTCACTGCATGGGAGCATTCCACCTAGGAGGCCACCAGATCTAGAGTTGGTGAGAGACATCTTACCATTTGGTTCACCACTCTTAGATCCTGGAAGGGTGAATACCTTGGAGGGGTCTAGTATAGCACAGAGAATCTGGGATAGACTCAAGGAGGAGGGATACACTCTCCCATTTTTAGCATTACCCACTCTCACTACATATTATGCACTGATAGAAGTTGTTGTAGTGATGGGGGATGGCACCACCATGGTGAAAGGAATTTGTTCCATGGATTTGGAGAAACATAGGGTACTTCCCCTGAGGAAGGAATCCTTCATATATTGGAGTAGATGGAGGCCACTCATGCTTACATTGGCCAAGATCGGGAGGTTCTTTTTAGATGGTAGCTTCTCATGGGAGTCCAACTTCCAAAGGCCACCACTTCTACTTGAGCATAGACAGCTGCATGATGGGCATAGAAGCACTTTGGAAGATGACTTTGGCATGATGTATGTCACAGTAAAAGATAGCAGCATGTGGGGAGCTTCACATTTTAGATCTTCAACATTGTCTCTTAGGAGGATTGATCCATATTGGAGGTCTCAACTTTTGGTAGAGTACTCCAAGGATCTTGGTGCTTGCATGATTCTTGATGACCCAGAGGGAGATGATAGATGCATGGTGGATGATGGGATCATATAATCTTATGGAAGATTCTTCTTGACTAGAGATTATGATCTCAAGGAGAAGTTGTTACATGCAGCACATGTGGACTTTCTTTCCATGCACTTTGATGCATATCATTCATTGATAGAGGAGTTCACTAGGGAGGGCATCCAGCAGGATGTATATCAGCATATGGAGAGATTCATAGACCAGATGATGATGTATAGGTTGTCACAACCACTTCCCTACTTATTGAGAGTGAGGGAGAACTTTCAGTTGAGTCATTTCAGCTCAATGACCAAAGTACATAGTAGAGGATGTACATTTATGCATTATGATTTGTACTCCTTTACTTTTTGTGAGAAGCATATTGTACCAAGGAGGATCATTCCTTCTTGTATATTGTATTGTGATGTATTTGAGGCCATTTTCAGCATTGATGTTGGCCATTCTATTGGTGGTTTGTGGGAGATGCCACATGATTCTTGATATGCACCATTGGCACAAAATTTTACTTTTATGATCCCATCTTGTAGGATGATTGTGGCAGCAAACAAGTGGCTGAAAAGAAACTTGCTATACTTTTTTTTGAGGTAGGCATGGGATGCATTGCGTTGGTTCCACATGTGGGACTATGATCCACCTCCCTGGTTTCATATGTCAACTTGTTTTTATTTGTTTTTTCTTCCATATATTCATGATGCTCTTATTATTATGGGAAGCTTTGTTGGGAGGATGGCACAAGATTTGGGCATGCCCATTGGGAGTATGATTCTCCATACTTCATATGTTTCATATTTTAGGATAAAAAATGGGCAAGCCATGATTTCCACACTACATCTCGTTTTTCTGGGGAGGAGTCAGCCTGAGAAATCACTTTGGGAGAGGCACCTCATGGATGTTTTGATTAGTGGGGTAACTTGGGAAATTTTTGTAGACCATAAAATTTCATCCCCCAAGATGAGCAATGCTCCCCCATACATATAAAAATGGAGGGAGAAACAACATGGGTAGAAAATCTAATCTCTCCATACATCCCCAATACGTTGCATGAATCGAGGGTTGAGGATTTCTTTGATGAGCTACTTAGGATGCCCATTTCGTTTGGATGATAGCAGGTATGGAAGTATCTCATTGGGAACTCATTGGGATGGAGATCCCAAACTTTCATATTCTCACTTACCTTGGAGGAGGTTGTTGGAAAGTGTAATGTTCCTTTTTCAGAAACATTGTCAATCGACAAGAAAATCTATTCTAGAGATAGACGGAAGGGGCATTTACTGGATTTTTCACCTTCATGAAGAAGGATGAGCTCCAGAGGCTACCTATCCCACTATCAGACTATGTCTATAGAGTGATTTTCAAAGGACAATATCCCCAATAGGGAAATACAACAAGATTGGGAATCTCTTAAGATAACCCTAGCATTGCAGCTACAACAATAACAAATACATATAATGGTAAATAGCAGTGAATAATATACACATGAAATGCCACAGAACTCAATGGTCATCAGATTAGATCATATTAGCAATAAAATATACAACTCCTTGAGGAAATGATCACTCAAGCAAGGCACTAGAAGCCTCAAGAAACCTGTACATGTAAATGTGAAATACATAGCTGCATAAATAAAGCTCTAGACCATGACTGTGCAGTTATAGGGGGAAATGTTGCATAAATGATATAAATACAAATATATATCAATGATAGGCTCAAATAAAGTGGGGGAGCATGATCTCAACCCTTGAAAATACAATACATCAATCCTCTAAAAGGATTGGCTGAAATCTATACAAAAATGGCATTTTGTAGAAATGTCGGAGTAGCTGGGTAGCAGCTACTCAAGAACTGGAAATACATGGAGAAGGCTGAAATGGCTGAAAAAAATTTAGAATACTCCTCCAATATAAATCTGAAGTGAAAGGCTGATCCTTTCACCCAAGACTTCTCCTCCAAGTGACTGTCAATCCCTCACAGCAAATCTCCTCTCTGAAAACGTTGTCTACTAAAGGGAAGGCACTGATAATGATGGAATGTGGTTGGCCTAATGCTAAAGATATTGGGATATGCTCAAGAACCACCTATGCTTATATCCCAATGGATAGAACCTCTCTCCACTGAAAAACAAGCTCCGGATGGTGTATGGAAACCTCCCCGGCAACACCCAGCAACACTGCACAATCTCTGCTGTAGAAACTGCGCTGATGTAGATGACTGAAGCTCATGACCTGAATGCCTGAATATGGGGAATGGAGTGAAATCATTCATGAGCTACTCAAGAAGGAGAGGAATTCCTAAACAGGACTCCCTCGTGCCCGAAGGCACTACAGCTCTGCTGAACAGCAAGAGGCAGCAACAAGTCTCTAGAATTGAATGTAAAATGATCAAAAGATGTCCACAATGGCTGCCTTGCTCCTCTTTTATACAATGAGCCTTCCCTCCATGGACCCTATTTCGAATTAGGGTTTCCTTCTCTCTAGAAACTTCCCTCCTACGTTGTCCCACATAATGCTTTCCAACTCATGCCAACGCAGTTTGACTTGGTCAACCTTGGCCAAGCATGTTTGCAAAAACCTCCTTTCACACATGGAGGTGTGAAACCCAACTCTAAAGTGATACTCTTTCATACTTAGAGGATTTTTATTCTCTAATCATGCAAATAATGGGTCCCTTACCCATTTTATTCATCTCTTTAACAAAATTTAATGTCCCATAAAATTTGGGACATTAAGCGTAAAGCAAGAGGGCTCCACTTACACCTTCCACTTTCTCATGATGTGAGCCAATTTGGTTTTGCATACTTGGAAGGAACCATTGGGGGACAGATTTATTGTAGATTATTTTGAGCAGTGGTGGGGACTATTTGATGAGGAGGCTACAAGAGGAAGGAGGGATACATTTTCCATATCCTTGTCGTTGCTTGATAAAAAGCAACATTTTGGAGGGGAGGACTGTAATATTCCAAAAGTTTAGCCTTAAGCTAAATGGAATATTATACTTTTTTTTCATCACTAGATAGGTGAATAAGTCCATAGGGTGGCCCATAAATATCCTTATAAGGGATAATAAAACTCCTAATGTGAAAGGAGGAAGAATAATCAGCTAGATTAAACACCTTGGGGTGTAAATTGGAGTAGATACATGTTGAATAGGTCAACTTTGACCAAATCAATAACGTTGTCATCGAGGAGTAGCATTTATGATGAGACAACACAGTTTTTGTGGAGGACAACTTTCATGAGCTTAGTGGAATTTGTGGATGGGACCCAATGCGAGAAGGCTCACACACTATATATGGAGGGGATTGTAGCCATTGTCAGTCATGTTTGGATTATCATTTTGTTATTGGTATGTTTAGACTTTGCATCCTTTAGCTGTTTAGTGGGTTTTGATCTGTTGTTTAGCACAAGGGTGTTCCTGATCGGGAATCCATACCTCATCCTCAAGGAAGGAGAGGTTCATTGGGCTTCATTTCCTCATTTCGACATTCTGTGCAAGAAACCTCCTTCAGCTATAGCGTAGTTTCTGTTTAGAGCTAGGTTGTGTTGCAAGGTGCAACAAAGGAGGATCATATAGAGCCAATTCTGGGCTTGTTTTTTAGTGGAGAGGTAGCCTATCCATTGGAGGATCAACAAGGAGGGATCTTGGGAATATTTATATATTTTTGGCATCAGGCCAACCATCTACCATCCCTCACAATGCATTTTCAGTCGAGATCTGCATTATTTTTAGTGGCAGTTGCTGAGAGGGTTCATTGAGCTCATCGTGAGGGTCTATTTCTGAATAAAGGGATCAACCTTCTATTGAGAAATACCATTGGAGGATGAAATTATCATTTCAGATATTTCACAGCCTCATTCTATTTAGTTCTAGTTTGCAGTGACATATCGACCCTAGGGGTATTTTTAACATTGTAGATTTTGTTGGTATTTCTAGCAATCTTTTTTGGGTTGGCTAGAAATCATGTATTAGAGCCCATATCTTCCTTTCTGGGCATTTATTTTGTATCTATCAACCATATTCCATTTATGTATTTTTACAGAAACAGGTACACTGATATAGACAATGTTGTCACTACTTTCTGGCATTCTATACAATAGCAGCAACTCATATGATCATGCAAGACTTGTTCTTATCGCTTGAGTGGCTTGACCCTCAAGATCCTTTTGTATATTGCTGCTAATATTTGAATAAAATGATTGCTACATATTGATCCCTCTTATGATATTTTCATATTTTCTGTGTTTTACATTATTATGTCTTGTATTGCTGCTATTTCCATTTTGGAATATTACACATTATTCCTTTCCTATTGTCCATGACTGGCCCTAAGAAATCCATCTCTCTACAAGTTTGGTAAAATATGAAGCATCGCTACATTAATTTATACTTTCTTCTCTTGTGCCCTAGAAAGCCTCTCATGTGCCTTGATCGACCTGCTATTGACTTCTTTGCAATTTTTTATTTTTTCTTTTGAGCTTCTTAATGTATATCTCATGTCAAGGGAGTAATCATTGCCATGTTGTTCATCTGATCTGTAGGGAGAGTCACATGAACTGTAGTCCACCATTCTGCTAGTCATCTTTGATCTTCTACCTCATAAAAACATGCCATGTTAGATAACATAATAAAAAATTAATAAAATCATACGTTATGAGGTTAAGGCAGGCTATCTCATCAGCAAAAATCGGTCTAGATTAATGTGATGTGTGTTCATATATATAATGACACTCACACATCAATCATCATAAACGATAGCATGAGACTTTAACACCGAATATATACATGTTAACCATAGCCACTAAAATGCATACAATCAAAACGCGTATAAAATTGACATGCATTCCCTAAAAATAAATTTTACCCTCGTGTCCAACAAGTTGTGACCTCACTTGATACCAATATGTAACACCCCACCCCATATTTATCCACTTTTACTTTCTCACCATGGTGAACATGAGTTTCAAGTTACTATGCAAGATGCACTTATGGAAAAATGGGTCCACATGTCTAACACTAAGTGAAACCACATATTGACACATAATCACATTATTATCAGCTTAACCTGACCCAACACTATTACCTTTTTGTTTAGTTTAGTTAAATTTAACACAAATTTCTATTTTTGATAGCTTTTTGGATCCTAGACTTTTGAGGCCATCTTGAGGGCCTAACGAAATTTTTTAGTGAAAAATGAAGATAGTAGAAAAGTGTCAAAAGTTTTGAAACTAATTTTTTTTCCATTGTCCTCGTGTAGACATTCAAAATAAGGTATTATGATAGTCAAACATAGATAATATGCCAATGTTACGACCCAAGGAAGTTGGATGTCCAAAATAATCATTTATACAAAGACTTTGTGTACATACTACCTTGATCTATACTTATACAGGAATGAAACAAAATATAGATACAAACATAAACACAAATATGCAACAGAAATAAAACTATATTTCATTAATATCAAAGAGCTTTAATATGCTTACATACAAAATGGAAATAATCTAGCTCATGTGATGGTAACTTATCTCTAAGAAGATATGTGGCAGCTACATGCCTTTGAAATATGTTAAAAAGAGACTAAAGGGTTTTTTATTATTGAACCACAATGGAAAACTGTAAAAAACCAAAACACTAACCCAAGGAGATAGAACACCAAGAGTTTGTGGGCCCTGTTGGGCTTTGTTGGGCATCCAAGTACTTATCGAGGTCGTAACTTGATCATATGATCTCTGTTTTCATGTATGATACCTCATTGGAAATATATATCCAAATACTACATGATATTCTGTAGTCCCTTTCCTATGGCTATGTGACTACTTATGACCCCCAAAAAATGTCGTTTAGGGGATCAAAACATCAACAATTGCGATTCATTTTATTTTTATTTTTGTATATATATATATATATATATATATATATATGAATTTTTTAAGCTTTAGCAACGGCCGAGATGCAAGAAAGCGAGGTGTTATGTTTGTGCGTGAGATGCAAGAAGTCGAGGTGTTCTATTTGTCCGCGTATGCGTTCCATGAAAGAGAAAGTGTTCATAAAAGAAAATTAAGTAAAAGGTTATATATTTTAATTATAATTTATAATATAATTAATAATAATATTATTATTTTATAGTATTGATATTTAATTTTTAAAACATATTATATTCTTTAATAATAATATAATTAAAATTATTCTTTTAAAATGTTAATTTTCATTTTTTTAAATATTATATGATCTTGTGTTAATACATAATTAAATAAATTTAATTTAATTATAAATGTATGATCATATCATAATGTATTATTATCAAGGAATACACTTTTTAACGCATCTATTGTTACAATGTTGATTTAAGTAACGCATTTCTTATATTGAACACACCTACCCTTGCTATGACATTTTCATACAATTTAATATTTTTATTAAATAATAAAATCATTCAAAATAAGTATGTATATGTTAGAACTTATTTAAATTTTATTTATTCATTAAGAAAAAACCGAAACATGGATTATTATCTTAAACAACATTTAAATTCTTTTAAAAATAATCAACACTAATATTTAAAAATACATATTAATAAATTTGTTACATAGATTCTACTCTTAGGTCTAAGGGATTTTAACTCTCGGGAACTTGGGAGTATAAGAACACATTTTACCAGTTATATATCCAATGGAAAATATGCCAGAAGAATGGAGAGGTTGAAGGATTACCGTAGATGCTAAAAAGGAAAAACTAGACTCTAGAAGAATGTGCAAAGAAGTGGATGAAAATGACTAGTCACCTAATCCAAAATGTAGCGGAACTACTCATTAGCTCACGAAAAGTGATTCTTCTATAGGGTTACTATCCCATCTCTCAATCCTCTCTTCCATCAAAATATTTATCTATAGTATTCGACGCCTCAACAACAAGGGGAAGCAGAGAAACCTTATAGATAGAATTGAAAGAGAAAAATCAGAGTTTTTGATTTTGTAGGAAACCAAAGTGTCTACTCAAGATGATAAAGAAATTAAAAATCATTGTTGGAAAGGAAGAAACTTGATGGCTCTAGATTCCAAAGGGAGCAAAAAAGTGTTCACCATCATTCGAAACCCACAAAAAATTGTATTTCAAGACTCGGTGGCATGTCAAAACATACTCACCAAGGAGCCACAAGGAGGGGTGCAACCCCCTCCTATTGTAATGTAGTTACAAGAAATCCGGGGGGGGGGAAGTTGAAACTTCCTCTAGCAATACTAACACAAGTGAGACTCCAATTATTGTTGTGTAATGGAAATCCTACATCAAAGGGAAGTGCTTATAAAAATCCACAGAAAAACCCAAATTTGTAATGTCGAATAATTGTACGGAGGAATCAAGCAAACACATGAAAGACCATGCTCTGATTTGTAAATTCAAGTCGATCTTGCCATTAACCTAAATGATTTTTTCATGGTGATTTTTGCACATTTTGAAAAATCAAAAGAGGTTCTTTGAAACTGGCTCGTATCCCCTCAATAACGCATGATTATTTATGCATTTCTAGGATGAATGCTACAACCCGAACAAACATAAATTTATTTCTTCATTTATTTGGATATGGATCTTCTCATTACTAGAAGACCTCTAGGAACTTGAATATCTCGAGGTTATAGTCAATGCAATAAGAGAAATCATGAAGGTTTTAAAATCATGAAACAACGATCGTTATCTTCCTAACCAAGAATTTATGTCTATATGAAAATCTTGAAGCCGCTCCCTGAACCAATTAACATCGATTGCCACAATTAAATATAGATGCAACACTTCAATTACAAACATGTCATATTTTAATTCCAACCATGTTATGAAATTCAATGGTATTGGCAGAAAGCTAGGATGTGAGAAATGGAAAGCTAGGATGTATAGGTGATCAGATTTTGGATTAGGGGAAATTTTTTTCCAAATATTCAAAGTGCTCAAAATCGATTGGAAACTTAACAACAGTGAATATCTCGTTGCCAGGAATTTGGCACAATTCGTTTCGTCGAAAACAGAGTCTAGATGAAGAAGATAGAGCATGTTGTTTGTTTTCCTAAACAACTAAAACAATTGCAGAACATGACATAATGGTGACATGGCAGCCCAGTCAGCAGAACACAAATATTCTGGGAATATTCTTCAATTTCACCCAATGACATTGTGACAAGTTTCATTGCATGATTTTCTAGTTTGGTTGGAAGGTGAATTTGTTTTATGAACCAGTGGACCCTATCCAAATTCCGAATTGATTTTATTACAAATTAGTTCGAATTCCATACATATCCTATGGTAGAATTATATGCAAAGTCTAGAGTTGGTGCATTTCAATTATATATAAAGGTTGTGTGTGTGTGTGTGTGTGTGTGTGTGTGTATCGGTGAAAAAATATACAACGACGAAGGGTGGAGTTTGGGGTTTGACCCCATGACCTCCCCCGAATGAATGGAGTAGTAAACCAATAGCCCAAGACATTAGTACTTAACAATCTATGCATTTGAGTTATATTTGATGTCTTATATTTGATCCAACGGAGGTTTGGAGGGGGCTAGCCCCCTCCCCATAAGACCTTACCATAGGACCAATGGAAGGTGGTGTCAATATTAAGAGTGCGGATTAAATGATTAATATGGGTTTATTAACCCATAATCTAAGATTTAAGAACTAAGCATTCTTCTAATGTTGGATTAGAGTTAAACGCGCTTAATACGCAAAACTCAAACTTATCTGATAATTAATCTTTGATTAGCATTAATAAAATACAGTTAAATTGGTGGAATTTTCAGCAGAACCACCAATATAGGAGCTGCCCCCAAATTTGGCGGCCCTAACTAGAGTTTTCTCGAGTTTTGGAGGCAGTTTACTAGGAAAATTTGTTTTGGGCATATATTGTGCAAAATTGACCAAATTGGGAGAAAGAAGAGTCATTCTTAGATTATTTTGATGCTCTAAAGGTAATGGAACAGGTTTCAGAGGTGTTGGAGCACTTCTAAATTTTTTTTTCCACTTTGAATATTAACGAAGCCTAGGGCCACCACGAGAGGAGGTCATGCCTAGGTCAGTTGGAGACCATTTTCATAGATTGAATAGTCCCTTTTGAGGTTTTTGGGTCTTTTGAATCCAATTGAGTAGGTTTCAAAGACATTGGAGCACTGTAGGTGAATGTGATCAAACATTTTACCATTAATCCAAAGAGGGCCTAACATGTTGAAGCAGGTCCATGGAGATGTAGACCAGGAGAGGTGAACTTTTTTATCAACTATTATGTAATCTGTATGATGTGTGTTATTTCTCTGCATTTTATTTGTTGTACATGAGATTTTAACAACTAATTAACTCATAAATTCCTCATAAAACACACAAAAACTTGACACATAAACCACTTCACAAATGGCTAATTTGAGACGATCCTAAACACATTTTTTTAATACTGATGAGGGAGATAGCACAACAAAAATAGTTTTCCCATATTCAGATCAATAGGGTTTCTAAATAATGACCAATAAGCAAGTACAAAATCCTAGAACCCAAGCATGATAATTGTTGTTAGCACTTCATAGTTTTCCTAGGTTGAGGAGGAAAACTTCAGAGGTAACCACAAACCACTTGTAGTATTAGAAACTAGCCTTTCCAATCCCAGAGAGGGATCTCTCTTGATAGATTTCAATAAATTATAGTCTAGTGTTTTAGGCTAGGTTTGAATATCAAGGTATTGGTTTTAAAATTGTGGTTGCAGAATGAAGGAAGAACCCATTGGGCAGGGAGTCATAAGGGTTTTCAGTAATCAATCACAGATAGATAGAGGAAAGCTTCAATTACGACAAGGTAGGAAAACTCCTGGATATTATAGAGCTATTGGGGGTGGATGAGATGAATAATATTTAGGATAAATTCAAATATGGAGCATACACAAATGAATTATACACATAAATGTTAGAAGAAAACAGTGAGATTTATTAACACGCCAGAGCATAATATTGCAAGAAAATTCTACTCATCATCTTCTTGTAAAAAATTTAAGAAAGAGTACCCATGTGAAACTTGAAAGAAAAACATATTTAAAAAGAGGAAAACATCACCATTTTCTTGACATAAGAATCCTGAAACCAAGTGTCCTTTGTATTGTTGAATTGATTACTTCTATTTGAGCTCCACAACTTACAATCAAAGAAAAAGTCTTCTTTTACTTCACAATCAACCCCTTCTACATTCAAGATGATGAAATATATGCAAAATATTGTTCCTAAGTTTAAGGTGGTCTAAATCCACCCATTCCCAATTTATATGGAACTGATTTCATGAAAATAGGAAAGACAAACCACTAATCTAGAAAATAGAAAAGCATCTTTGACTTTTACCTATAAAATTTCCTACACTGCTAATACATTGAAATTGTACAAATCAGCATGGATGAATCCTTTTATAATGGTAAAACATAAATAATTAAATTATCAAAGACTTCATTTTCCACACTAAGGTGAAAATTTGGTCGAAAACATTTTATGTGTTTAAGCGCAACACTTACTGAGTGCAACACTTCCTGAGCCAATCATATGTCCTTATATTTATTTGACTTCATAAATGGATGAAATCAGATCAAGTTTTTTTTTATATGTCCTTTATTTTGTAATGAAAACACATATTCCATGTAGATATAGAAAAACTTCCCAAAATGTGACCTTGAAGGAATACTAGTTTTGTTGCTCTTTTTGTGCACACATCTGTGCGTAGAAACTGTATTTTGTGAATATATGTCAAATGGTGAGTCCGAATGGGATGATTTTTTTATAGAAAGTTAATATCATCATAATTCATATTCACAAAAAAATTGAGCCAAGTACGACCGACATATATCGATAAAACGGTGACTATGTTTGAGTGCAACGACTGATAGTTTATAAATATCTCCCAAACCATGATAGTCGTGTAAAAAATCAGAGAGGTTTTTGTTATTTGTCCCATTGTTGAAAAATATTTCTTTTTCTTTCCAATATTCATCTCAATTTGGTCGAGAACAAATCTTAAATTTGAATGTGTGAAAACGTCGCACCTGTGTGCAACGCCATCTATTTTTTATTGTTTAAGCCACAACCGGGTCTCTAAAAAATATGCACATGTTGGTGATTATGTTGACACTATTAGTGATAAAACACACCCCTTTCAAGCCTCCTTTCACAAAAAATGCAAAACATTCATCTATAGACCAAAAAATCGAACCCTAATGCTTTATCAATAATGCATCAAACTTCTAGCTGATGTTTAAAGTGTCTGAAAAGATGAATAATGAACTTGGTGGATGTTTTTGAAATCCAAGCATGTCGTTTTAATCATTCACATGGTCTATAGTTTTCTTTAGTTGAAATGATGCCCCACTTTCAAAAACACAACACCACTTCTGATGCTGAGGTATAATCTTGTAAATAACATGACAACTGACGCATGATACCTTACTCATGACGTGACACTCATGACACCCTAATGATGACCCCTTACGTACCTTAAAATTTAAATCAAGACTAATAGACCTCTTTTGATACACATATTTACAATGACTTGACCAATTTTAGAATTTTTTGTACAAAGACAATTTAGACTATAATACCAGGTGAATTTGTAGGAAAAAATTTACAAGAAAATCCACAAAATAAATAAGACCCTAACAACTGCCAAAAAAAAATGTGAAGAAGGGGACGACACACAAAAAACATAACACAGACCAACCTAAGCAATAAGTGCCCAAACAAACCCTAGAATGTAAATCATTCTAGAATTTTGCTGATATGGAGGTGAATAATGGTTCACCTCATGGATCCATGGAAATAGAGAATGAGGAAGGATTCCCATAAAAAAACCTTAACGTAATAGAAAGACTCCAAATAACACCATAGGAAACGTAGATATTCAAGAGCTCATTAGAGATACAATTGCAACAATGGAGGACACACTAGAAAACCCTAGTGAAGAAGAATGCTACATGTTAAAGATCATCAGGGCCTAAGCCAAAGTAAATATAGAAATTAATTTGGAGTATAAGAACCAATTTTAATAGTTATATATCCAACGGAAAAGACACCGAAAGAAAGGAGAGGTTTAAATATCACTACATATGCTCAAAAGGAAAAACTAGTCTCTAGAAGAATGTGCAAAAAAGGGGATGAAAATGACCAGTTAGGTAATCCAAAATGTACGGGAACTAATAATTAGCTCAAGGAAATTTATTATTCTAGAGGGCTATTATCCCATCTCTGAAGCCTCTCATCCATGAAAATATTTACCTAGAATATTTGAGGGCTCAACAACAAGGGGAAGCAGAGAAACCTCGTATATAGAATTGAAAGAGAAAAATCAGAGATTGTGATTTTGTAGGAAACCAAAGTGTCTAGTGAATATGATAAATAAATTACAAATAATTGTTGGAAAGGAAGAAACTTGATAGATCTAAATTCCAAAGGGAGAAACAAAGTGTTAACCACCATTTGGAAACCACAAGAAATTGTATTTCAAAACTAGGTGGCATGTCCATGCATACTTCCTAAAAATTTTAGATATTTTGGGGTAAAAAGAAATTTTCCTAGCATAGCTTCAAGATATCATAGTAATCCATTAGACATATCTCAAGATTAAGGGGGAGTGGGGTTCAACTTGATCTAGAGTCTAGAAGTGAAAAATGGAGGAATTTTATAACTAGATCCAAAAGAATATATATTCAAAATAGTCATGAGGGAACTACATCACTAATGTGAATAACAACAATAACATTTTCACATGTTACAATTGTATGGGTAGATGTCACCAAGTAACTAGTAAATTGGATAGGATCGTAGTCTTTGAAGTCGAAATAGAACATGACATCTTTGTGGAAGAATCCATACTACCTTGCCTAAGATCAAATCACTTTATTTTTCAGCTAGAGGTGGACATAAAAATAACTCCAATGATTTGAAATCCTTTGGCTCCAAAATCCAAAATAAGAAAATCTGAAAATTGGTGGCATGAAATCAATGTCCAACTTGGTCATAGTAAAATCCATGCCTCATGGGGAATTTACTCAATGGACCTATAACATATCACGTGTGTTAATGGAACACCTTCCAGATGAAATTATTCGAGTTAAAACAAAAAATCAAGGAATGGAACACAAAATAGTTCGATGATATCCTTGTAGATAAGAAAGAGTTAGAAAATCATATCCAGGAAATTAAACAAAGAGTCATTAAGGAAGGATGATTTTAGGACTTAATATTAAAGGACGGTTACCTAATACATAGGTGGGAATAAAGACACAAAAAGCAAGAAAAATTATGGAGATATAAATCCCCAATCGAATGGCTTCAAAAAAGAGAACATAATACTAAGTTTTATAATAAAGAAATGATTCAACATCACCAACATAACTACATATTTTCAATGCAATCAAGAGGAGGAAAATGTATAATATAGGACATGGATATAGAATAAGAGGTGATATCATTTTACCAAGTAATGCTCATAGGAATCTAACACAAAATGAGGAACAACAATAAATAAGTTCACATCCCACATTCAAAGACTCATTAACCATGAGCATAATGGAGCCCTAATGTAGGATATATTCATGGAAAATGTAGATGGCTTCATTAGGAAAACCCACCAAGAAACAAAACCTTTACCCCCAAAAAAAACCCCATATGGATTTGAATAGTCCCTGGTCAGATGAATTTGAACCTAAATCTGATTTTTCCCTACCTCTCCTCACACTTGGAAAAGCACAATATTTTAAAGATGAAACAAAGGATGACATCATTAATGGTTTTATTATCAACTCACTTTTTGTTGCTTCTAAAGAGATCGAGGGGAAGAAGATGAGGTAGAAGATGTAAATATTGAACATATGAGAACCAATCCACATAATAACAGCAGTCTAGTTGAAATTGTGCAAGGAAAATACTTAAACATTAATCCTAACTTGACCGCTAAACAGAACAGATTGTTGATACAACTGTTAAAAAATTATAAAAATGAATTTTCATGGGATTACACTAACATGAAAGGAATCCATCCCAGCCCCTGCACTCACCACATTTACCTTAAAGATGACTGCAAACCAGTTAGAGAACATCAATGCCACATGTATCCCAAACTTAAGGAGATAGTGAAATAGGAATTATAGAAACTCCTTAATGCTAATTTTATCTATCCCAACTCTGATAGTCAATGGGTTTCTTTGCTTGTCATTTTTCCGAAAAAGAACGACGAGTGGAGAGTTTGTGTAGATTATAGATAACTAGATAATGCCACCCAAAAGGACCATTTACCTTTACCATTTATAGACAAAGTCCTGGATACTCTTTTTGGGAAAAAAAAATTCATTCCTAGACGGATTTAGTGGCTATAACCGAATACAGATTTCCCCTGAAGATAAAGATAAGACAACTTTTACTTTCTCATGGGGTACTTTTTCATACAGAGTCCTTCCTTTTGGCCTCTGTAATGCGCCAACAACATTTTAGAGGGAAATATTGGGTATCTTTTTGGATCTGTTGAATGAATGCCTTGAAATATTCATGGATGATTTTCCACCTTATGGTGATGCCTTTGAAACAAGTTTAGTTAATTTGGAAAAGGTGTTGGAATGTTGTGTACAAAATAATGTTGCTTTGAGCACTGAATGGTGCCACATGATGATGACCAAGGGGATCGTGCTGGGAAATTTCGAAATTTCATCTCGAAATATGGAATCAAGGTAGAACCTAAAAAAATTGAGGTAATATTGAGAATCCAAACTCCCAGAACTCAAAAATAGGTACGTATCTTTCTGGGACACGCAGGGTACTATAGGAGATTTATAGAAAAAATTTCAAATATTGAATTGCGCCTGTTTTATTTTCTTATGAAAGATGTGGAATTTGTGTGGTTAGGGTAGTGTGAGCAAGCCCTTTTGAGGCTAAATATCTATGTAATAACATCACTTGTTTTGTGAGGAACAAACTGGAATTTGCTGTTCTATATTGCTACAGATGCATCTGACATGGCTGTAGGTGTTGTTTTGGGCCAGCTGTAAGAAAAGAAGCCTTGCTCTATCTATTATATCATCAAGAATTTAACCCCATCTAAGCTCAATTGCACAGTGACCGAGAAATAATTCCCAGCTGTAGTGCATTGTATTAATAAGTTTGGAAATTATATTACCGGATATTAATGATTTATATACACTAACCACTCTGCCATTCAATTTTTAATGAATAAGCCAATTACTAATGGTAGAGTTACACGATGGTTGTTGCTATTATAGGAATTTGATATCACTATTGTAGATAAACCTGGAAAATATAATATAGTTATTGATTTTATTTCTAGGTTAACCATAGGTGATAATTTCACTCCTACTGAGGAATCTTTTCCTTATGAGTATATTTTTTCCATATCTACTCACTCACCATGGTATGCAGATATATCCAACTATCTTGTTGTAGGTAAATTCCCACACTATTTATCTTCCAGAGACAAAGGAAGATCATATAGCAGAGTGCCACTTATTCCAGGATAGAGGAAAATCTCTATCACACTAGACCAAACTTCAAGATTCAGCGTTGTGTTAGAGAAGATGAGATTATTCATATCTTGAAGGCTTGTCACGAGGATCCCTGTGGAGGGCACTTCATAGAAAAGGGGATGGGGTAAAAGGTACTCTCAAGATGGTACTACTGGCCAACTATATTGTGGGATTCCAAAAAGCTTTTGAAAGGGTGTGATAGCTTCCAAAGGATGGTCTAGCCACTGTAATCAAACGAGATGTCGTTACAGCCTCAAATAGTGTTAGAACCATTTGAGAAGTGGACCTTGGATTTCGTAGGGCCAATTGATCTGTCATCACAGCAGAGGTCATAAATACTGGTTTGTATATATTACATCATAAAATGGGTCTAAGTGAATGCACTAAATAGAGCTACAATGCAAGTTACTTAGACTTCATGTTTGAAGATATTTTTGTTCATTTCGGGATACCCAGGGAGATAGTGACATATTGGGGGCCCCAATTCAAATCTGATCTGATTCAGAAGCTGGTTGAAAAGAATGGAATTCATCACAGGATGACTTCACCTTATCATCCACAAAAAAATGGGCAAGTGGAGAGTACCAACAAAGTTATTGAGGAAATTTTGACAAATACAGTATCTAGCCACCAGAGAAATTGGGCTTTAAAAATTCCAAAAGTATTGTGGTCTTATAGAAAAACATGGATGAATATTATGGGCTTCTCACCATATGAATTGGTGTATGGTAAGAATACTTTATTCCCCATAGATTTCGAAATAAAAACACTGAGAAAATCATTACAGGTAAATCTGGATTTGAGCACAACACAAATACAAAGGTTGAATCTGCTAAATGATTTGGAAGAGAAACGACTGGCTACCATTCAATAGACATAGATCATTCAACAAAAAATAGATAGATGACAGGATAGGTTCATTAAAAAGAATAAATTTTAGAAAGGAGATTTGGCTCTCTTGTACGATTCAAGATTCAAGGATTTCAAGAGCAAGCTCTGCACCAGATGACTAGGTCCTTACAAAGTAGATACAGTCTTTGACAATGAGACTATAGAATTGGTACCGTTGATCATGCTAAGATGTCGTTACTCATTAATGGGCATCGTCTAAGGTTATATCATCAACCTTGTTCTAAGTATTCATTTATTAACATTGTCGCAAACTTTTATCTTCATGTTACAGAAGCAGGGGGACCTTCCCCTGTGCTTCTTGAAATTTCATTTTTCAATAACTGTAACAGCTCAAAACTTCTTTTGTGGCAATTGTTACAACTTTTAAAAAAAAATAATACACACACACACACAAATAAGTAATTACAAAATATATATATGATAATAATATTCTGACTATGAAAACCTATTTTGGAGCACAGTCAAACAATCTGGTAGTAGTTGAAAACCACTTTTGTGTTGACTATTACACTCATTTTTTTCTTCCAGAACATCATCTTTTTTTCCTGAATATTCTACATAATGGTGTTACACATTTTTTTTAAGTATTTATTTTTCTTAACAATAATTTTCTATGAAAGATAGCACAATGGATGTCTTGGTTGTTACATATGTAACAACCGAAAATTGTTAACAATGTCTTGAAATCTTGTCCGTTGTCCTGACACAAAACAATTATTACGATAGCTTGAAGGTGACCGCCATGACCTCTAGAGAAATCATGCCATCACATCAATTTATTCCTCCATTTATTTTCAGGTACGTCACCGAAAAGGTAACATTATTATCCTCTAATATTTCATGATTGTGGAAAATTAATGACAATACTTTTGACAGTCATGGAATGCCGTCATCATTAATGTTGGAGGGATGAATATTATCATAATTATGAACAATCCATTAACCTTTAAAGTCGTCATTAATCCCGTGATTTTTCCAATTTAATACCATATCAACCAATCATGAATGGATCTTCTCAAAAAGGATATTTGTACTTGAAGTACAAAGCTCTCCATAATTGGGCATTTATAGAAAGAATGTGTGGGAACGAACCACCAATTTAAAACCTTTTCACCTCTAGATCATCGTGACATTCCATCATCTCCCTCAGCTAGAATTTCTTGCACCCTTTCTCGAACATTCTCAACCAGGAGATTACAGAGCAGGTTAATGTAATACAGGGAGTAGTGCATTTATACCCTGGCTAATTGAGCTAAAAGAAGTAATCAGGTATATCAACACAAGATGGGGGGATCTGCAGTGAGGCACGAACTAGATTCTATTTAGGCATTATAGAATTTTCCAGAGGCATATCAGATATTCAAATATGATTGGTGGCTTGAGTATTTTCAGAAGTTGAAGGGTTCAGATGAAGTAATTGCGATGGAGTTTGCTAGAAATTTGAACAACTATCAGACCAAAGTCAGGGGTTTGCAAATTGAAGTAACGGAGGAGGTTGTTTCCCGAGTAACATCATTGTGGACCAAAGGCAGAAGATGGTTCAACAAAAAGGTTAATGATCCTTTTCTGAAAGAGGATTTCCTTGAAGGTGAGGAGAAGATTGAGAAGAAAGGAAGAGGGGTTGACAGGCTGTCACTTTCCCAACCTTGGGAAGATGTTGCTCTGAATTTGATAAAAGATATCACCTGTGAAGGGAGGTCCACGTTTTTTTTTTAATTATCATTTTCCCATATTGAACCATCTTCAGTATCAATAGAGAATTAACCTTCCATATTTCCTGCTGGGAAATATCAATCATATGGCTACAAAAGTCAAAATGGTACCACACCCAGAAGCTCGTGTTACCAATCACTGTATCATCAAGTTAATTGTGTTGGATTATTTGAACCAACATGGAAAGATCCGAGATGAGGTCAAACAAAAGAGGCCCAGAATGAGCCGAGGAAAACAAGCTGATACTTTAGGAGAAAGTAAGGAGGAAGCTAGAAGTTGAACTCGGTCTTCTAAGGTTGGAATTGAGAAAAGGCCTCTTGATAAGCCAATTGGAAACAAATGACCGAAGAAAATGGTGAAATTCAGTGTCCCTGCGGAACCGTCATCTACAGTTGAAGAGAGGGAGGAGGCAGAAGAGCTGAAAGAAGAAGAAGAAAAACCTTGATGAGAGGAACCCCCCTCATCAAGTAGGGATGAAACTCAAACCCTTCTTATATAAATTGTGAATTTAAAGAAATAAAATGAGAAATTGAAGTAGGAACTAGCCAAAGCTAGGAAATGAGAAGCCTCGGGGTTAGATACCCTAGCTTAAGTTGTTAATAAAGTCGAGGGGGTGGGGGGGGGGGGATCCTGGATCAATATGTTTGACATGTTCCCAAGAATTAGCAACAGCAGGATACAAAGTTTTTCGGGAAAGCCCTTGCTCAAGGGAAACCCAAACAGAAACTTGGGAGGCTACTCCACAAGAACCTTTTGAAGATACTAATCCTCCCTAAGAACCAACAATTAAAGCATGACCTCCCACGGTAATTGACATGGAAGCTGAAACATAAGAACCTATAGAGGCCATTGTTGTTACAGATGAACCAGCAGCAGATACAGAGGCTGACCAAGGTGAAAATAAGAGGACTACCACATAAGAAACCATCTATGATGTTGTTGTTACACAAGGACCAACAGTTGAGTTGGAGCAATCCCACCCCAGAGAGGTTGTCACAACCACAGTTGATATTGCATGTAGTGTAACATTGGGCCCTTATGAGGGATGGAGTTTCGAGAAGACTTTATTGATCTCTGAGTTGCAGAAGTGGATGCAGGAGGCACTCTCCCTTCAAGAGGGATTGATCTCACTAAATTTACATCAGAAGAAACTAAGTTCTTTGCAGGAAAAATTGGCAGATAAATAATTGAAGAGGAGTTGGGGGGTAATGGAAATGAAAGGAAGCTACAAAGAAATAGGAGGAAAAAAAATTGTTGTTACAACAACAGATTGGGGATTTGATTGTTTATATATAGAAGCTTCATGATCTTGCCCTAAAATTGTTGGGGTGCAAGTGGCCTTCCCCATCCTACCCTATTTTTCTTTAGGAGTTTTATTATTTATTTCAATTGAAAGCTATCATGGAAGACATGCCTTATGTGGGTACTTCTACCACCACTTTTCTTGATGTTTTTCATGCCAACAATTTTGATGAAAAGAGCTTGTTGTGCGAGCTATTTCTGCATAATATTATTTTTGAGCATGTAAGCATGCAGATGGTAGCAACTGTATCCTCATGTAAGGGAGACCTGTAGTTACACACCTTCATTTTGTTCATGAGAAATCAAATTGAATGGCATCTGGCCGCGAAATCAATGGAGACTAAAAAAAAAAAGACATCGTTATGGATTAGAGAATAACTAGGAAGGGATGTTGAACTAAGGCATGAAATTAAAATTTTTATGAGTACTCCAAGGTTGAGGGGGACATCTACTACCTACATAAGAATAATTGTGGAGTTCTATGTCAATCAGTTTGCACAAATGAATATCCAAGTGCTAATAGGGTGCCTCAACTACACCGAAGCAAGTAGTGTTGAGTTACAAGAAGGGGATCCTTTAGTATTCCAAAATTTCGTATTTGATGTTACACATATACCAAAATACACTTGTATGGTAAAATACCTTGGTGCCTTCTAGATTGGATTGAAATTTGTATTTCCTTTGATATGGTTTCTAGTGGAAGAATACTAGGACCACTATGCATTGAGTTATCATGAATAAGAGTCCTCACCAAGACAGTTGTTTTCTACTCAACGGCATAGGTCTCCAGAAAAAGACACAACCGACACCTATGACTTCAACGACTTGCACAGGAGGTATAATCGTGGGAGCTGAGATTTTTGCATGAGGGCATGCAAGCACTTCAACTTGGGGGAGATGTTGGGTGTCATTTTTATACACATTTCCTACATTTTATTCCCTCATTTCTACCTTTTTGACCTCCAACCTGGGGACTATACTTGCCTTTTTCCTTTCCTTTATTTTGAAACAACATAACTTTACCTTGTTTCGTATACCTTGCCATTCTCATTAATTATTATGATGTATTGTTACCTTTTTTGTGGCTAACTGAGATGAACATTGGGAGAAGTTATTTGGCCTTTTTTCTATTCTTTCAGGTACTATTTCAGGCATAGGTACCTGGGACATACAAGCACACAGAACCAATTGGAAGCATGTTGTTACAATGTGTAGTTACATGGCATTGCTACCACATGTAGATTCAACACCTTGGTTGTCACATCTTTTGTTGTTACATCGTGATGATGTTACAGATCTGTTGCTACACTTGCGTTGTTTTTTGCGTATTTATAGATTTCAGATGTTGATCTATCTTTGAAATTTGTTACACTACAGTTGTCAGATTCGAATGACAAATGTAGGAGTTATCATGTATTGTTATTTGGAATAACAACTTCAGGAAGTTTTGGTTGAAACCAATGATTTCCCATTTATGATTTTTATTGAGGGAATCATTTGTAGCTACATTTAATTTATTTCGATCAGCATGAGAATGGGGAGATTCTCATGAATGATATGTTCCTCGTTTTCTAGAAATGTAATTATTATATAGACACTTGGAACTTCAAGATCAGAGGGGTAGAACAGAACATTATCGCCATTTTGAATCTGTAATTTTGATCATCATAATACATAATACCGTGTTGTTGTTGTTACATGTGTTTATTGATCTAATTCTCATTTAGTTTTCATTTCTTCCTGCACCCTACTAGGGAGGAAGGACCCTCATATTTAGTAGGGATTGAAGTCGTAAGGTAGCTATTTATATCTTATATTTATTTATGCATATTTGTGGAGTGATATTGTTGTTGTGTTAGTTGTAAGTAGATTTTCTTCAATTCCATGTATTTATCATATTGCTACACATATCTAATTAGAGGTACTTATGGTTTATTTAGTGTGTGGCATGCTAGATGCTAGTTTATCTGAAGTGTGATTACATTCTTGTAGAACCTTTTTATTCCTGCATTAGTGTTAATTTCAAAATTTGGTTCAGCAACTATTTCGTCTTGCTTTATTTCCACTTCTAGTATGATGTATCGACACAGACAGTGCAACTACAATTGAAATAAAAGACGTCCCTGATCAATAATTTATGTGTACGGTCGTAGTCATTAAAAGTGATTAATACAGTACAAAACTTGGGGCTTACATCATTGTGATTAATAAATAAAGCATGATAAAGCTAAACCTCCAATGAGCCTTGAGAGACTCCACTATAGTGCCGCTACTTGCAAATAGATCCAAAGTAGCTCCTATGGGATTTGTTGAGGACGTCATGGTCTCCATTGAATTTTGTGTGCATCCTACTGAATTCATAGTGCTCCAACCAAAAACCAAGTTCAATGGTTATATTATTATATTATAAGGACCTTGGTCAGCCACTACTGATGCATATATCAATTGTAGGGTTGGGAACACAACCATCAAGAATGGGCCCTTATTAAAACAACTAATATTGTATCATCCTTCCCTTGAACATGATCTACCTTTGTGGCTTGAGGATGTGGACAAATATCAAGTGTATCATACAACATCATAAGAAATCTGTAACCTATATGTTATTATAGGAGGTGGGTAACTTCATGAAGTGGACCTCATTGACCATATCCTTCAGAACCAACCCCGCAATACCAGTTTTCTTGATGAGCTAGTGAGATAATATAAGAGTATTCCTTGGAAAGAGTTATGCTCAGTTGACCCAATCCATGAAAATGTAAAAATTGTAGAGTGTGTCCCATATAGAACCTTAAATATTAACCCCTCTCTTGACCAACCAAGAAGAAAAATTCTGCAAGATGTTGAGGGAGCACTTAGGTGCTTTTTCTTGGGACTTAAAGAAATGAAATGGGTGCATCCCTAAATTTTTACTCATCACATATACATGAAATAGGGATAAAAACATGTGCACCAAGTTTAGAGGAGAATGCACCAAGCCCTTAAGGACATAGTGAAGGAATAATTGTAAAATTTTCCCGATGGAGGGTTCATATACCCCATATCTGACATTGCTCAACAAGTGGGTGTCCCCTATAAGGTTAGTCCCAAAGAAGAATGGGAAGTGGAGATTCTTTGTTGATTACAAATAACTGAATGAGGCTACAAAGAAATACCATTTCCCTTTTCCTTTCCTTGATCAAGTCTTATATGGTCTTGCAGAGAAGTAATTATTCTCTTTCTTGGATGGATTTAGTGGTTACAATTAGATCCAGATCAACCTTGAAGACCAAGACAAGACTACATTTACATGTCCTTGGGGTGCCTTTGCTTACGGAGTTCATCCATTCGGTCTATGAAATTCCCCTGCCACTTTTCAAAGGGAAATTTTGAGCATATTTTCTGAGCTTTTTCATGACTCTATGGATATTTGCATTGATTATTTTTCTCCCTATGGATGTGAATTCATGGAAGCTCTCTCTAGTCTCGGTAAGGTACTGAGAAAATTAATCGAAATAAACCTCTCACTGATTCCTAAGAAATGTGAATTCTTAATCAATGCATGGGCTTTCTCTGGACATTACATATCTCTGGAAGGGATACAGGTGGACCCAAACAAAATTTCCATCATCAAAAGGGTATCTACCCCTCAAAATCAAAGAGATGTTAAGAGTTTCTTGGGATTAGTTGGTTATTATAGGAGTTTTATCAAGGATTTTGGTAAAGTGGCTTCACCCTTGTTTATATTATTGGCTAAGGACTAAGATTTATGTTTATCAAGTAGCTTTCAAAAGGTCCTTGAAATATTAAAAGAAAAATCACTATTGCACCCATACTTAAGGGTCCCAATTGGGCTCTACCTTTCAATATCCATATTGATGCATCAGACAAAGTTGTAGAGGAAGCCTTTGGGAAAATAGATGACAAGTTACTCTATGAAATTTATTTCATTATTAAAAACTTTTCTAAGGTTGAACTGAACTACAATTTCATTGAAAAATAATTGCTAGTTCTTGTACAATCCTTGAACAAAATCAGGCACTATATCACAGTGTACCAAACTTTTGTGCATATTGATCATGCATATATTAAATGTTTGATGAAAAAACTTGCGATTATTATATGCATTAAATATATTCTGAAAAAACATATAAAAAATTGTGTGCATATTGATCATGTTAGGATTATTAGATGTTTTTTTATTGTTACAACAATTTGATTTGACTAGCATTGATAAGTAAGGAAAAGAAAATGTAGTTGTAGTTTTTTTTTCTAGACTCACTTTCCTATATATGATGAAGGGATGGTGAATGGTCAACTTCTAGATGAGCACCTATTTTCTATATCATTTATCTCTCCCTAGTTTTCTTACATAGCCAACTACCTAGTTGTTGGGAGATTTCCTCCAAATCTCTCATCTATGGAGAAGAGAAGAATTGGGAGGAAAAGCACCCCTTTAGTTGGATTGGGGGGACTATTTTCAAGTTGGGACCAGATCATATATTAAAGAGATGTGTTAGAGAATAGGAGGTGTTTGAAATCTTCTCAGCATGCGATGATGGTCCTTATGGGGGTAATGTTTCTGCCAAGAGGACAACTTTCAAACCATTACAAGCTGGCTACTAATGGCCTAATATCCATCAATATGCAAGAAGGTATACCATCATATGTGATCAATACTAGAGGATGGGAACACCAACAAGCATGTATGAGATTCCTCTACAACGTCAACTGGCCTTATATCCATTTGACAAGTGGGGCATGGTTTTCATTGGGCTAATCGATCCACCATCAGGAAAAAGGAAATAAAATATTGTGTCCACTGACTATTTTTCAAAGTGGGCCAAGACAAAGGATGTTAAAGAAAAAACAGAGGAGAAAGTGGTTGATTTATTAAGGGAAAATATTTTATACAAATTTGGGTATCCAAGGTAGATAGTCACTAATTAGGGAGCTCAATTCACATCACATTTGATTAAGAATCTCTTGAGGAAACATAATATCAAACACAAAACATATACTTCTTATCACCCTCAAGAAAATGGGAAAGTAGAGGTTAAAAATTAGGGCACTAAAGATCATCCTCACCAAGTTTGTGATTAGTATAATTAGAGATTGGGAATACATATTAGTGGAGGCTAGTTGGGCCTATAACACCACTTGGAAGAAAACTATTGGGTTCACTCCATATGATCTGGTTTATGGGAATAAATATTTGCTTTATATTGAGTTTGAATATAACACTTTGAGAATGGAAACCCAATCATACTTAGATGTCACCAAAGCACAAAAAGAAAGGATACTCCAACTGAATGGCTTGGATGAGCTCATAATATAGACCCTCCTATGCACTGAAGTTATACAATTGCAAAGGAAGGTCTCGCAAGATAATCATATCAAGGAGATGAGTTTTCAAGAAGGGGATTAGGCCTTGTTATATTATTATAGGTTCAAATATTTTAAAGGGAAATTAATTAAAAGATGGTTAAGACCATAGGAGGTAGAAAAATGTCATGAAAATCAAATTTTCCATACCAAAACCATTTATGTGGAAGTGATCTCGTTTATTTTCAATGGTTATAGGTTGACGTTATACAAGAAACCTATTTCTAAGGTAGAATTCATCAGTACAATCACCAGAGAAGTCGATGTGATTTTGATTTTCATGGCTTCTAGTTCATAGCCCTCCTAGGAAGAGAAAAAAATAAAAATACCTCGATGAAAACATCTATGAAAAATATAAGGCCAACTCCAGGATTGAAATCCTATCTAAGGAAATCATAGAGAAAAAAAAATAGAAAGAGAAATAATAAATATCCCTAGGTGAAAACCTCCTATAAGGCACCTAGGGTATGGTTATAGGATGAAAACCTCCTCATTGGCAACCAACTTTTATAAAAACAAAAGAAAAGAGAAACACAAGATGATGCCATGACTTCTGACCTTTTTATTGTTTTGTAGGATTATACATAGTGGTGGATTTCATGGCTATAGGCCCAAAATTTTTCAAACTTTCCTCCATTTCTCCATGCATTCACTTCTTATCCATAATCTACACTCATCTGATCATTTCTCTCCACCATCCCATTAGCTTAAACTTCAATTTTTACCCACTCTTTGTGATGTTGCAAGAAGTACTTAAATTTCTACAAGAGGGTTCTGAAAAGCTACAGGAGGGAGATCTGAGGTTAATGACAGCCCGAGAGGAACTTTATGAACTTGAAAATGATGAATAAGGTTCCCTCATTCTTGTCGAGCATCCATCCATAACTCATCCATCTCACTTAGAAAAAATATTCACTAAAATTATCCACTCTGTCCTACCTTTAAAATATATAAAAACAGAGAAGCCATCATCTTCATTTATACAAGTATACACCTCTCCCTCATAATGCTACTATTGTCATCATGAATTATTATAATTTCTCTCATTAGAGGGGATGATGGAACCTTATGAGACAAATCTGAAGAATTCATAGCACTCCCAAGAAGAATTTTCACTAGAATCAAAATCATGGACATCAATGAGGTAACTACACAAATAGAAAACACAACAGTCAAGTACCATGAAGAGATATAAATAAATGCATAGGAAATAAGCCCGCAATTCAACTCCATAGATGTCAATCTTATGGTTCACCTCCAACATATAAATCCTTGCAGTAGTTCAACCATTAGGTAGGCTCAGGAATTGTAGACTCTTACCTCCTCCATATGTGTACATAACTAAAATGTATGAATGTTGAGAAGAGATGTTTTAATAATATAGAGGTGGCCAGTTAGCTTGGCCACCCTTAGCTAGTGAATAAAAGTGATGGTAAACAATCATGCAACATGGAGGTGTCACATCGATTGAGTTGGGATTAAAAATAGTGGGTGGTGATTATGACAGAAGGTGAGATGATTACTCAAAATAGGGACAACGGTCCAAAAGAGGAAACAGAGTGTAAATTCTAGGGCACCTAAAAATTCCAAGCCTCAACTCAAAAATAGCATAGTGTGTGCTTTGGCTCGATTTCATTTGCGTATTTTCTCATTTCAAAAATTTAGAGAGAGGAAAATATTGCTATGGCACCGAGGATATTTGAACCCCGTTGTGCAATTACTACAGGAAGGTGGTACACATAGGCCTTTAATTGCTATAAGAGAGCCGAGAGACTGCTCAGGAAGATTGAGAGGGTCAAAAAGAGCTACAAAGGTTTCAATTAGTTTCAAAATACCATATTCATCTCAGATTACTTGACAAATAAGTAAGTTTCACCATCTCCTTCATCCACCCATAAAATTTGCATGCAAAGTCTATTAACATTATAGATGGTGGCAGTGTAATTGTGCAATTAAAAGTTCTATTTGAAATTAGAGTGGTTTAAATATAGGAAATTGAATTGATAAGGAATTTTTGACTCACTTCTGCCACTAAATTAAACACTGAAGGCATAAAATAAGAATCTATCCCACACTTAATTAATTACATAAAGAAAGGATGTAGGGGGGGGGGGGGGATTTAATAGAAGGGAGCCCTCAGATACCAAGAGAATCCACCTACACACTCCTATGTTAGAAATTTTTAGAAGACTGCAGTGGCTAGGATTCTTCGAGTTACTAAAGGAGTATGATGATGACATTGTCCGTGAATTTTACATGGATATTAATTCCCAAACACGTGATAGTCCCACCACTATTGTGAGGGGGTTGGTTATATCTCTCAAACTTGAAATAATTAGCATAGTAACAACCCTATCCCTAGGGATGAAGTGGATCAGAGAAGTAAAATCCACCATTGTCACTGCTAAAATGAATTTCTTCATTGCCAAAGAAAATCATGTTGAGGACAGGAATGGTGTTAGGAGAGGAATCCTACCTTATCCTTGGGATGAGGTGCATTACCATATTTTGAAATACATCTCATGTGAGGGAAGAATGAGTGTGATATATTCATACCACTTGAGATTACTTCATGAACTCATATTCAAGGCAGAATTACCTATTTCTCAAAGATTTAGTGTGCCATACATCCTCCAGCAATCGATTAGGGAAATGAGTCAAAAAGTAAGAGTTGGAAAACACCAACACCTAGCCCACCATGGCCTCATCAAGGTAATAGTGGTGGATGCCTTAATAAGTTTGAGAATTCCTATATTGTACTCCAATTTCATTGACATGGAGAGAGAATCTTTCGTAGGGACCCAAAAAATATATCTTAAGAGAAACCTACCTCTATCATTGGTGGTAAAGAGGAAAAAAAAGAAGACAGGGAAGACATGAGAACAAAGGAGGAGGAAGCAGAAACTATAGTAGAAGAAGAGATGAAAGCAAATGGGGAAGAAGAAACATAGGAAAAGGAAGAAGAAGAAGAAGGTGAAAAATAATAGAGGGAGAAATAATAAAATGAAACAACAATCTAGTATAGTGGATAGAGAAAATATGGTTCAATTTTATATGCATAATATCATATTGATAGATATGAACCACTAGGATACCAATTCCAGGCTAGGATATATGAAATTTAGGGCTTTCGAATCTTGGCTAGCACATGGAGAAACAATATTAGAGGAGGTAAAGAGAATTATGGAAAAAGAGGAAAAGGAACTGGGATGCATCAGGTCAGAGGTAACTAGCCCTAGGGCCATCATTATCAATCGTAACCTCATCTATAATGATGATTTGTTCGCACCTAGGTATATTGAAACCCAAGAATAATCCATTTCACAGTTTGAAGGCACCTTTAGGTTGCTAGGAGAAGATATTATGCAAGCTTGCCAGAGGAGATGGCATGCTTTACCACTCAGTTTTCAAATTACAGAATACCACACTACTGAAAGACTGAAAAAATCCTTGGAAAGGACACCATTCTATAAAAGAGATATGAAGAGAGTGGGGATCTAATGGATAGGGTTGAAACTCAATTCACCTTTTCCACTAGGACTGCATGAAGGGTGAGAGAAATCAAAAGAGAAGAGGGAGTGGATTGAGGTAGAGAACAATTCATGATTCTACCAATGAGAGGAAACTCCATCTAACGTGCCTTGGGATGTTATGGAGGCCACCAAGGCCATGAGAGAGATGAACATGGATGACTGAGTTTCTCAAAGGATGATAAATAATTTAAGTATAGGGTGATGATGAGACTCATCAATCAGTACATTATAAAGGGTCACAATTCCATCCTCCAAATTTATAACTATCTATTTCTCACATTTATTTACATTTTTTGTTATATTATGCTTTGTGAGGAGGATAAAATATATTTGTCATATCATGTAGCCTAATATGGTTTAATTGCAGGAAATGGAGCAATTTGTGAGATAACTTATATGTAGGGGCTCATATTAAACATCAAGGGGATAATCTAGGAGGTTCTCCACCTTCTTAACTCCCTCACTCATCTCAATATCACAACACACTCTCTCTCATTAGCTAGAGGTCATTGGCATCCAAGAAAGTGAAATTAATGAGGAGAAATTTCCACCATTATCGAGTTGTAGGAGATGAATATTCCTATTTTATAAGGAGATTCTAGTAACTACCCTCTTGTATAAATAATCATGTAGAAGAGCTCATTAGGATTCTAGTTTTGTTTTCATCTAGGTAACTATTGAGCTTAGACACTTGGCATTGTTATTTTTTATTGTTATTTGATGTATTAGACCTTGATTTAATGATAATGAGAAGTTGCTTATTGATTCATCACTGAGTTAGTTCTAGAGGGCTAAGGCTCTTGGCTTTGGGATCAACACAGTGGCTTAGATTCCTCTTATGTACTTGTATCTCTTTTAGTTTCAGATTATTGCTTAGTTTGTTGCATTTTAGTACAGAATAATCCATAAAAATTTGTGATTGCAGCCTTAGATTAGGGAAATTTTGAGGTCTAAAATGGGCCTCCTAAGGAAAATGTACAATAAAATTTCACTTTATGAGAACCAATCACATTTTAGGGGATCACATCATCCCTAATGGTTGAGGTGGCACTCCTTGAGTTAAAGGTACTTATTTATCACATTCTCAATGGTGGATAAAAACTCATGGTTAACCATGGTACTGCTCTAAGTACTTTTAAAGTCGTAAAGTAAAGTACTCATAATAAATGTCATTTCACACTTTTTGAATTAAATATTATTATTTTCATTTCATATTTTTTGAAATAAACAATGCATATCCTTACATAATCTTCATGTATTTACACACTTTTAAATAAATATTATATTTGTATATTTTCAAATATTTATTTATAAATCAAATCAATTCAATATGTATTATGAAATTCATACATAAAACAATATATTTTATTATATTATTTTTATATAGTATATTAATTACATGTTATTATATCATTTAAATAATATAACTTTTAATTAATAGTATATTCTATAATTAAGAATTTATGAATTTAGATTTATATTTTATTTTAATTTATTTAAGTACAAATTAAAAATGCATTATTTGTGCAATGATAATGAATTTTTGTTGAAAGTCTCATTCTTATTTATAGTCACATCAATACAATTTTTATTTTTTTTGGGTACAACTTTTGAATTGAATTTAACCATAGCTACATGGATTTTGGTGAAAAATGTGAATTGAAAATTCATAAATATTATTTTATTGGTTTAGTTATTATTTTATTATTTCCTTAGGAGGCCCATTTTAGACCTCAAAATTCCCCTAATAGGCTGGCTCATCTCTCTCATGGGAGCATGAACCAAAGGATTTACAACCACAACCAAAAATCATTGTGTTTATTATTTATTGGAAGAATATTAGTTTTATTTATCTTATTTTTCATGTCCTTGTTATATCCTATAAGTTGGTTTGTTGACTAAATCATAGTTTTGGAATAGATTATATATCATTCACATTCAACTCATATTTTCCACTACTATTTGTTTCATTTTGTCAATGATAAATTAATGCATGCATGTGATTATTGGAGGGAATTTTGGATCTATAGACAAGGGCACATTCACCACCTCCATCTTGGCCCTCACTTACTCTGATGAACTGCAATTTGTTTCCTAAAATTTATGTTTAATGAGATAATTTTCCTAGGACCACCAAGAGCATCCTGTTACACCATTTTTTGGTCATCTAACCTATTATCATTAGATGGAACCAAGTACACCATGTAAGACCAATTTTACCCTAAGTAAAATTGCTTTCACTATGTAAAATAACTTAATAAAACACATTTATTAGGTTGTTTATGGTCTAAATAGGAAACCCCAAAGGGAAATATTAAACAAATCTATATTTGTTTGATTTTCCTCATGGAATAATTAATTAAACAATAATTTAATTATTATTCCTGGTCATATTTAATCCAAAACAAGGAAATTAATTAGATAAATCCTTATTTATCTTCTTATTTTCTAGGAATAATTATTTAAATCTTATTTAAATAATATTCCTTGTTAAATATGACTAAATCATTTATAAATAATTAAATAAACCATTATTTATTTAATTATAATTCAACCACTTCCTTAAAATAATAAATAAATCATTTATTTATTTATTATTTACAAATAAAGGGATTTGACCCAAGTCAAATACCTTTTCCCTCCAACAAATATAATAAAATATTCCATAAAAGGTGGATCTAGATTTGGTTAACATTATTTTAATCATGCACCAAGATTTAGAATGACCCAATATTTTGTTATAAATAGGAGGGTTTTTCCTACCATTCTTCACCTTTTGTTGCCTATTAGATCACTCTGGATCTATACTCTTGGTTTGACTTTGAGCCATTATCATTGTCATATTTTCCATTATTTGCTGTGTGAGTTCCCTTTGAGTTCTATCTTTGCCTGGGTTTTCTACACCAACAGGAGAGAGAAATGCTAGATCTGAAGTGCTGAGGACTTCCAAGAACCCATCCCATTGAGGAGAATTGGAAACACCTTCTTGTTTTCCTCCCAAGTGCCCTTAATACAAAAATTCTTTCAAAAATTGTTCTTGTCTTGTCTATTGGATGTATGGAGCAAAACCTTATTTTTACTGCTTAATGTCTCTATATGCATAGATCTGGTTTTTTGCAGCACTTGTCTTGATCAACTAACTGCAGATCTGAAGATATTGGTAGCCATATTTGATGTTAGGGCTATAAGTTATGCGTAGCTAAAGTGGTCTTTTTTCGTACACTTCGACAAAAGATTCATACTAACAACTGGCGACTCCACACGGGTTTTCAATTACGACCACTGTCGTTTTTCATATTCCTACATATCCAACTACTTCAAACCCTAGGGTTTCTCTTCAACTTTTTGTTTTTCCTATTTTTATGTTGTTTTTCACTCATAAAACCCTAAAACATTAAAATTTTTAACTTCCGTGTGTTTCTGGCCCTATTGCGCAGGTGACAGACATCAGCCGCAGCTGAGACGACATTTTTTTTCTGAAATCTACTACTCGAGACACTAGTTGCAGGTCGCACTTTTGGCCCAAAACCTCGCGATCCGGCCTCTAGGACGCACTTTTCAACCTCAAATCCGTAACCCGGATACAACAACAGTCATAACCTCGGAACCAGTTTGGGTTTCCTCAGAATTTTTCTGCAATTTTTCTGGGTTTGTCTGAAGCTTCTGTCAGGGTTTTCCAGCCTCTGTCTCTGCCCGTTTAGACCTGTTTCTAATCTTTTTTACTCAACTAAGTGGAAATATAGCCTCCTAGGGCTTTAGTACCCTCCACTTTTTGTGGAAGAGTTTTTAACTGTTGCAGGTGTCTAATTTTTCAGAGTTTCAACCATCTCTTTTCCAAATCTGATCCCTCCTCTTCAGGTTCCTTTTAGATTAGTTCTTCTCCCTTTCAAATCACCTCATATAGTTTTGTTTGGGTTTGCCTCTAGGGTCACCTCCTTCTCCCTTCTGCCTTTAGCTGATTTCCTCCTTTTTTGTAGCAACCATACCTCTTCCTCTTTGCTGTTTTCTGCACCTCTTCCCAGCATATTTCTCCTTTAGACCCCTGTCCCTCCTGACCTTAGATCTATTGGCCCCTTTTTAGTGTGTTTTGACTAGATTTTTTCCCTCTTTTAGACTAGTTTTGAGAGACTCGCCTTCTTGGGTTAGATCGATGCATTGTTAGTTGGTAATTTTCTGTTATTTCAACATTATATACCGGTTTCCTCTAAAATTAATTTACTTACGTTAAATACAATTTTTTTATTTTACTCTCAAAAAATTTTGGGTTTAAAAATTAAAACTAATGCACTTCTAATACACTCTCACCCTAAGCTTTAAGAAAAGGCTCGGTTAACACCACCAGGAAAATACTTTAAAACATTGTAAAATCAATCGACACCGCACCTCTAATTGACACTGCACCTTTATGCCCTTGTTTCGACATTGTAATCACTTGATTATGCACCTCCCTGCCTTTGTTGGTCGTTCTTCTTCCCCTTGTGCCGTGTTTGTGTTGTCATCATTGCGCCCCCAAGGCGCACATCCCGGAGACTTCTTGGCCTTCACCCTCAGTTTCCGGTCGGTCGACCTACTCCTTCCCACCGTCGTCGAGTTAGTCCTCCTCCGAGTCTACACTCCAACTCCTCTTCTGATTCATTGGGTTCTCCTTTTAATTCTGGTTCTCCCCATGTCACCTTCACTGTGTCTGGTCCAGGGCCTAACGCTAGCGGTAACGCCGCTTCTCATGTCTGGAATGCTTACTCACTGAATTGCCATAGCACCAATGTCGCGCCTCGTCCCCTCTACGGTGCCCTACCTCCCAGATTTGGACCGGTTGATAAACGACCCTATACATCATGATGCTAGTTGGCCTACTATGCCGACAAAGCTCCCTTCCGACATCCCAAAGTTTGAAGGTCGTGCTGGAGAAGATCCTTCAAATCATGTTCGATCTTTCCACATGTGGTGTTCATCTACCTCCATTACCGATGACTCTATTCGTCTTAGATTGTTCCAACGCACGCTTACAGGCGAAGCTTCTAAGTGGTATGTTGATCAGCCCACTTCCTCCCATACCACCTTTGCAACTCTTGCCCGGGATTTTTTATCTTACTTCTAGCTTCCCCTTCGTTATGACACTGGTATCGAACTTTTGACTTCTTTCCGTCAATCATCTACAACCCGCCTATCCGATCATGTCCAGGAATGGCGAAGAAGAAAGAGCCTATGTCAATCCCATACCTTTGAAGACCATGTCTACATGAACTGGTTCCTTAGATCGCTCTTGCCTCCTATCGGGAAAGATGTTGCATCTCATTTTCCTCAAATCGAAGAAGCTGCCCTCCAAATGGCATTAAAATATGACATGATCTACGCTTAGACGGGTTATGTTTATACCATTCTACCTGATCTCCCCAGACTCGGTGGTACCAACACACTGGGGGAACCTCATGCTGCTGATGGTATTGTTGTAGCTCTCTCTCATCCATACGCCCAACCTCCCATGGGTTATGGTTTTCGTGGGGGAGGGGGGGGGCAGCACCTCCCACACTTTTTCCCCTCCCGGGAGCATGTATCTAGGATACGACATGCCTCATCTTTTGGCCCAACCTCCTGTTTAATACACCAGTTCTAACCCTTATTATTCGTATCCACATCTTGGTGCTCCAAAATTCCTCCAAAGATCGCACCTCCACCTCCCTTCTCTTCAACCCCCGCCCTGCCAGCTCACCAGCCCCTCAAGAGCCGACATGGATGCACAACAGTACTGTGGCTACCCAACCACCTGAAGGACAGGTGGCCACTCAACCTTCCCCTTCTAGTTCCTCCCATTACTAGATCCTCATGATGAACTCTGATCAACCTCTAACCGTCGACCTTAACCTTCAAACTCGGTCTCGTCAGTACCCTAAGCCTCCCGCTCCATCTGTCCCCGAGTCACCTTCTTCAGGTTCTCCAGTGCCTCTTTCAACATCCAATGGTCCCTTGCATATCCCTCAGCCCAAATTTGAGGTTCATACCAAGATGCCTAAGGGACCATTATGCCGAAATGCTACTTCTGTTTGATTCGCTCATTCGTATAGCATAATAGATGATTTGGCACAATCTCCTGCTGCCATTTCAACACTGGAACTCCTCCAGCCATGCCCTTCTCAAAAGAAGGATATACTATCTGCCATGGGCACTGTAGATCCTGCTGATGACCAATTGATTGTTTTCGACGCCTGATTGCTTTCGACACCCATCAATCGTAATGATCTCCCTCTCGTCTTTAGGCTTTCCCAAATTCTAGCCGTAAACTGCACGCGAATGTTTCTGTATCAATGATGAGGGGCATCCACTGTGTAATGTCTCTTCAGCTTGGGAAAAACTCGTATCTCCTAATTTGGCCCTTCCATGATCACCCTTCGAGCATGAGGCTGCCACGTATCCTACCCAATCGCCTATTCCATACCTTCTATCACTCTTGCGGGCAAGACTGTTTGCGTTGACGTAGAAGTCATCGATGCCCCTCTCGATTACAACATTCTCTTGGGGCAAAGCTACATCTATGCCATGTCTGCTGTCCCATTCGCGGTTTTTCACAAGATGTCTTTTCCTCACAATGGAAAGATAGTCACCATTGACCAGTTGACGTATCATGAGCCAAAATCTCAGACCTCCCCTGAGACGACCATCTCTTCTGTAGCCAATAAGAAAACCGTCGATTCTTTGACCAGTGTCTCTCCCGGTGTCTACAAAGACTCCTCTTTGCTTGGAACCTTCCCTGGTCTTCCTCCTCCTCCTGTCTCCGACCCCAGCTCATCGAATGTTTGCATGATGCAATTGTCTTGGGCTGCCCTTAAGTGGCCCGCTTCTGCTAGTCAGCAACCTCAACCCCAACTCGCCTCGCCGCAACCTCGCTCTGTTAGCCCTTCCTCTCAAACAAATAGATCTCCTCTTTCTATCAAATCTCCTATAGCTAGTACCCATGAGCCCCTTTATCCTCCTGGGTCGGTTCCACCAGGCCTCAACCATCTTGGCACCGTCCCTCCTGGTCATTACCCCACTGGTCAGATACCTTTCCTTGCTCCCCCTCCCGGAGTCTATTCAGCTCCCATCATGGCCACCCTTTCTCTCCCCAACCTGATCCTGGGTATACATGTCTGGTACCTTAACCCTCCATCCGCTACCCCACCCAGTCACCCCAAACCCTATCTTGCTTTGTCACCTGTTCAACTGGTTCCCCTAGCTTCTTCCGTTGCTACAGTGCCACCAGCACCTCAACAGGACCCTTCTCTTGTTGTGACAACTCCAGGAAAGAAAGACAAAGCTTGCAAGGGGGAATCCAAAGACAAGGCCACCCTGACTGACCTTGCCCCTACTCCGCCCGCAAATCCTTGTGCCTTGTGTGATGTCGTCAATCATGCCACCCATACTTGTCCCGAGTTGCCCCGTATTAAACTGATGGTTAAATTCGCATTCCTTTAGTCTACGGTCCCCTTTGTTTCTTCCTCGACCGTAGCCAAGAACCCAAAGACTATTCACACTAAAAAACCCTGTGCTCTGTGTGGTGTCCATGGCCATTATTCCCACCATTGTCCCCACCTGACGCATTACCACGCCTCTTTAGAGGTAGTTCGAGAGTATGAGGTTGAGCACAATCAATCCGCCTCTCCCATACTTGCACATTATGCTTCAGGACAACTTGAGGATCTACCCGCTCCCATTAACATTCCCCCTCCTGATGTCGAGATGATGGAGCTTGCTTCCACCATTTTCTACCTATAATCATCCATGAGACCCTTGGTGGAAGTCCCCTTGGAGAATTCCCCTGATGTTTCACTTGACCTCTCTTCAACGATCACCCTAGGCTCAACATCGGTCGATCCTTTATTTTCTTACTCTTCTATCACCCCTTGTGATGATGCGCATGTGACCCTCTCTTCTCATGATGATGATTCAGGTAGCTTCGCCACATCAGGTGGTCTTTCTTCCACCAGTCACCCCATCTTCTATCACGATGACGACATTATGGAAAAAATCGCCACCCCTGACTTTCTCTATTCCCCCTTACATCGAACCCATGCGTTTACACCACATACACCTTGTGGCCATTACATTGAAACCCAATGTTTGGGTAAGGGGGCACCCACATTCGAGAGACCAAGAGAAGCAATTCTCCACAACTCTCCTAGTGTATCTGGTCATGCCGAATTTAGTACCATTATTCTTCCACATTTAGAAGAACCTCTAGAGTCCCATATCACTTCAGATCACTCTAGGGATGATACCCCTTATCGTTCCTTCATCTTACATCAGCAACCCAGTCTCTTAGACATTTTTGTTGACCAACCTATGGGTTTTCTAGGAGAGCATCAGTTCATTATCTCCAAATCCTCTCTTTGGGATAGTGACACCAGGTATGCCAACCCGAAAACTTAAAGTCCATTTGCTTCATATATGCAGTACTAAAAGAGATTGGTAATCCTCCATTTCCTTTCTCAAACCGCATAACCATAACGAAAACAAATGGCACACCACATCATTAAAATGTGTTTAGATTCCCATTTTTTTAAATACATTTTGGCATGACCACACCATGCTTGGGGGCACCTATGCCCCTCAACCATAAAAATCGTAGTTCTCAGCCCACAACAACACTGAAATCACCTTCATCTGACAGGTCGCACTTTTTGGCCAAATCTTGGGACAGGTCGCACTTTTTAGGCCAAAACCTGCTTCCCAGGTCATATTTTTTGGCCCAAATAGTGTGACCCAGCCGTGAAGATGAGGGAGGGGTTGTTCCTAAGATTTGGGACCCTAATCTAAACTTTCAATCCATCAAAAAGAAAGAGTAGGATTAGGCCTCTTACTTGCAACTGACAAATCTCGATTCCAACAGTCGGTTTGTTTGCTACGATCGCCGCAAGATTTAGGGCCTTCTCTCATCTCTACATTCACCACAGCTACACAAGCAAAAGAATGCATTTGGAGGGAAAATGCCTTATTAGAAGAAAAACCCTTGATTTTTCTTTCGTCCGCTGCGACCACACCGTAGCCCTATTTGACACACCGTCTACACCATTGGAAAGCTCTCACCGAGCACTCCAATGGGTATCTGTTATTTTTTTATTATTTGATACTTCACCTGGACACATTTTGTCCATGAAGGGTCTATTCACCTCTCCTCCAAATCGAATTTCCTCACTTACAACACTCGTAATGGGGGCACCACTTTGCCTCTTTACTGGTCCTTGTTCATGTTGATTTTCGTCATGAGATACCCCCTTGTACTCATGTTTTCATGGTCCCCCATCTGGACCTTTACTGTGTGGCAGCACCATCGAGTCACCCTTGTTTAGAGCATCCAAGTTGAGTCATCATTGCATTCATGGAATCTATCTCAAGTCCCTTTGTATCCTGCTATAGTCCTCCATCCTTCATTGCTCGGTCCCTCTCTTGTGCCGCACATTATGGACTTCAATCCCACTATCCCCTATCCTCATGATATTGTGTCATTCGCTCGCCAAGTCATCCATGCCCTTTATGCTCTAACAAGGGAAGTCATCTATTCCCTACTCCAAGATCCCCCACTTCATCATCATCATTAGTGTTAGTTTTTCGCCCTTTACTATTTTCTCTCATGCCTTAGTTGAGGATCCTTATTACCTCACCTCCATATGCACTTCCTTCTATTGAAATCAGATCATTCATTCCTGTAATACGAGCTCCAGAGGGTGGTGTACCTTGGTTCCATCTTCCACTATTGTTCTATGTCTCCTCGACTGGGCAAAAGGGACTCCTTATTGACTTTTGACTTGGTTGTTTCTCACCTCCAGCTCCTTTCAGCATGATCGAGATCTGTATACTTGATGGTCTAGTGATCCAGCAGCAGCTCTTGATGATTCCCCGGGTGTGTGTGAGATGTCTCAACCCTCATGAGGGGGCGGCCCTGCAGGTAGCCCCCCACATGCCCGGATGACCTCTTCATCGCAGCCTTCGATGCAGCTCTAGATATTTGATGATGTTGGCCGTAGCCACTTGCAGCGCCTCTTCGACTTGCATGTATCAGTCAGATTTTGTGAGCCCTTCCCCATTTACAGGGGGCATTTGGGTTGTATTTGTATCTCATGTACTCAGATATTATTGTATAAGTCCTGGCTGTTATCCCAGGCACAGCATGTATGTGGGATTCTTCATTGTATTTTTATCTGGCTCATGATTATGCCGGCTGTACTTTATGGTTCGGTCCCTTGTTTACTGGACACACTATTCTTTTGTACTTTGTCTCGGCGGGCATAGGTATGCCTCCCCCGCTGCCTTTAGCACAGGTACCCTCTCATAAAAAGAGACTTGTTGCACCTGTAAGTCTCATCTCCTCAGGGTCTAGTTCTTCAGCACATTAGGCTACCTTACATTTCTCTCTCTGACTTCCCTTTTGATGTCTGGTGATTGAGTTCTTACAACGTACTTCGGTCATACGATTTGCTCCTAACACTTGCACGCTGGGGGGCAATCTGTTACACCATTTTTTGGTCATCTAACCTATTATCATTAGATGGACCCAAGTACACCATGTAATACCAATTTTACCCTAAGTAAAATTGCTTTCACTATGTAAAATAACTTAATAAAACACATTTATTAGGTTGTTTATGGTCTAAACAGGAAACCCCAAAAGGAAATATTAAACAAATCTATATTTTTTTTATTTTCCTCATGGAATAATTAATTAAACAATAATTTAATTATTATTCCTGGTTATATTTAACCCAAAACAAGGAAATTAATTAGATAAATCCTTATTTATCTTATTATTTTCTAGGAATAATTATTTAAATTTTATTTAAATAATATTCCTTGTTAAATATGACTAAATCATTTATAAATAATTAAATAAATCATTATTTATTTAATTATCATTCAACCACTTCCTTAAAATGATAAATAAATCATTTATTTATTTATTATTTACAAATAAAGGGATTTGACCCAAGTCAAATGCCTTTTTCCTCCAACAAATATAATAAAATATTCCATAAAAGGTGGATCTAGATTTGGTTAATATTATTTTAATCATGCACCAAGATCTAGAATGACCCAATATTTTGCTATAAATAGAAGGGTTTTCCCATTCATTTGTCACCTTTTGTTGCCTATTAGATCACTCTGGATCTATACTCTTGGTCTAACTTTGAGCCATTATCATTGTCACATTCTCCATTATTTTCTTTGTGAGCTCCCTTTGAGTTCTATGTTTGTCTGGGTTTTCTACACCAACAAGAGAGAGAAATTCTAGATCTGAAGTGCTGAGGACTTTCAAGAACCCATCCCATTGAGGAGAATTGGAAACACGTTTCTTGTTTTCCTCCCAGGTGCCCTTAATATAAAATTCTTTCAAAAATATTATTCTTGTCTTTTCTATTTTACGCATGGAGAAAAACCTTATTTTTACTGCTTAATGTCTTTTTATGCATAGATCTGGATTTTTGCAGCATTTGTCTTGATCAACTAACTGCATATCTGAAGATATTGGCAGCCATATTTGATGTTAGGGCTATAAGTTATGCGTAGCTAAAGTGGTATTTTTTTGTACACTTCGACAAAAGATTCATACTAGAGCCTCCTTCTGTAAGACATGCCTTGAAGAGGCTCTGAGCTTGGCCACCCTTCACTCATTTTCCTAGACTTACATCCACCTTCCCACACCCTTAAACCATCATTTTCATCTCTTAAACCTTCTCAATAGCCCTCTTGTCGAATTATATGCCCTCTTGTAGCAATATAGACCTCCAATAGCAGCCTCTTGTAGCACACTTGTAGGACATGTTTCTTCCTCCAGTTTTGATCCTTACTACAAATTGCACTTAATTAGAGGGTTTTTGACCCCCCCACTATGATTTCGTGATCAAGGGAAGCACCTAGGCCACTGCAAACCCTAATTTTCCTTCACTGGAAAAACATAAGATTGTTAGTTCTTTCATCACATATTTTCTACAAGTAGGACATTGATTTATATTCAAGTGTGAGATAGTTAGATGATACATGAAGTTCTAAATTAAATTTTGATAGGATATGCAAGAGTATTCGAGTCTTTTCTGCAAGTAGATATGATAACCAGATGGATGGATAATATAGTTTCTCTTTTGCAAGTAGTTTAGCTCTTGGATTTTCATGAATTGTTTCAATAACATTTGCATGTTGAAGTTAATGGAATTTTAATTTTCTTAGTTATAGGTAGCTTAGAAATTTCATCTTCATTAGTTATTTTTCATTCTAATTCAATACGAAGAAAGGTATTGGAGAACATATTTATTTTATGTCCTAGTTTAGGGTGGCATGAGTAGGGTGGCATGAGTAGAATCCCATCTACTATGCATCTAGCAGTGTCACCTCAAATTTTGTACAAACATCATGTTGATAAATAGAGTTTAGGATCCCTTGGTAGTTGCAACACTCTTGGTGCAATACTGGGGCTTACCACCTTGTTTGTTACTTTCGGAATGGTAGACTTTATTTTAGCTTTGAAAAAAGTCTTATTTGTTGTAACAATTTCTCTAGACTTGTTATGAGCTAGGTCGACATGTGATGTGATTTTTCTTAATATATTATCCTTTAATTTTTTTCCTTGTCAACTCTTGGTCATGAACAGGCCCCTAAATTCTCAGTTTTTGTTAACTGATTTGTTTCTAAGCCAGGGACTCATTCAATGGTGGTTATTTGTCTTTTTTATTATCACCAGTGAACACAAAACTGAAATTATTTACTGCGTGTCTTAAACCTGCATTTTCTTCAGCTACCTCAGCTTCTTCCTTATGCTTTGTCTGCTCCTCTAAAAGGATTGAGTGAATAATGTGCACAAACATATTTTTCATGTCATAATCCCATTACGGGCATGTATGTTGTAAATGGTATTCCTGATGAAAATAATGGTATTGGTCCATGCCCATACATTTGAAATTCAACATGACATTCAAGGTCTGTGCAGACTTAGCCAACTGATTACCATAGTTGTTGTTGTTGCTGCTATTGTTGTTGGTCCTTCTTAGGAAATTGAATTTTGGAAGCTTGTCGCTAATAGTAGTCTCGCTTTTCCTTTGTTTTAATTATACCAAATAATTGGATAGATCAATCTTGATAGTCCAGGTCAAGATTTCCATATCAGTAGCTTCTTTATCCTTGGCCTTGTTCAAAGAGGCCTAAGATGTTTTTCCTATATCCTTGGAGTATTTATATGGTTCATTGTCCAAAATGACTCCAAATTCATGCATGTACTTCTCAACAACAACAAATTCTTCAAATTTTATGCAAAATATTCTTTCGTATTTCTCTTCACAACCTACACATTGCTTGTTGGAAAGGCATAAGTGTAATAATAAATTATTATGCAGTCATGAGGTTTCATATCTATGGGAAAATTGTTCAATATGGGATTGAACCTCCAATTAAAATATTTAACCTTTTATTTCTTATCCATGTTTACATTCCCTAACATATTTAATAACATCACTGGGGTGTTTCCATCATCACACTTTGCAAGGAACACATTTTTAAACTCCTTTCGATTTTGAATTAAATTTATAGGAAGACTATGGTACCAAAAAACTACTCTATTGTCTAAGGTTCAAGGAAATAGTCTACATGAAACATCATCATATATACCTTGATCATCTACATGTGTAGATATAAGTTATCCAAATGATCCCCCACATTCTTCACCTTGTCAAGGTCATATTTCGTAAGAAAAATTTCCAGGTATCTTGGCATCTTATGTAAAATATCCGAAAGAGAGAGTGAGCCCTGAGAAATCTAATCCAGATCATGATATGCCATGCTTATTTCATGATACTTCTCCTCTTGTTTCTAATCTAAGGAATATTCTCTATGACCACCAAATCCATGGAGAGTGTTATATTAGAGAAAAATGGCATCCTCATCCCCCTCATTGTATAGTGGGGGTTTCTCTAGTTTTTCTTTGTTTTCTATAGACTCTGCTAACTCTTTAAGGGTAGTGAAAACGAAATCTTCCATTGTAGAAAAAATTATTTCGTTAAGATTTATTTCTTTCTTCTTTGGAAAATAAGGAATATTATGTGCCCCGGGAATTATTTCCATTTATAGGCTAAATTTCTCAAATGTGCTCGTTGGAAACTTCACAAGTTTTTTATGGTTCGGGTTGAGATGATATGCCTACTTTAGGAATATGAGTCGAAGAGGAGTTGGGAATTTTTTTCCTTATCTGGAAAAAGTATGGTGTGGGTGGGTGGAGTTATCATCCATAAAACTCTTGCTACCAGTTCCAGAAATGTTGATAGTGTTGGACTTTCCAACAGTTAATGGGGTATCCTTGATATGCAGCCCTAATTAGGCCTCACACCATTTAGTGTAGGAGCCCCATTCAGGATATGGCTCATCTTACGTTTACTTAAATATATGTCTTGGCTTTAGCTGTCAGCAAGAAAGAGAATCACATATGTGCCTTCGTAAAGTAACGAAGTTTTCTTGGTGAATGTTTGGTTGCAGGTGAATCAAGGTTCTTCCACTCCATATGGGAGAGAAAGTGACCCTCTAAGAAAGAGGTAATAGTACCACCATAATAAAGACACACGTTAACATGAATGTTTCCTATAACATCATAAAAATTCTAAAAATGTGATGATCATTATAAAAATTACAGGACATTTTCAATAAGATAAGCACTAACATAACCTAAATAGTTCAACTCCCTTAGTATTGGTGTTTGGTAAATTAATTGTATTTATTGCTTCTATGAAATGTGTGTGCACTATATATGCTAGGATTTTTTTTGTAAATTAAATGGTCTAAAAAAATGAAACTAATTATAACAATCAATGAATGCTTCAACAAAATTTTTGAAACTAAAAATGAACAGGTGATTTCAATACAGAGTCTTAGCTAAGTAAATCAAGCTTGTAAGGTAATGTCTATCTATATTAGAGAAATACACACTTAGAATATCCAAAATAAATGCTTGAAAATCAAATCATGAAACGGGAATACCTTGATTTTAATTCTATGAAATTAAACCTATTATGCACTAATTACTTACAATAAATCTTTAAACTAAATTGTAATTGGAAAAAAATTAATCTAAATGATGTAAGAAATTGATAAATAAATATTAATCTATTCAAAGTAGAATTTCTTTAAAAGGAAGTGATAATGAAATCTTATGAAAATCCAATTTGAGAGTGATTACTAATGTGCACAATTAAAAATTTAAAATGTAACTTCAATTTTAGCATATCATAACTCAAAATAAATGGAAATTCAATTATTAAACAAGTAACTAAGGAAAAAATCGAATGATAAACACTAATTAAAATAAAAAAATATGCATTTGTATGAGTAACACTTTTTTATATTTTCTGGTTTATGAGTACTTTGAAATAGAATCGAATGACTGTAACGATAAAGAAAAATCTGCAAGTAAGAGTGATAATGCTAGTGGTGAAAACTTAAAACAAAACCTCACAACTCGCAAGGGACCCTCCCAAAGTGTAGGGTTGATTAATCAATAAAAAACCCCTTTACGCATGGATTAAGAAGGTAACAGGAACTTTTATTAAGATAAAAACGTATCAACTAGTCCACAAAAATATTGTAAACTTAATAATAATAGCGACAACTATGTTCTTTGTCTCGCTCAATGTTATTTTTATAAATAATAAAAATGACTTCATAAGAGGTTTAAGTCGATAAACTGTAAATAAAATTGACACCTATGAAAATGATAACTAATAGTCCTATCTCGTTATGACTTTCTATTGAAAAATAAATTCGTAGGATATTTCTTGCTTTATAAGTTGAGTTCCTCACTCGCTTCATTCTCTGTTTCATGTGTGCAACTGCAACATGCAGTTTCCTAGTTTGACTCAACCTTTTACTTTAATATTTCTCATTTTGCTTCACTTGCAATGAAATTCCAGTAGGTGGATAACCATATGGAAGCCAAATTTAATATTTTGACATTATTCTTTATTCTTTTGTAGCGCCACGACCTATTTAACAATGCATTCTGCTACAGAAATGGTTATCAGTTGCAGAATGAAAAAAAATCGATATTTGCAGGATAATTTTGTAATAATTTCACTAAAATCAGATAATTAAAATATGAATTATTCCTTATATATATTGACCTTGATCTTAATATGCTAAAGTTTTTTTAGATTGATAGAAAAAAGGTAAAATGAAATGGAAAAAAAGGATGGTAAAAGAGAGATATTTCTAAACTTCAACAACTAGTGAAAGAAAAAATGAGTCATAAACATTCGCAGAATAGTCTTAAAAACATTCATAATCCATGCATGAAAATGTGGTGGCCATCAAGATTCAAATATTAAGAAAAATATACAAGATGCATTAATACAATGAACATCAATTGCTCCAATAGTGGAGCATTTCAGCCTCTACTTTCTCTCCAAAAGTACTGACTTATCTCTCTTATGACTTATGGGGGAATCCATTGAGGTTAAAATTCCATTACATGAGAAATGAGGACCTATTTATAACTTTAGGAGTAATGTTTCATATCCTCGCGATTCTTCACTTTCTATCTTCTAGTGACCTTTGGACTTCTACAACCATCAAAATTCCAAAAAAAATTTGGAATTACATATGAATTTTGGTATTACATGTCCTTTGGAATTACATGACTCTTGGACTTCTAGTTTTTTTATTTTACAATGATTACAATAATATATCTTGACTTCCACATCATCATATGATTTAAGTATATAGGTCACTAACTTGGGGAGCTGATACTGATAGTGATTGATGACATGGACTGGCTTTAGTGGTGACATAGCTACCACTTATTTGTCCCTTGTTCATATTTTAATCATGGCACTTAAACCCCCCAAAATTTCTTCAATCTTGGTGTCTCTGGGGTACTTCAATCATTAATATTTAAGTGTGTTTTTGGTTCATTTCATGCTTCCATTGTTCATCCTCCTTGCCCTATCTTCCTCATGTGTACTTTCCATGAGGTCCCTAGAATACCTATTTCTTCAATCACTCATTAAAATCAACTATCAGTCTGAAAATATCTTAATATACCATGTTTTATGAAAATTTTCCTATTCATTGCAGGAATTTACAGGGTAAGTTCCTTAGATCAAACACCAAAGGTCACCGCTCGCAAAAAAATCAGAAATCAATACACCAGTATATCACGTGGTTAAAACCTTCAAAGAGGGAAATAGTCCACGACCTAAGCCAACGTGGCCACTTCAGGAAATTTATTAATATAAAAAAAGAAAATTGACATATGTTTCTCTCATAAATGGTTACAAGACAAATGACCCTCCACGCTCTTTAAATAGAGATCATGGACTAATCAGACATTAAGCCACGGATCATGTGTCAGTAATATCGAGGAGAGAGTGAACCATCGGATCAATACATATCATGATCATCAAATCATAAGTTACAAATGTACATAGTAAAGAAACACACTTTACCTAACTCTAAATTAGACCAAGTTATACTTAATTATTCCCTATGTCGAGAATATGTAAATTCATGCCTTTTGTGGGCTTAAAATGGTCACAGAATCTTTAGGGTGGAAACGGTGCACTTGAAATGGTGAAGAACATGGGAGGAGGATAAATAAGGTTTAGACATGCCTCCTGCTCCCAAGGGCGAAAGAATGTGAAGAAGTTAGATTACACCTATAAGTCCAAAGGATGAAGGAAATATTTGATCTTCAAGTGTACTATGTGATATAGATTTATGCAGGAACACAACAGAATAAACACATAACCATAAATACAGAGATGCAGCGGAAATAACACTTCATTTCATTAATATCAAAGAGCTGAAATTTGCTTACAGACAGAATGGAAATAAAACTAGCTAGGGCACTGGTAGCTATCTCTGAGAAGAGATGTGGCGGCTACAGGCCTCTGAACTGAGTCACAATGAGGCTCGAGGGCCTATTTATTATTGAGAAACAATGGAGAACCCTAAACATCCCAAAAACCTAACCCTAGGATATGAAGCGCCAAAACTATGGGCCCCGTTTGAGTAAATTGGTGTTTCAACTTCCCAGGGACGTAACTTTGGCATACTATCGTTTGTGCTACATTGTCATGAAAGCTCTGTCAGGGACTACAGCTTCCGGGATGAATTTTATCCCCCATGAAATTCCGACCAAACGATGCCCAAAAAACGTCGTTTAGGGCCTCAAAAGCGACTCTAGGAGGATTCAGGGACCCGAAAAAGCGCTACAAAAATAGTAAGTTATGCAGCGAAAAGCTGAAAGAGGCAATCTCGGTGAGACCCCGAGTGGAATGGTGGTGGCCACCAATATCCACTGGATCACTATTTCTGTTCATCAGAAATAGGGAGAGTGTAGGGTGAGCTCTCGAAGGCTGACAACTAAGGCTTCGTGCCTTCAGGGTGTGCTCATGCACCTAAGGGGCATCAAGAAGGGCATAGAAACCACCCTTGAATGCTAAGGGCTACGGATTTGTGCCTTCATGGTGTTCCAGTGCACTCAAGTATTTTAAGAGGCCACACGACACAAAAGGTAAGGTTGAAGGAATGAGCTTTGGGTATTTAGGGTGCGCTAGTGCGCTCAAGTAGGGTGTAGTTCTTCGAGTCAAATAAGTGTGCTCTAGGAAGACTTATTAATTTTGGAAGGCACATTTCAGAATATGGAATAGGCTTCATGCTTTTAGAGTGCACCTAACTCTCAAAGATAGCATAAGGAACAGTTCCAAAAAAGGAAGGGCCTCCCATCAAGGCTTCAAAGTGTGCTCATGCGCTCTTGGCCTAAATGGGATCATTTTGTAACTGAAATTTTTCTAAATCTAGATGATTTGTTGAGGGGGTGAAAAATTAGTACTACACATAAAAACATGTGTGACACATACTAACTCATAAAATAAATTATACAGGCTTGATCAATAATGAATAAAAATCAAATTTTCACTTTATGCACATTCCCCAAGTATAAAAAATGGTGTGTATGACTGCGACTAAAAAGTGTTTTTTCAAAACAACAAAGGTGTTATGAATATGAAGTGAATATATATATATATATATATATATATATATATATATATATATATATAAAGAAGTAGGCTCCAAAATTAAAATGTATTGAGTTAGGTCTCTACACAAGTTGTCTAAGGCTCCATTAACTAGTAATTCATCACACAATTGTCACATGGATTAATATAATTTATCAAACCTAGGTCCAGGGACTAGTAACTCAACTGTAATATTCCTAATTAGTCCTAAGCTAATTGGAATATTCAATTTTCTTTTATTTCTTTTCTTGAAGAATAAAAGTGTAAAGGAGGTCCATAATACTCCTAAACAGTGAATAAATCAATTCCAAATGTAAAAAGGCTAAATCTTGGTTGTTTAAATAAGCACCCTTAGGTGCGAAAGGGGCTAGATGTTTTGACTGGCTCAACCTTTACCAAATCTATATCATTTTCCTGGAGGAGTGGCCATCAATGAGGCATCGCGCAGTTTTAGATGGATATGGCTTGTGTGAAATAATTTATTTCATTGAAGGTGGTTTAGGGTTTACAATCTCTTAAATTATAAAAGGAAGAAAATGGCAGCATGAGAAGGTTGTTGATGATGATGATATTTCTGAATATATTTTCTATTTAGACATATATCATTCTCTTGCTGTTTAGCTAAAAATAGTGTTGTTTAGCACTAGGTGTTCTTGATCAGGAATCCCACCTCTTCCCATTGACTAGCTCTTAGGAGAGACTTGTATTGCAAAGTCCACTATCTATCCTGAGGCTAAGCTTCTTCTTCCAACTACAACGTAGATCCTATTGAGGGTTTGGTTGTCTTTGAAAGATGCAGCAATTGGAGGCTATATCTACTCAGATCTAGACCATTTCAGTGCTCGTTTTCAGTGGGGAAGGATTCTATCCCATTTGCAAGAGAGTATTGGATCATTGGACCTTCATTTTCTGATCTTGGCATGTGGCCAACCATGTTATAAACCCTACAATGTAGTATTTCTTCCATAACTATGTTATTACTATAGGTGTTGTTACAGGGTGTTTTGGCACATCACTTGGAGAGTTGGTTTTCAAGTGTTGGGGATCTGCCCTTCAATTTGAAGATCCATTGAAGAAGGATCTATGTATTGTTCAATATATCGGATCTGATGCGCATATTTCGAATGTTAAGCTCTTGAATATTGTTGCATATTTTCAATTTAGATCTTAGATCTACTTCTTGTACATGGTGTAATGCTCAAAACCCCAGAGAACCCAGACAACGAGCCTATACGGTGTATGGATACGGTATATATTTAATTTCTGTACACTGCTCTGCTCTAGATACGGAAGTGTAATCAACATGCGATTTGTAGCCCAATAAAATGATGCTTTCAAGCTATTTCCAGTCTTAATACATGGTTGCAACACCTATTTTTGAGGATTTTCTTCTATTGGTGACTTGTATTTAAAGTTATGGATCTTATGGGCCTCACTGTACATTTATTTTTCTGCTATAAATAAATTTGAAAGGTCTCCTTATTGGCCTCCTATTGTATCTTTTATGATCTGCATTATTTTCCTTCATATCTATCTTGTATTGTTGCATTCCCTATTTGGGAATATTACAATGGTATCGGAACATCATCTTGGCACAGCCTGTGCTTTCTAAGAAGAAAATATGTCTTCTGAAGAAGAAGAGCCTCTTACTAGTAGAGAGAATAGGTATCTAAAGAGAATACAAAAGAAATTTGATTACACAAATGATAATGAACACAATGGTAAAGCCCCTTTATCTGGAGGTGAAGATGAAGATAAGGATTTTCCTAAGATCCTTCTTATAGCCATGCCATATCTTGCTAGAGAGATCAAAGAGATGATATTGGACAGAATCAAAGAATCCTCTAAAGGATTTCATCTTGGAGAAGGCTCTAGCATGTCTCACCACTAGAATGATCAAGTAGTGCATCAGCCACAAGTTTCCCAATGCTCTACCATGCCTACCTTTTTGGCTGTGGGAAATGAAGGGTTTCAAGAGCATGAATTCCTTGAAGACTATTTTGAAGAATATGAGTCTCAAAATTAGAGATTCAAAGATCACTTAAGTTTTCAGGAGTTTTTTCACATAAAGGACAAAAGAAGACCAGGGCATCATCATAGAGGTGGTGGATTCACTCAGAATCATGATCGACACCACTCTATGGGCAGATTATTTTTACCCAACTTTTATGGGTCATCCAAGTGTTCTTCCAAATCTTGAGTGGAAAAACTTGATATCTACTTTCAGTTGAACAAGGTCCCAGATATGGAGGCTATCAAGATTGCAGTGCTACAATTTGAAGGTGAAGCACATGATTGGTGGTTCCATGGCTTGTCTACATTGGGTCATTCCAATGTGACTATTTATTCAAATTTCACTAGAATTTTGGTTGAAATATTTGATAGAAGAGATCCAAAGGAACCATTCATGAGCCTTGCAAAGTTGAAAGAGTCAGGTAATACAAAGTCTTACATTTTTGAATTTTTAAGATTATATGTTATGGTTCGTGATTTGTCTGCAGTAAGAAGGGTGTACATGTTCATTGATGGTTTAGATGAACCTCTTCATGGGTTGGTTAAATCTACCAAGCCCACTAACCTGCATGATGCTATTTAAAGGGTTAGAGACCTTAAATATGCCTTGCCAAAAGTAAAGGAAATATTTTAGCATAAGCCCTCTTTTCCTTCAAAGGGAAAGGAAGAAAAAACTGCTCCTTCCAAGGAGAGTTCATATAAGAAGCCTCTTGATGAAAAAGTCTGAAGAGATCTAAGAATAAGGAACCTTTGCTTCACTTGCCAAGAATCATGGTCACCCGGACATAGATGTGCTACTAGAAAATCACATTACATATAGGTCTTCTTAGATGATGAGGAGGAAGAAGAAGATGAACCAAGAAGAGGTCATAGCGTTGACACTACAGGAGGAGAGCCAACACCATCAGGAGATGGGAATGGATAATTTGCACCTATTGGAGGGGCTCTTACATATTTGAGAGGAGTACATAAGTACTTGACCTTAAGAGTTCAAGGTTCCATCTTGAATCATAGGGTTTTTGTTCTAATTGATAGTGGGACTACCCACAATTTCATTGATGCCCAACTAGTGCAAAGGAGGGAAACACCCACTGATGCTTTTGAGGGAATCTTTGTTCTAGTCCTAGGATATAGAACAATGCAATGCATGCATTATGTCCCATCACTTTTAGTCACCATGGAACTTATACTTTGGTTGATCACTTATTTTTGGTTGACATACCTGACACCAATGTGATTTTGGGTGTTCAATGGTTGATTACATTGGGGAAAGTCACCACTGATTGGGAGGCTTTGAAAATGGAATGGGTGGACAAGAAGAATGGTGAAACTCAAATGATAAAAGGCATGCATACGTACCCCTCACATAGCACTTCCACAAAAAGAATAGAGATGGATTTGTGTAGTGGAAGCAAGGACCTTACATTCCCATCTATCATGCTCATTAGGTTGCTACATGGGACACTTTTATCTAGTGGAAAACCACCTGGGAGGCCACCTGATTCAGTTTTTGTGGGATATGTCTCACAACATGAGGCTCCAAATTCAGATCCAGGAGGGATGGGAGCATTGGAAGACAATGATACAGTGCTGGGATTCTTGGGTAGGCTCAAGGAGGAGGGAGATCTTCTCCCAACATCATCAATACCCACTCTCATTTCTGATTCTACGTTGTCGAAGGAGAAGAAGGGAATGAATGACCTTCCAAAACATACCTTTTGCATGAGATATGTCAAGGAGGAGATCAGCCACATGATAGACATTTCTGTTGATACATCATCAGCGCTGCCATTGTTGGGAAGTTTAAATCCATATTGGAAATCCAAACTGTTGGTGGATTATTCCAAGGATATTCACACTTGTATGATACTTGATGACCAACTGTATGAAGAGGGCTATTTAGTCCAAGAAGGAGTTGTCTTTCATCATGGTAGGATCCTCTTGTCTAGAGCCTCCAAGCTCAAGGAGAAGTTACTACAAAGAGCTTATGAAGAGTTCTGTTTCAGCCACATATGTTCCATGAATATCTACAACATCATCATGAGGAGATTTGATTGGGAAGGCTTGAAAGGAGAACTACATCATCATTTTCAAGAATTCATGAACCATGTGGATTTGAGACAGCAACATGACTCTATGAAAGAGTTATTTCAGCCATCTCTTCCTTATTTTGAGAGAGGAGATAGATCTATGCACCACTCCATTTGTATAAGGAGGATTGTTGGTAAATAACATCCTCATGTAAATCATACTTTATTTTCTGATTGTATTTATTCTTTCAACATGTTTATGTAGGCCATGACGCCAAGGAGGATTATTGTATCTTGTGAACTTCATGGACAACTTTGGGCCACAAAAATTTCTGAACTTGGCCACTACCTTGGTGGACAAAGGGAAATCTTGTTCCATGATGGGTGCATTCCTAAGGCACCAAATATATCTGACACCTTTAGCCATAGTGAGATGACATGGGCAGCAAGTATGTGGTGGGAAAACCACTTACCACATCTTGATTTGATGCAGGCAGGAGATGCACTGCGCTGGTTCCACATGTGGGACTATGACCCACCTCCATATGCACAAATTTATGTTTGTATGTATATAGTTTTGCTCCGATACATGGATGATGTACTTGTGCTTTTTATGGGAATGTATGGAGGGAGGATGGGATGTACGTATGTGCCCTATGGTATGGATATTCTCCATGTAACTTATGCAACATGTTTCATGGAGAACATTAGGAAAACCATGTTTTTTTCATTTGAACTTTTGTCTCCTTATGGGATGGACTATTTGCATCTCATGAGAACCTTGGAGGAACAATTCATGGAGGGATGGATTGGTGAACACTTAGAGCTTATCACATGTTGGTGTCACCAATGGAGGAGGAGAGGAGCTACAACACTCACCTTATCAGTTTCTTGAGGACAAGCAACATTTTGGAGGGGAGGACTGTAATGTTCCTAATTAGTCCTAAGCTAATTGGAATATTCAATTTTGTTTTATTTCTTTGCTTGAGGAATAAAAGTGTAAAGGAGGTCCATAATGCTCCTAAATAGTAAATAAATCAATGCCAAATATAAAAAGGCTAAATATTGGTTGTTTAAACAAGCACCCTTAGGTGTGAAACGGGTTGGATGTTTTGATTGGGTCAACCTTGACCAAATCTACAACGTTGTCTTGGAGGAGTGGCCACCAATGAGGCATATTGCAGTTTTAGATGGAGATGGCTTGTCTGAAAGTTATTTCATTGAAGGTGTTTTAGGGTTTACAAGCTCTTAACCTATAAAAGGAAGAGGATGGCAGCATGAGAAGGTTGTTGATGATGATCAAATTTCTTAATATATTTTCTTTTTGGACATATATCATTCTCTTGTTGTTTAGCTAAGAATAGTGTTCTTTAGCACTGGTTGTTCCTGATCGGGAATCCCACCTCTTCCAGTTCAGTAGCTCTTGGGAGAGTCTTCTATTCCATAGTCCACTATTTGGCTTGAGACCAATCTTATTCTTCCAACTACAACACAGATCCTGTTGAGGGTTTGGTTGTCTTTGAAAGCTACAGTAAGTGGAGGCTAGATCTACTCAGATCTAGACGATTTTAGTGCTCATTTTCAGTGGAAAAGGCTTCTATCCCATTGGAAAGAGAGTATTGGATCATTGGAGCTTCATTTTATGATCTTGGCATGTGTCCAACCATGTTCTAAACCCTACAAAGTAGTATTAATTCCAGAACTGTGTTATTCCTGTAGGTGTTGTTGTAGGGTGTTTTGGCACATCATTTGGAGAGATGGTTTTCAAGTGTTAGGGATCTACCCTTCACTTTGAAGATCCATTGAAGAAGGATCTATGTATTTTTCATATAAAATCTGATCTGCATATTTCTGAATATTTCTGAATCACTGAATATTGCAGGATAAGACAGAATCCATGGAAAATTTTAGGGGCTAATATTCGTAGCGGGCTAATTTTCCATGGTTTTTCCAAAAAAAGATTTACCAATTTTCATTTTTTTATAAAAGTGATTCGCCCAAATTTTATAGTATAAAATTATATTATCCTAAAAATCACCAAAATTTTATAAAGACTATATAAATTCATTATAAATTTGGATATCTTTAAGAAAACATCACCAAACTTTTTAGAATTTGCATATCAGGGTCTCGTAATATTTGCCAAGGTTTCTAAACTTTAAGATAAATTTCCATCCTTCAATTTTTCCTTGCTTAGATCTTAGATCTACTACTTGTACATGCTGTAATGCTCTCAAAACCCCAAGGGGGTGGAAAGAGAACCTCTGTAGTGTAATGGATCTGTTATAGATACGACAGATACGACTTTTCATGCACTGAACTCATATGCTCTAGATCTGAAGTGTAATCAACATTTTTTTTTTCAGCCCAATAAAATAACACTGTCAAGCTATTTCCAGTCTTAATACATGGTTGCAACACCTTTTTTTGAGGATTTTCTTCTATTTGTGACTTGTATTTCTAGTTATGCATCTTATGGGCCTCATTGTACATCTATTTTTCTACTGTAAATACATTTGAAAGGTCTCCTTATTTCCCTTCTATTGTATATTTGATGATCTGTGTTATTTTCCTCCATATCTATCTTGTATTGCTGCATTCCATATTTGGGAATATTGCATCAACCCAATAAGGGATCTACAGTTTTTTTCCCATCCTAGGATTTAGTACTCGTATTTCAACAAAAAAAAATTTGGGGATGCAAAGTGTTTGTTCTAAACCGCATCCATAAGGAGAACATGGAATTAAATGAGAAAACAAGCAACAGGAAAAACCCACAACACCATGGCTATCCATGAAATGGTAAGGAAAGGATCAAATCATTGTTAAGCTAGGAAGTACTCCATGCCAATGACAACACATACCCAGATAATCACATGCATATACCATGCATGCAAAAAAAAATTAGGAGATCATACATGCAACATTCTACCTGCAAGATAGTTACCGACCCGTCGTGTCCTTATACTTCATTTCTTCCTTTTCTTTCTTTCTCTAATCCAAGTGAATACTAGTCTTCTCCAAGCATGTTCCAAGTGTGCTACAATGTATTTTGAGGGAGTGAATAAAATGAGGGAGCCAAAGCCAAAAATGATAAAAGAAATCGGTTGATCCTCTGATGCCTTTTTCTTATTTATGCCTCTATTTTATTCATTTTACTCTATTTTCTCTTCATTTTCTTCCTCATGCAAATATGTGACCCTTCATCTCCCTTTTCTCCTATTTTCCTTTATTTTCATAAATAAATTCCAATTAATGTCATTTTTCCTTTTCCAATGCCCTTTTCAATTTCCATATCCATTAATTAATCACAAGTAATGCCCATTACTATGATTTTACTGACCAGTTAGCTTGTAATATGTGTCCCATGACTTCGGTATTATTATATTTACATAGAAAATAAACCAATAACTATTAAAAAACCCTCCCCCTTCTGGTAACACTATCCTCAGTTCTCAATGACACTATATGCTAGCAAAAAAATAATTCACAATGAGATTCATAACACATATCAATGTATATCATATCCATCTTATGAATACATACCAAATGTACCATGTACACCATACCACTCATCGGAGATTTATAACACAACTTGATGTGGTACTTACAACATACATATGCATATATATACATAACCAAAACAAATAAATCATAATACATATACTCAACCAATGAATAGAGAAGGGTACATAGCCTACGTTTGATCAACCATGTCCCATGTAGCTTCATAAGGACCAAAGTGCTTCCACTAAACTTTAAATTGACCAATTGCTAAATTCTAGAGCATGAGAATCTTTCACTGGAAAATTCACTAAGTATCTGGATAGAATTCTCCTTATACTTCCACCTACAATACCCACCATTCAATGACATGATCAACATCCTTCACATATATTTTAAGAAATGACATTGAAAACATCATGGAAATTCATTGTTGGCAGTAATTCAAGTCTGTAGGCCACTAGTCGAATCCTCTCAAGGATCTGAAAAGGACCATAATATTGGGGTGCCACTTTGGAACATGATCCAATCCTGAAGGATATCTTCTTGGGCTTAATACATAAGTACACATGTTCCTCAACCTAAAAAATTTTGAAATATTTTTTTTGAAATGCATAACTCTTATATATATCATATGCTTCCTTTAGATTCCTCATGATAACCTATATTTCTTGTTCCATCTATTCCAACATGTTCATTCTGATCAACACCCCATCCACTGGATCACTCTAGCTAATGTGAGTTTTACAAATTTTCCCATCGAGAGCCTTAAATGGACTCATCCTCAAGGAATCCTAATACCAATTATTGTATGAAAATTCTATAAATGTAATATACTCCTCCCACCTCCTTTATTGATGCATTACATAAATCCTAAAATGTCCTCAAGAATCCTATTAACCCTCTTTGTCTATCCATCTGTCTGTAGGTGATAAGTCATATTGAATGCTAAATTTGTCCCCAAGCCTGAAAGAAAATCCTTCCAAAACTTGGAATTCAACTTGGTATCTCTATATGATACGATTTTCTTAGTAACACCATGCAAACTTACTATATTCCTGATGAATCTCTGAGATATATCACTAGTTGAATTAATATACTTTACTGCAATGAAGTGAGATACCTTGGTCAACATTTCAACCTTAACCATAATGGAGTCATGTTTTATTGATGTCCTCACCAAACCTGTAATTAATTCCATGGAAATGACCTCCCATTTCCAATATGGAATTGTAATTGGATATAAAAAACCACCTGGGTGCTTACATTATGCCTTTACCTATTGACAATCAAGGCACCTAACAAAAGACTCAACAAACTCTTTCTTCAAATTTGGTCAATAGTAGAACTCCTTGACTACTTCCAATGTCTTATGATATCCCATGTGACCTTAATGTGTTTCTACATGAAACTCTATCAAGATAATGTTCTTCAAGTCACTGTCATCTAGCACATAGATCTTATTCGTGAACCTAACCAAGCCATCTTCCGTAAGATTATAATCCACATCATGATCACTAGTAGCATGTTCTTGTATCTTGAGCTTAAACATCTAGTACCTATCATCATGTATCTATGCATTCATGATCCAATGCTAAAAGTATATGCCATATGATCTCATAATTGATATATGATTCACTAGTATTATTTTTATGCGGAATTATGAATTACGGATAAATCATTCTTCCCTAGATAGGTGCTAATATAGAACAGCAGGTCAAAGACTTTACGACTATATTTCCTAACTAGAAACAGAAACACAGAATGAAATAAGAATCTTACTTGGGATCCAAGCACTTCCAAAGTCTCCTTCTGTCACTTTTTCTGTAGCTTCAAATTCCATCCAGCTGTGAAAAATATTTCTTGCAAGAATGAACACTAAACAACAAGAGATAACAATAATAGAGATGTCTATTCAAGTTATTTAGCTAAATCAATAAAGAATAAACCATATACATCAAATAAGAGATATTGGTATAGAAAATCAAAGCTTATATAGATGCATATAGGGAAAAATAAGCAGTAATATTTATTAATGATAGGAGGGGAGGTTACAACCTAGTGACTGATTTAGCGTCACCATCTCCAGCAACATCCTAGACTCATCACAATGCAGATATCTCCAACAATATGTCACTCAAATCAATCTCCTCAATTGAAATTCCACTAGCATTTCTCTACACATATTTTTCCTTCTCAAACACTAAGATCTATGATAAAATTATAGAGGAGTTGAAGGTAGTTTTACCATCAATGACTTTCCAATAATAGGAAAGACATGTTCCGAATCTTGTAGATGTCAAATGGACACATGGATTCTAATTTTGACACCTGTGAACTCTTCTAGCAGGCACTAGCCAAGTGGATATTCCAGAACAATGAGAATTTCACTCCCAATGTAACCAACGTACCCTTGGATGTCGGGAAGTGATTTGTAGAGAAGCCTTGCATGGGGCTACCTGCATATGGAACACACTTAGTTCCTTTAGAGTCAGCGTTGATGATCTCTCATATGATATATTATAAACTTCAAATCTTGGAAACCTTTTCAGATGAAAGACTTGAATGATTTGCCTTGTTTTTTGTCTTAGGGCATATAACAACTGAAATGATAGGGGATGATAGACCCTATTCATTGGTCTTGGAGATGATGTCAAGTTAACCAGGTCATTGGGAATGGTGCCCAAGTTGACCTATAACAATTCTAAAGCTAAGAGAATCTCCAACCCTTTTTTCATTTCCCTTAATATACCTAATCTGAAAGTAAAATAGCTAAGGGTATCCAACCATATAGCTTTCTTGACATTTAGACTAGGTTGGTCAAGAAACTATATCAATCCACTGTGATCACTCATAAGAAAAAATATCCTACCAAGAAGATATTTACTCCACATATTCAAGGCATGAATTATATCTAAAAACTCGATATCCTGAGTCATGTAGCTCCTCTCATTATCATTTATTTTCCTTGACTCATTACATACCACCTATCCTTCTTGCATCAGGACTCTTCCAAGTCATTCCTTGTAAAAATATGTGCACACCACAAACTCTTTATTCAAATCTACAATATTCAATATTGGAGAATGTGTAATCAAATTCTTCAAATACTCAAATCTAGTTGCACACTTCTCTATCCATTCAAACTTCATTCCTTTTATTTGAAAACATGTACTATGTTTACCAATCCATGATAATTTCTTGATGAACTTCTTGTAGTAACCTTCCAATGCCATGAATTATATCATGTCATCCACATTCCTAGGAATACGCCAGTCCATCATAACTCTAATATTTTTTGGGTCCCCTTTTATGCCTTCCTTGGAAACAACATGTCCCAGGTAATGAGATTCTATATGAAATAAACTACACTTTCTAAGCTTGGCATACAAATGATGCTCTCTCATCATCCTTAACACTACTTTCAGGTGTTCCGCATTCACTACCTGATTGTTAGAATATATCAATAAATAATTAATGAAAAATATCAAAAACTTGTCCAGATAAGGGTGCAACACACTAATCATCAAACACATGAAAGTAGTTGGAGCATTAGTCAAACCAAAAGGAACCACAACAAACTCATAGTGCATATAACTGGTACACAATGTAGTCTTGTAAATGTCCTCTTCTTTGATGTATCCATGATGATATCCTTATCTCAGATCAATCTTCAATAAAATTGTTGTACCCTTCAATTAATCAAGCAAGTGGTTAATCATCGCTAACGAATACCTATTCATGATATTTTCCTTGCTTAAGTGTCTATAATCAATCCACAACCTAAGAGTACCATATTTTTATTTACAAACAAAGTTGGTGCAAACCAAGGTGATGCATTGTGCCTTATGTATCCTTTAGCAAGAATTTCCTTAAGCTGCAACTTCAATTCTACCACATCTAGAGTACTCATCATGTATGGAGCTTTTGGTGTTGGTGATGCTATTGGAATCAAATTAACGGACAAGTACACTTTAATATGAGGCAGTAACTTCGAAATATAATTGAGGAATACATCCTAAAAATAAAATAAAATTGGGTACTCATTCAAGACTTCATCATCTTTAACATCCTTACCTTTATCACTAGAAATATGCACTGCAAAAAATAGACATCCTTTCCGACAAATATGCTTTTCTTGCATATTTGTAACCATTCTCACTATTTTATGCTTCTTCTTCCCCCGCAATATTCATCTTTCACCATCATCATCCAAGCATTCAATAGCCTTATCATAGCAATCCTCTTTATTCATATGGATGAATAGATAATCCATACAAAAAAGACAACAGTATGAACCCAAAGGAATTACATTTAGATGTGATGATGTAGGAATACCATTCAACTCAAATGCACAAGATCTCACCCAATGATGAACTCTTCTCTTTGTCCATGTACCCAACTGCACAAACCAAGATTTTGCATGCACTTCTCGACTCAAACAACACTTATACAATATATCAAGCCTGATAATAACTATATTTAGTTCTAAGATCAATAAAAATATAAATAAATTTATCAAAAATATTACCTTCCATATCGATAATATATTCCTAATCACCATCTCAACTGTTATCCATTGTGGCATAAATGGAAGGAATACTCTGTCCAATATCCCCAACTGTATGTGCCTCATGAGCACTGTATATTTAAGAGGCCTGCCACTCTGATGTTGTCGATAATCTCTCTTGCAATTCTCTCCACTGAAAGTCTGAGACCCATTTCCTCTCCCATTTTCATTGAAATTCTTATGTGGCACTACATTCTCCTTCTCATCTATATCCTAATGATTTCCTCTCTTCTTAGCCCACTTTCCTTTATTATTCTCATTCCCATTCCAAACTTTCTTAGACTCTAGACTATGCTTTGATTTCTCATAAAAATGCTTTAACTTCTATATGGCTTCATCAAATTATCTTGGATCATTAAAATCAATCGTGTGTTTGAAAGATACTAGCGACCCTTTGGTGAATCTATGAATCTTTTCTTTCTCTTCCTTAAGATAAGGCACATTTCTCAACAACTCCAATAATATACTAGTATACTCCTCATTGATCATATATCTCATCTTCAACTCATAAAAGTCATTCACGTTATTATCATAGTACCTTTTTGATAGATACTTATTCTTAAAAAGTATGCAGAACTTCCTCCAAGTCAACTTCTTGTTTTGCAGGTAAATCCCCTCTATGGACAGATGCGATACCTCTAGCCCTAGGGTGGGTCTAGCAACAAGGCAACAAGCTGGAATTTTAGACTCCTAGCTTATAAATGAAAATGAGTTAGGATAGATGACCTACCTTGGTCCAACGCTTTTTTTTTCGTTTGCAGTAGAGATCTAATGACCTTTTTCTTCACACATCGCGGCCTTTCAATGGAAATGTCCATGTACCTGCACAAGGATAAAGTGAACGGTGACAGCATACGAAAACATATTTTCATTCACAACTATTCAATTGGTCAAGGAGAATCAAACACTTCGCATATTATCAAACACAAAATTGGAACCAAAAAACTAGTCTTGTATTAAAGATAGAGAAGAGAAGTTTAAAACCAAAAAGCATTGACGTTGCAGCCTCCTTCAACGGGTCCAAAAAAATGTGTCTCAAGAATTCATCGGGGATCGGAGTTGGTAAGGAAATGGGCCTAAAATCTCTCTCAACAATGGATTCCTCTCTGCTTTATTCTCACAGCAGCTATAGTAAGGACTGTTTAGCTAGCTGAAACTATGTGAGAAGGATGTATTTATAGGAGAGGAGGAGGTGGTTTGGGAAACATCATAAGGTGGAAGGGAGGCCTTATCCTTGGGGAGTTGCTCAAATGTAGGAAAAAAGAAGCCAAAGTAAGGATTTAAATGTTATTCATTCGAGCAAACCATGATGAATCCACTCATGAAGTGGTTAGGAATGAAAAATTCGCTTCTATTTTAAAAAAATTCCAAAACAGATTAGTGGAGGCAGTCCACTAAGATAGAGCGCCAATGGGTGCAAGGCCCAATGTTAACTTCTCTATGGGCATGAGGCCATAACTGCCTAACCACATTGACCCAAAATCATATGTTTTTGAGAGCCTGCTTCAGGAATGATCAACAGAGGAAATGTTCTTCACATGCCAAGGGATGCAATGACACTTTTTTCAAGGTATTTCAATACACATAATTCACTGAAATGCTACTCGAATGTTCGGGATGGGGATTGTAGGGACGGTGACAAAATTTTGTGTAACATATGCACCCTAAAGCATGAGGTCTAAGAGACAGGGAGGATTGAAATGATTTATGAGAACGTGTTCAAACCAAACACCATCGTCGAAAGACCTATAAGTAAAAGTACAACTGATATCTCTGATACATGAATATGTGGCATGGGCAGAGCCATCCTTAAAAGAGTACATATAAAAACAAGATCTGAGGTATGGATGCAGGCATCGAGCAAGAAGGATCAAGAAATAGACTCAGGTATGGGCGAAGCCATCCAATTAAAAGAGTCATGCATATAGTCACGATAAACCAAAACGTCTCACAGCCTGGATTTTTTTAGAAAAAACCCAGGATTTTGTGCTCCATCTTGAGCTGAAAAGGTGCAAATTAAAGCATGTGAATGAGTGAGATGAAGTCGAACATGCAAGATAGTATCTTGATTACCAGCCAATGATGAAAGCTATTAACAGTGCGAGAGAAACCATCAATAATGACAATGGCTCTCAAGGTAAAACTAGTACAATCCACGGAATGTGAACGGTGAGCTGAAGTCGAACACCTTTGAAATCACCCAATCGAAGGCCGATGATGTAAACCTGTCGTTGAATGCGAAGAACTTGCCATTAGAGCATGCAAGATCTAAGGTACCAGAAAGGAGTCTCTGGGCCAGTTCTGGAAAATGAGCTAATGGTGGCCAGTGACCTAGTCGAGGAGGGCCATAATGTTTCACACCAATTGACCTGAGAACGGAGAGGAACAATATGACGATGAACTAGGATATGAGAGGATCGCAGGTGTTACAGATTAATCCGTCTTGGAGACAAGACCGATCTCCCTAGTACTAAAATTATCTAGCAAAAAACAGCCAAATAGACTAATCTTTCTCTAAGCATATACGATCTATGAAAAGCTCTATAGAGGTGTTAAGGACTTACCATTTGTCCAGTGCTTGTTTGAAGTCGTTTTTGTCCCTCGCGCGCTTGAAGGAGTTTTCCTCGTAAACCTGCAGTCACAAACAATCAAAATATTACATAGCACCTGTATAGAAATCATCATAAACCATGCTTATCATAGTGATCAAGGAATCTATGAAATAAACCATTGATTGAAAGCTTATTGAGAAAAATGAGTATATTTGTATTAATTTCAAAAGAAGAAAATCCTTACAACCCGAGCCTTGATGTTGCACAGGACTTTCCGGGGTCCGAAGCAGGAGTCTCCTTTACTTTGATAAGCTCTGCACTCCTCCAACCAAGACAAATAGAGGTATGTAATCTCTCCTCACAAAAGTCTTAGTTAACTGAGTCTAAATCTCAACAGCACTTAACTTCAAATATTCTAAAGCTTGAACTCCCCTTGAGGCTACTCAATGCCTCTTTTTATAGTGGAAAAGAGGAGGTTTTATGTTCCAACTATGAAGGGATAGAATCCTCCTTCAAAGGGATAAGCTCCTCATATCAAGGGGTTAGCTCCATAAGGTAAGGGATACATGCACCTCATAAGAGCGGTTCTATCACCGCAAGATATTTTCTGGAAGCTTCTAGAATTCACTTTTATTGAGCTTTTTGGAATTTACTTGCGCCTTTTTAATCTTACAAGGGTCCGCACCCGTAACATAGATAAAGTGCGTTCAGGTATGCAAGAGAGCTTAACATTAGGTGCGGGACCGCAGGAAAGATAGAGAGAAAGTGTGACACCAAAGTTTAGGAGATTTTTAGGAACTTTTCTCTGATTTTCAAGGCTTGATATGAGGAGCTGATGTGTTAGACTTGCAAAGGGAGAAGTATGAGTAAGAATGAGCTCATACACATAGTAGAATGTCAGGATGACAATTTTTAGTGTAACAGATTGCCCCCTAAAGTGCAAAGTCTGGAATAGATGAAACTGAAGTCTGTCATATATGAAGAGTGTAGTACTTTATCATTTCAAGGATCATCCTGTGGACACCCCAGTCGGAACCTGTAAAAACATTCAATGAAAAATATATATATGTAAACATATCATCGCTGAGGTAGGCATTCCCATACTCAGATCAAAACTAACTAGAAACTAATCTAAACTGTTCTGATACAGGAATGATTTTCAATACATCAACAGTATAGACATATGTAGACACAGCATGGACGCAGCCATCTATTTATAAATAGTCCACTATATAATTGATAACAAAATTCCTCGCAGCCTGGATGGTAGAAACTAGATCCAAGGTCTTGATTTCCGCATCTCGAACTAGTACGATTCTATCCATGTGAATAAATGTGTTGAAGTCAAACATGGTAGAAACCACTTGATTACCAGTCAATGATGTGAACTGTTAACAAGTGTGAGAGAAACCACCAGTAATTTCAATGGCTCTCAAAGTACTCAGTACAATCCATGAAATGTGAATCAATGAGCTGAAGTCGAACATCTCACGGAATCATTCGATCGAAGGTCAATGATGTAACCTGTCGTCGAAGGCGAGAAACCTGCCATTGAGGCATGCAGATTTCAAGGTACTAACGATTTCTAGATCAACTTCCTAGATAATGAGTTGTCGTCGATAGAAAGTGATCCGTCGTAGGCAAGCCCACAACACGAAATCATAGATCAAGTTTTGAAGAAATATATTGGCAAGAACTGACTCAGGGATTGTCAAAAAGGATGACAGATATTTTTCAGATGAATGGTTTATTTGAAATGTCCTCTTGAACACATAACAACACTGCAGAAGGCTTGGTAACAATTGACCCAAAGCTAATACCCAGAAACCGACTGAAAACTTTCAACATGGTTTGATTAACTATTAAGCAAAGGATTTCCCAACCCAGATGAACAAAAGTGTCATGTTCAAGAGTGGTTAACTGGATTTTCGAAAAATCAAAATACAACAAACAAGTCCATTTTTCTCTCTTTTCCCCCACCATTTCTGGCAAGTACCTCTTTATTTTTCACAAGCTTGAGGAGGATAACATTTTCTTGTTTATAAGCTCATCCTTCGGATGAGTCCAACTTAGTTTAAGATTCGAACCCTAAGAAGGAGTGGTTCATTCTTGTTTAAAATTGAACAGGTCCTTTACTGTTAAATTTTAACGAGTCCAGTATAGGAGAAACTCGGTGTTTTTCAATTTTAGGGAGTCAGAAGAAAAAACTTAAGAAAACTCCATGGGTGTACTTTTTCGTAAATTTAGTCTCTCGAGCCCAAAAAAGGATAAAATAATGCAGGAGAGAACTCTATTGACTGTAATTAGTCAACGTATACCTTTTTCGTAAATAGTCCATTTCAGTTCGTAAAAGGGGTAAAATTATACTGAAGGGACGATCATTAATTTATTTTAACAAGTTCAAATAATCAAGTGCTCGACAATCTTTTCATGTTTAGAGAGTCTGAAAAGGGCTTAAAAGAGGACTCCAAGTTTTTGCTTTTTTCGTAATTTTCAAGAGTCCGAAAAAGTGATAAAAGTATGCTCAATAGTTTTGCTTTTTCTGTAAATTTTAACGAGTTCGAAAAAGGGATAAAAATGTACTCCTATGGCCGACTTTCAATTTAATTTACGATCAGGAAAATATGGAAAGAACTCGACATTTTCATGTATTTTACGAGAATGAAATATAGCAAAATAATCTCTGGATTTTCATGAGTTTAATGAGTCTTGAAAATAACCGAAATTGACTCAAGATAGGTTTCATTTTTACAAAATCTTGAAACAGAGAAAAACTATGCTTCAGAGTGGTTTCATTTTTACACAAGCTTGAAACAGAGAGAAAACTATGCTTGATGCCCCCTAAGCGTAACTGCTAGAGCGCATGCCCCCCCAGCTTCATTTCATTCAACTAAGTACACTACTGGTAATTAATAGCTGGATGGAATGAAGGTTCATTTACGAGATCATATGAAAGACCCGACCTAAAACTGTAAGAAAATTATGCAAAAACTGAAATAACTAACCTAAATATATGACTTAACATTTACGAGATCTAGTCAAAGACTCGACTCAATTAGGGGAGAATTTGTTTCATTTTTTAATGAGCTTGACACAGGAAAAGAACTATGCTCATGGCAACGTGTTTCATTTTTTAACGAGGTTGACATAGTAAAAGGAACTTTCCTCTTGTGTTTCATTTTTTAATGAGGTTGACACAATAAAAGAAGCTATCCTCGTATCTAATCTCTATAATCTACCTATATAACCTACTGATTCATTTTTTAATGAGGTTGACACAGGAAAAGAACTGTCCTCATACCTCGATTGGCAGAAAAGCCATGATAACTAGTTTGACTCGCAACAGGAATCATCCTCATACCCGATTCATTTTTTAACGAGGTTGACTCGCAACGGGAATCATCCTCATACCGATTCATTTTTTAACGAGGTTGACCCGCATCAGAACTATCCTCGAAACTACTTATTTCTAAACTACCTACATAACCTACCGATGCATTTTTTAACGAGGTTGACTCAATAAAAGGAACTATCCTCTGAGAAACTCATTCATTTTTTAACGAGGTTGACATAGGAAAAGAACTGTCCTCATACCTAATTCATTTTTTAACGAGGTTGACTCAGTAACAGGAACCATCCTCATACCAACTGATTCATTTTTTAATGAGGTTGACACAGGAAAAGAACTGTCATCATACCTGATTCATTTTTTAATGAGGTTGACTCAGTAATAGGAACCATCCTCATAAACTACTTATTTCTAATCTATTAGTCTACTCTCTACAATCTACCTATTGATTCATTTTTTAATGAGGTTGACACAGGAAAAGAACTATCCTCATCGCCGACTAATTCATTTTTTAACGAGGTTGGCACGGTAAAAGGAACTCTCCTCAGACCAACTGATTCATTTTTTAACGAGGTTGACACAATAAAAGGAACTCTCCTCAGACCTGATTCATTTTTTAACGAGGTTGACTCAGTAAAAGGAACTATCCTCAGACTCACTGATTCATTTTTTAACGAGGTTGACACAGTAAAAGGAACTCTCCTCGGACCACTGATTCATTTTTTAACGAGGTTGACACAGTAAAAGGAACTCTCCTCAGACCAACTGATTCATTTTTTAACGAGGTTGACACAGGAAAAGAACTGTCCTCCAGACCAACTGATTCATTTTTTAACGAGGTTGACACAGTACAAGGAACTCTCCTCACACACTGATTCATTTTTTAACGAGGTTGACACAGTACAAGGAACTATCCTCACACCACTTATTCATTTTTTAACGAGGTTGACACAGTAAAAGGAACTCTCCTCACACACTGACTGATCATGGCTTCCAACTAGAAGAAACACATGTCAATGGACAAACCTTGATCATGGCTTCCAAGAGATCTTCATCAGAAGGAAGAATAGTTCTCTGGAAGGAACACATGTCAAGGGACTCAAAAGGGATAAGAACATCGCGTTCAAATAATCCCATAGAGTTTTCCATGTCAATTACCGGATCTAAGTCAAAGGAAGACGAGCAAACAGTGAGAGGCTCACTTACATCGATAACTGAAAACATGGGACCAGTTTCCACATAATTAACCCGTGGGTGGGGTAGATACCACTTTAGAATAAAGAACATTTAGGGGTGTCATATTATTGGTAGTCGAATCAAGACTAGGGAATGAAAGCTAGTATACAGTCACAATATTTCCATTGTGAGGGAAATACATCACGCGAAAGAGTGTCGATATGACAGCTTTCATTGCATAAACATAGTCTCGCCCAAGGAGTAAATTGAAATCCAAGGGACCTCGAACTACCATAAGATCAATACAGACAGTTTTACCTTCCAAAGTAATAGAAAACTTAGGAAGGATCCCTAAAGGTTCACTAATGGTTCTATTAAAATCTTTCAGATTCTGCGTAATAGGCACAAGCTGAGGGGAACCCAAAGCTTTCCAAGCAGTTGAGGATAAAATACTAACAGAAGCACCTTCATCTACCTGTGTGCGGTGTATGTCCCTACCACCCAACTTCACAATGATTTGGAAAGGAATGGAGGAAGGAAGATGAGGTTCTGTCAGTCTATTCCAATCAAAGGAAAAGACCTCAGTACTTGGAGGGGGTTCTGTAGAAACAGGTGAAATGCCCCCCGGCGTAGAAGAATCTGATGTAACAAGAAGAACCTGAGCGGTATGAAGTTCACTCTCTAAAGGGAGAGTGGGATCGACCGAATGTGAAATTGAATCGACCACTTGATCAACTAATGGATCATCAACCTGAGTGATATGAGTTTCACTCTCCAATGGAAGAGTGGGATCGACCGTACTTGAAATTAGATCAATCACTCCGTCAGTTGACGGTAGGTTGGGAGAAAGTTTACGGTAACCAGTTGGAAATTCTTGCTGTGGAACAGTAAGTTTTTCCAACAATTTTGAGGCTTCATCCATGTGAGGGCAAATGTGAGTTTGATGACTCCCTTTGCATAAATTACAAGGAAACCTAACTTTACCCTTTTTCCCAGGAACCTGACTATCACTGGTTGATGGATCAACGGAAAGTTGATGAGATTTTTCTGACCATACTTCCAAGACCTTTGGAATACCAGGACAATTGACAAGGAAGTGGTCACCCTTACAAAGCCTGCAAGGGTATTTGGGTTTACGATGCATGTTGGAGGTTTCCTCAACACAACTAACACTTACATCCATGGTTGGTTGGTTGACTTCTTTCTTATCTTGCTTCTTCTTCTTCTTCTTCCCTTTCTTCTTCTTCTTAGCCACCTGGTTACTAGCGTCAAGGCTTTTACCAGGCGAAGAGGAAGAAATGGAGGAAGAAATATTAGGCGAAGAAGGTAAAGGGTCAACAAAAGGTTGGTGATGTTGAGATGGTGAACTCTGTTGAGGTGAAGCATCTGGTTGAGGTGGAACAATTGGAGTATTCGGGGCCAATGAAGTTGAAAATAACCATATTGGTAAACCTATTGTAAATCCAGGTAATGAAAAAGTAGCCATATAAGGAGGACCAACATTTCCAAAGCAAGGAAAAGTACTAGGATTCTCATTAAGAGGGGTTCCTTGGTTGGTAAATTCCGGAACAGTTGCCATTATATTCAACTTCAGTGAATTTTATTAACAATTTAAAACTAAAATTCACAATTCACAATTCACACCTAACAATTAAAATTCACAATTCACACCTATGGTCTCTAAAAGTAAAAACAAACAAATTAACATGCGCTATCAAATCTAGGAGTCAAACCACACACAAACAGTAACTTCCCGTACTAAAAACACTAGTTGGTGATGAAATCCAACATCGTATAATTTAATACAGAAAGGGCGGTTGGAACAGTTACCCCGACAACCTGCTTAATGAAACAGACTGGCACAAGTTTCTTCACAAAACCATCTCGAGTGAAGAGAAACCCCCCAGAGAGTCCAAGTGAGTCTAGTCGACGTCTGCTCCAGGTACAGTGAGATCTTTCCTTCACCGTCACCTTAGGAAATAATCTTAAGTCTATGGACACTAAGGTTACCAACAGTAACAAATATAACTGGGGGAACAGTCTACGATCCGATCCCACGCGCAAGGGCAGAGTAACAAAGCTCAATCCCCTTGAAGGTTCCTCGACATGGTCAATCCGAGGTTTACCGACAAGTGACCCCAGGCTCCTCGACAATGGTTAATCCGAGGTTTACCGTTTGTAATGCGCGCAAAATCTTCTATCTTCCCCAATGAAACAAAATTGATTGTCTCAAAGGTTCGGACATGATCTCGTGATTGAATTCTTTAAGAGAAGCTTCCCAGATTATACAAATTACAATTGGATTTATTTCCTACCGCAAGATTTGTCTACTTGTTTGTTTTACTACCTTGGAGAGTTAATTACTCCCTACTCCAAGATACTAGCCTAAGCTATGTTGGTGATAAGAGCCCTAGAAATGTAAAAATTACTAGATGAATTTTAATTAAGCGTTGTGTTATTTAGGCTGTTATTACTCAAAAGGGTAAATGGATACGAAACCAATGGTGTTATGACCCGACCCAAAACTGAATGCAATCGAATATGATAATGTAATCTTTTCAATTCGATGAATCCTAACTAAAGTAAGGAAAGAGTTTCCATTCACTTCCAACAATGCAAAAATTGATCACTAAGAGAAAATATAACAAATTCTCTAATGCACTAATTTTATCAAGAAAAACTAATGCAAATCAATCCCAAAACAATTTTTTTATTTTTGTGTTTTTAAAACAAGCATAAAAACATCTAAATTCAAATCAAAGAAAACTGATCTAAATCTACAATTGATTTTTTAGAATGTAAACTATGCAATTGTAATCTATGCACAATTCACTTGAAAATTATGCAAATGTAATCTATGCACATTTTTCATTCATATTCTGAAAATGAGAATTCTAATTATGCAAATGTGATCTATGCAAGAGAATTCTCAAACACAATCAAGTGCAAGCCAAGAAAATCGGGTGAGAGTTCCAAAGATCAAAAAATAAAAACACTCAAAGGAAATTAACACTCACTCATACACAATTTAGCCCCCCCCCCCCGGGCGAATGAGGGGGAAATTTTTTTGCAAAAACAAAAGAAAAATGATGCAAAATTGTGAAAAGACTGAGACAAACCTCCAAGTAATGACCAAAGGAAATCAAATTAAGAATTTCTCAAAAAAGAGACTCAAAACACCCAATACTGCTAAGATTCATTCACAGAAAGCTTTTGACAGAAACAATCATCAATCTGGGCAGAAACCAAAAACTCTAAAATAAAGATAAACTAAAGAAAGAAATATAAAGTTTTTCAAAATTTTAACAGGGTCCGCAGGCTTGCAGAAGTAACAGCTGCGGTACGGCACTGTTTACTCAAGCAAAGATGTGAAACTGCCCGCACTGTGCAAAGAAGGCAAAGTGCAGTCCCTGGAAAAATTAGAGAAAAACATAAAAGATCTCAAAATTTTCAAAAACAGAGAAAACCTAAGCTACCCAGGCAGATGTCTATCAATCAAAAACTAGGAAAAACGTTTCCTCAAATCAAAATAAAAGAGAACCAAAAACAACAAGTTCTTTCCCCAGCGGAGTCGCCAATTTGTTGGAGGATTAATCCGTCTTGCGGACAAGACCGATCTCCCTAGTACTAAAAGTATCTAGCAACAAACAGCCAAACATACTAATCTTTCTCTAAGCATGTAAGGTTTACAAAAAGCTCTATAGAGGTGTGAAAGACTTACCGTTTGTCCAGTGCTTGTTTGAAGTCGTTGTTTGTCCCTCGCGCGCTTGAAGGAGTTTTCCTCATAAACCTGCAGTCACAAACAAGAAAAATATTACATAGCACCTGTATAGAAATCATCATAAACCATGCTTATCATAGTGATCAAGGAATCTATGAAATAAACCATCGATTGAAAGCTTATTGAGAAAAATGAGTATATTTGTATTAATTTCAAAAGAAGAAAATCCTTACAACCTGAGCCTTGATGTTGCACAGGACTTTCCGGGGTCCGAAGCAGGAGTCTCCTCTACTTTGATAAGCTCTGCACTCCTCCAACCAAGACAAGTAGAGGTATGTAATCTCTCCTCACAAAATTCTTAGTCAACTGAGTCTAAATCTCAACAGCACTTAACCTCAAATCTTCTTAAGCTTGACCTCCCTTTGAGGCTACCCAATGCCTCTTTTTATAGTGGAAAAGAGGAGGTTTTTTGTTCCAACTATGAAGGGATAGAATCCTCCTTCAAAGGGATAAGCTCCTCACATCAAGGGGTTAGCTCCATAAGGTAAGGGATACATGCACATCATAAGAGCGGTTATGCCACCGAAAGATTCTTTCTAGAAGCTTCTAGAATTTACTTTTATTGAGTTTTTTGGAATTTACTTGCGCCTTTTTTATCTTACAGGGGTCCGCACCTTTAACACAGATAAAGTGCGTTCAGGTACGCAAGAGAGCTGAACATTAAGTGCAGGACTGCAGGCAAGATAGAGAGAAAGTGTGAAGTCAAAGTTTAGGAGATTTTTAGGAACTTTTCTCTGATTTTCAAGGCTTGACATGAGGAACTAATATGTTAGACTTGAAAAGGGAGAATTATGAGTAATAATGAGCTCATACACATAGCAGAATGTCAGGATGACAATTTTCAGTGTAACACGAGGTTGAAAACTGCAAAAGGAAACTTCTCTTGAACATATTGGCGACACGACTCTAGAATTTCACAGTATTTGACATCAGGGGATCTGAGGTCATCATGAGGTGGCATAGAGAATATGAGAGGTAAAAACATATTACCCAAAATTATGGAGGAAAAAATGACGAAATGGGATGTCCCCAACTTGACACAAACTGGAGACAAGTTTCATGTTCAAGAGCGACATAGTGCCAACAAGACTAAGAACCAGTTCCATTTTCTCCCACCATTGCTAGCTAGAACCCCAATTATTTTTGGAAACAAGCTTGAAGGGGATAGAATATTCTTTTCATATAAGCTTTTCCTTCAGAAAAATCCATCCTAGTACATTTTACGAGCCCTAGGAAGGAGGAACTTGATTACATCATGGTGACGATTTCCGATGTCATGTAGGTTTAATGAGTTTGACAAAGGAATAATTCAACGTATTTTTATATTTAGAGAGTTTGGAAAGAAGCGAAAAAGAAACTCCAACAATTCCCTTTTCGTAGATAGTCTCACAGATCCAAAAATGTAGAAAAATATATTTGAGAGAACCTCCTAGTTGCGATAGGCTAAGGTATTCCTTTTTCATAAATAATCTTTCCCAGCACGAAAAAGGGGTAAACTTATACTGGGTAGATATCGTTTCACAACCTTTAATGAGTTCAAAAAGACAAGAGTCTCGACAATCTTTTCAATTTTTAAGAGTTAGAAAAGAGTTGAAAGTTGAATCCTCCTTGAGGAAAAAGTGGTATTAAGGGTAGCAAATGGTTCCGGTGATGGTGGAACTGCTAAGAAAAAGTAAATGTAAATAGGTTGGCTAAAAAGACCACTCATTGTAGATGTTCCTCGGGAATGGGTAAAAACACCAAGTGAATACATATGATCAGCTAAGCAGATGGTGACAATGGAATGAGAAAACCAAGGTTCATCTAGAAAAATAGGCGATAAATGGAAATCACGAGAGGTAAAAATAAGAATGGTTTCATTTTTACACAAGCTTGAAAACAAAGTGTAAACTATGCTCGGAATTGGTTTCATTTTTACACAAGCTTGAAACAAAGATAAAATATGCTATCAAAATGAGCATGCCCTTAGCTTGGTGACTCAATTCAAGGTACATGCCCCAAGCTTCGGCTCCCATTCACCGAAGTATACGGCATCGGTTACCAATGGTGGCCGAATGAAGGTTTAATTAGGAGATCAAGAGAAGTGACCCGACATGGATTCATGAGATCTAATCTAAGACTCGAATTGAACAAGAACGTGTTTCATTATTTCTAATGAGGCTGACAACGAAAAGAACTATCCTCATAAACTAATTCATTTTTTAATGAGGTTGACATAGTAAACGAACCGGTCTCTCATAAGAGCTTGTTTCATTTTTTAAGGAGCTTGAGCAAGAAAATAAACTTACTCCAAAGATATTGTTTCATTTTTTAAGGAGCTTGAAACAAGAAAATGAACTATGCTCCAACGTAAACGACAACACATCATATCGAATAAGAAGCCACATGGCTTCCAAGAGGTTTTCATCTGATGGGAGAACAATATCTCTCGGAAATCACGATCGAATGACCCTAGTAGATGGTACTCCCTAGTAGATGGTACCCGACAAAAATATCAATTTGGTGAGGGCAATGAACAAGTGGCCAGCATAATTAGCCTATGAAGGGGAAGATATCATCACCTGGAGCAAGATCACGAAGAGACAATGGTGGTCGTATGTCACATTAGGACCAAAGAATGAAATTTGATCAATGGTCATGATCTGACCTTCATGTGGAAAAGAGATCACACGAAAGAGGGAAGAGACAAGCGCACCCATGGTATAAGCATAGTCACACCCCAAGAGTAAATTAAAATCCAAGGGACCTTGGACCACCATCACGTCTATATAGATGGTTTTTCCTCCCAATGTAATAGGAAACTTTGGAAGGATCCCTAATGGTTGACTTGATCCTCTATTAAAATCCAACAATTTCTGCATAACAGGCACAAGTGATGGAGAACCAAAAGCTTTCCAAGTAGTTGAAGATAGAATACTAACAGATGCACCTTTGTCTATAATTGTGCTAGGTACAACCACATTGAAGGCTTGTACCACGATCTCAAATGGCACATAAGAAGGAAGACGGTATCCCACAAATTGATTCCAATCAAAAGAAGCGACCAAACTACTTGGAGGGGGTGCCACAGGAATGGAATGGTCATCCCCTTGTGTTACGGGAGCAAGAGGAGCATCCTCCTGGACCACAGACGTGGTAAAAGGAGGAGCATCTTCTTGAGCCACAAGGGCAGGAGGATCTTTCTCCAAGTCCTAGGAATCTAAAGAAACAAGAAGAACGTGAGTGGTATGAGAACCACTCTCGACGGAAAAGATCTAATGAACCATAGGCGGGATCAGATCGACTGATCCCATGACCAATGTTTGGTCAGGAATGGATTCGTGATTTTCAATTTCCGAGGGAGCGGGATCAACCAAAGATGGATCTTGGCCAATCATTCGATCAACTAGTAGAGGACTCAAAGAAAGCTTCTGGTAACCAACCGGAAGGTAAGACACAAAAATCATAAGGTTTTCCAACACTCTCATGGCTTCATCCATGTACGGAAAAAGGTGAATGGGATGATGGCCTTCACACAACTTACATGGATTCGTGATCTTACCCTGTTTCTTACGACTCTTATCAGTACTAGTCGAAGATGTGTCACCAACATGACCTCCAGAGGCCAAAGACAACGGCGGATGGCCGTCAGACCATACCTCGAGCACCTTGGGGATGTTAGGGAAATCTCGAAGAAGGTGGATAGATCGAGGGTTCATCAACATAAGGTCACTTAGGAGAAATAGCTGTGGCCAGTCATGACCGACTTCTTCTTCTTTTTCATCTTCTTCTTCTTCTTCTTAGCCTCCTAGTTACTGGATTCCAAACTTTCACGAGGAGAAGTAGAAGAGGAGGATGAAGAAATAGGTGAAGAAGGTGAGAGGTCCACCTTAGAATCAACATGATGTTATTCAAGCGAATGAGATGGTTGAACAGTGGTCAGACAACTCGAGACCACCGAGGTCAAAAATAACCACACGGGAAAACCAATAGTTAACCCAGGAAGGGACAATGTTGCCATATAAGGAGCACCAACATTCCCAAAAGCGGGAAAAGGACCAGGATTCCTGTCTGAGGGGATTCCTTGGTTGGTAAACTTCGGGAACGTTGTCATGAGAAACAACCCTCAAAAAACCACTAATGGAGATAACTTGAACCAGGAATATTCCTTGGGCAATTAATTTTAAGACACTGAAACAAAACTCTATTGTTTCATATTTTAAGAGTCAAGAAACAGGCAAAAGGTGACTCTAGTCACTTTCAGGTTGAAACGAGCGTGAAAGGACAAGTGCCCAAGGATCTTTTCAATTTTAGAGAGTCACGAAAAGACCAAAATGACTACTCACGAAATCTAAGCAAGAGGGTGTAACAAGTTTCCGTGAACTAAAATATACACCTTAGTGATCAAATGAAAGATAAGTAACCAAGGACTTGACGTACGTGCAGGCAGTCTCCCCGAATGTTGTGTTCGGTGTATCATGGTTATAGGGCGACAGACTCAGGTTCCTATGGATAAAGGATTGCAACCTATGAGGGTCTCCCTTTATATAATTGACGGTACGGGGAGCATAATTCTGTGCTAGCACTGTCTAAATCCAGATGGTGAACGATAGCTACTAGGTTTAACAACACTGTCACACGTCACTAGCCTAGACCTCTAAAATATGTGTGTTAGGTTTCAATGCTTCCTTAGGTTGATTTAATTCATTTTAAAGTTTATCTTGAATTAATGTTGTGATTTCAAGGCCTTACCGAATGAGACCCCGAATTCTTAATGCACAACTATATGCAAAAGAAAATCATTCCAATTCAATGAATGCTAGGTAAGAGAGGGATAGTAGTCTATAACAAGGCAGCAATCAATTGAATACAAGAAAATTGTCTCTAATGCATCTAATAAAACCAAAGCAGAAAACGAAAAGCTCTTTCCTTGTTCCCTAAAAGTTACTAATGCAAAATAACATTTTCCATTTTCAAACTAAGAGAAAGAATGCAAATTTTGTCTTTTTAGATAAATGAGAAGCAAAATGCACTATTACACTAAAAAGAAAAATGAACATTAGTTTTGAGAAATTCGAATGAAATGATCTAAAACAAACAGATAAATCTAACACGAATATCAAACACACTCAAAACAACAATGCACTCCTTCAAGCAAAAAGAGGGCTTTAGAACCGGTTCAGCGAGCAATGTAATCTATGCCCAATGTGGAAAATGGAGAGCTAAATGAAATCCAAGATGATCATTCAAAAAACCAAAGACATGTAGAACCAAAAGAAAAGCTAAAACAATCAGTCAATAAACTGAAATGACAAAGAAAAAACTGGTTCAAACTCAACTCAGAAGGCTCAGTGAGGAGAGAGCCAAACAAGCGGTAGGAGACACCTAGAAACCCTAGGATGATAAACTCCAATGATTAGATGAGGGACAAACAACTGAGAAGAACGAGACAAGAGAGTCAAAACGATCTCAATGGACCAATTGAAAGATAAAAATCCAACCCAGAGGCAAGAGAAACTGACAAAACTCAAGGAAAAGGCTAAAATTTTAACCTATAGGATTCGACGCATCTGTTTAGCTGTAATCCGCGCTAAAAAGAGGTTGGTGCACCTATGAAAAAATAAACAAGCACCAATTGGTATGACTATTCAAGAAATAGCAGTGCCGAGCTAGAAAACCATGGAAAAAATAAAAAACCACTGAGCAAAGGTCAGACTTGACACTCTGGGACTGAACAGGATCACTGAAAACAGTCAAATAGGCAAAGCAAAGCAGAAAAAACGATAAAACGACCAAAGTTGACTTGAAAAGAAAAACACTAGACGAACAATGAGAGATGACAAACACACTGATCCCTAGTATGGTCACCAACTTGTTGTGCAGGTAAATCCCCTCTGCAGATAGAGGTGATCCCTCTAGCCCTAGGGTGGGTCTAGGAACAAGGGAACAAGCTAGAGTTTCAGACTCCTAGCTAATAAATGAAAACGAGTTAGGATAGATGACCTACCTTGGTCCAACACTTTTGTTGTCGTTTGTAGCAGCGATCCGCTGATCTTTGTCTTCACACGTCGCGATCTTTCAGTAGTAATGTCCGTGTACCTACACAAGGATCAAGTGAATGGTGACAACATACAAAAAACATATTTTCATTCACAACTATTCGATTGGTCAAGGAGAATCAAAACACTTTGCATATTATCAAACATAAAATTGGAACCAAAGAACCAGTCTTGTATTAAAGATAGAGAGAAGAAGTTTACAGCCAAAAAGCCTTGACATTGCAGCCTTCTTCGACGGGTCCAGTCAAACGTGACTCAATAATTCATCAGAGATTGGACTTGGTGAGGCAATAGGCCCAAACTCTCTCAACCATGGATTCTCTCTCTTTATTTTCACAATTCGTACTATAAGGATTGTTCAAATTAGCTGAAACTATGTGAGAAGGATGTATTTATAGAAGAGGAGGAGGTGGTTTGGGATCCCCATAAGGGTGGAAGGGAGGCCTTATCCTTTGGGAGTTTCTCAAATGTAGGAAACAGAAGTCAAAGGAAGGATTTTGACGTTATTTAGTCAATAAAACTATGATGTGACTCCACTCACAAAGTGGTTTGGAATGGAAATTTGCTTCTATTTTTAAAAACCTTCTAAGAATGCTCTTTAACATTAGCACCACTAAGACAAGAGCGCCAATGGGCACGAGGCCCATGTTAACTTCCTATGGGTGCGCAGGCCATAATCGCCTACCAACGCCAACTAAAATCATATGTTTTTGAGAGCTTGCTTCAAGAATGATCAAATGAGGAAATTTCCTCACCTCGCCAAGGGATGAAATGACATGACACTTTTTGCAAGGTATGACAATCTGCCGAAGTCACCTCAAATGGTCCTCCAATGTTCGGGATGGGCATTGCGACAAAGAAAAATGTTGCGTAACACTCCTTATATAATTCCTATAAAATTCTTCACATATTCTCATGATATCTATGATTTCCCATTGAGATCGAAGTAGCGAACTTGGCTTTTATGTTCTTCTAATAATCATGCAATCAAAAAAAATAAAAATTTAAGTAACTAGGATTCTCCATGTTGTGTCTCCTTCATTTCTTCATAAAATGTAGGAGGCTTTTCTTTCTTGAAATCCTCTAGAAAGTACTGCTTCTCACTCCTCCTATAGGGATGATGGCGATGATGATAATTATTTCTCTATGAACCATAATTAGAATGGAACCCATGATCGCTACCCCTCTTGTCAGGTGTATCCATAAATTTTCCATCATTAACTATGTCCTCTTTATCCAACCTATATCTTGATAAAGGATTGTTTCCATATGCCCAATTAGTCCTTTCCTCATGTCCATGACTGATCCTAAGCAATCTCTCTCTCATAAATTTTGGTAAAATCTAAAGTATCACTATATCAATTTATACTTGCTTCTCTTGTTCGCTTGAAAACCTTTCCTGTGCCTCGATCAAACCTATATTTATTTCTTTGCATTTTTTTTCTTTCAAACTTATTAATGTATCCGCTATTTCAAGGGAGTACCCATCGCCATGTTTTTCATTTGATCTATAGTGAGAGTCACATGAAATGTAGTCCACCATTCTGCTAGTCAAATTTGATCTTATGCCTCCTAAAAACATGCCATGTTATATAAACTAATAAAAACATAATCAAATCATACCTCATGAAGTTTAGGGAGGCTATCTCATCTTCAAAAATCAATTTATATTAGTGCCATACGTGTTTATATATACATAATGACAACGACACATCAATCATCATACATGACAACACAAGACTTTAAGACTGACTATATACATGTTAACCATATCCACTAGAATGCATGCATACAAAACACGTAGAAAACTGGCATGCGTTCATGAAAATAAATATTACCATGAGGTCTGATGTTGCAACCTAATTCTGATACCAATTTGTAACACCCTACCTCACATTTACCCACTTTCACTTTCACACTAGGGTAAACATGAGTTGAGAGTTACTATGCTAGATCCGGACTTATACAAGAAAAAAAAAAATATAGATACAAACATAAACAAAAATATGCAATAGAAATGAAACTTCATTTAATCAATATCAAAGAATTGAAATACATTTACATAGAAAATGGAAATAAATTAGCTTGGGCGATGGAAGCTTATCTCTGAGAAGATATTTCATGGCTACATGCCTTGGAACTATGTTACAATGAGGCTCAAGGGATTTTTTATTATTAAAAAACAAGTTAAAACCCTAAAAAATGAAATCCCTAACCCGAGGAGATGGAATGCCAAGTGTTTGTGGGCCTCGTTGGGGTATGTTGGGCAGCCCACTTTCCGGGGTCGTCACTTCATAATATGATCTTCGTTTTCATTAGGGGAATTTTGAGGTCTAAAATGGGCCTTCTAAGGAAATTATAAAATAATAGTGGAAATAATAGAATAATATTTGATTACATGATCAAATTTTAGAGGGAAAAAGTAAAAAACTACTTTTTCAACTCGTATTTTGAACTTATCTCCCTAAGGTTTTGCTCAAATTTCAAGAAGGAATACTCGTTGGATGAGAAATTTAATTTACCATCCAAGGAGTACCCATGTTGCATACTTTTGATGAAATCTGCTACACGAAAAATGAGAAATACATGAAAAATATGATTGGAATCATGTTTTTTCATGTATTTCTCATTTTCGTGTAGCAGGGTCCATCAAAAGTATTCAACATAGGTACTCCTTGGATGAGGAATTAAATTTTGCATCCAATGAGTACTCTCGCTCGAAATTTGAGTAAACCCTTAGGGAGATAACTTGAAAATATGAGTTGAAAAAGTAGTTTTATTATTTTATTATTTTTTAATATTTTTACTTTTTTACTCCAAAAATGGTGAATCATCCCCCATGGTTGACATCATCATCTTGAATCCTATTGGTTCTCATAAATTTTATTTTTTTTGTGCATTTTTCTTAGGAGGCGCATTTTAGACCTCAAAATTCCCCTAATGTCTATAGGCCCTTGCAAATGGCTATGCAACTACTATGGACCTCACAAAATGATTTTTTTAGTAAAAACATCAATTTCAGACCGGAAAAACTACTAAAATTATTAAATACCGCTATAATCAATTGTAATGTATGGAAATGACTTAAATGACTATAGGTCTAGGTGGAATATGACGGTGGCCACCAATATCCACCTAGATCATTCCTATAGGTCATAAATATGCATATGTTTATTGAGCCAATAGGCTCACCATAAAATGGCCAAGAGGCCTCTATTCCCTCTCGACATAGTTGCAATAACACTTATTAGTCCATGCATTCACTAGCCATTCATTAATATATCAAAACATGATAAGATCCATAGAAGTAATACATCATCTAACTAGCATACAACCAACTAATAACCAACATATTAACCATGGAAATCCATCCATAAACGTCAACATCATAACCAACACAAGTGATAAAAAATTAAAATATGAAAATACCTCATATTAACATATGAAAATGCCAACCAAGTCAAGAACTTCCATGCAGCACCTAACCATAGATTGGCTAAACCAAATATTTCTTTCATTCAATCAACACCACCCCATATTCCAAGCATGAATGTGGGTCTCATGGAATAGAACAAGAAAAAACAACCAGGGCTTCCAGAGGCCAAACCACCTCAACACTTAACCATAGGGATTCGACCTGTATGGTATAGAAATCAATAAACATAATGAGATCATTCTCTAAATAAGTTTTCCAAGGCCCTAGGAACTAGTAACTCAACCCACAACTATCACAAGGCTCTACCACAAAATATGCAAGCATGGATGGGATTTCTTGTAATTCATCTTTTCATCAAGGAACACATCCTAAAACTACAACAAAACTAGTGTACTTCTTCAAGGCTTCGTCATCCTCAACATCCTTAAATTTTTCACTAGAAATATGCATTATAAACAATACACATCATTTCAACAACTATTCTTTTCATGCATAAATGTAACCATTCTCACTACCGTATGCCTCTACCCCCGCAAGATTATTCTTCACCATCATCATCCATGCATTAAATAGCCTTTTCATAAATCCCATTTAGTCATGTGAATGAATAACCAATCCATACCAAAAATGAAAGTGTGTGGCCCCAAAGGAAGTAAATTTAGATGTGATAATTTAGGAATACCATTGGCTTCAAATGCAAGATCTCACTAAATAATGAACTCTCACTCTGGTCTTGGTCCCTATAACCAACTGCACCAACCAGGATTTTGCATGCACTTATTGCATGCACTTATTTACTCAAACAACACTTATCCACCTAGACAGGACCGATATAACTATATTTATATGTAGGATCAATCAAAATAGAAATAAATAGATCAAAAATATTACCATCCATGTTGATAATAGATTCCTAATGAACAACTTAACAACTATCCACTATTGCATAAATACAGGAAATACTCTATCCAACATCCCCAACGATATTGTTCCTCTTGAGCATTTTATATCTGAGGCCTTCCATCCTAATGTTGTGGAAAATCTCTCCTGTGATTCTCTCCACTAGAAGCCTAGAATATCAAAGGTTTCCTACCATCGCCTTTGTCCTGTTCCTTAGTTTGAGACCCATGCCCTCTCCCAATTGCCTTTAACTTCTTTTGTGGCACTACATTCTCCTTGTAATCTATATCGTGAGGATTTCCTCTCTTCTCAAACACTTTCCTTTATTCTTCATATTCATCTTCCAATATTAATTAGAGTCTAACCTATGCTTTAATTTATCATAACATTTATTTAGATTCCATATGGCTTCCTCCAATTATCTTGGCTCATTAAACTCAATCATGTCTCTGAATGATACTGGCGACCCACTGTAATATTCCCAAATTTTCACTGGATATTTGGAATATTAGAGTTCTCAATTTTATTAATGAATTAAGTAAACAAAAGGGTGGAGGGACCCATAATCCTCAAGATAGATAAATATCCACTTTTTGATGTGTGAATGTGGATTAATTAAGCCTATATCTACATAATGAGGTAATGGAGCCACTACTAATGTGAATGGATTGGAGATCATGTATCATTAATGAGATAGATCATGGTGATTGATACAGTCAACTAAGATCTTGGAAGGAATCAAACAAAAGATCATAGGGCATTCATGATGAGATAATGGAGGAAGTTGTGAAATTAATGCGCACATGATGGAGAGGGTGTACATTGCACCTAGACATGATGGATGACTTGGAGAGACAGTGCAGTCAAACATGGAGGATCATGTCCACATGCACAATGCAGTTTAGATGACGACCAAGGCATGGGAAGGCTCATAAACTATATAAAAGTGATGAAGAAAACAATGAAGGTAGGCTATTGATTATTAATTATGAGGTCTGTTTAGATATGGAATTTTCATGTGACATTCCATTGCTTTCTTGGGTTATTTAGCAAAGATTGCAAGTGTTGTTTAGCATAGGGTGTTCCTGTTCGGGAATCCCACCTCTTTCTTTGAGTAGCTCTGGAGAGAGGGTTGTACTTAATTCTACATTAGGCATTGGTGCCACTTATTATTTACATCATCTGTAGAACATTCATATACAAGAATTATGCAATTTTTGATGATCAGTTGGAAGGTGGAGGTTGTCTTGAGTATTTCATCTAGAGAACTCGTGTAGGATTATTCCTATCACCTTGGGCTTGAAGATCAACATTCCCAGAGCTTCATTTTAGATCTAGCATTAGTCCTAAAGTTATTGAAATTCTAGCAGTATTAATTCCATCCATAATTACGTTGTCCATTATTACAGATCCAAAGGAGGAAGGAAGTCTCTATCATTTCAGCTAGTAATCCTATGAGGGATCATGCCCTCACCTTTCCATCAGTATTTCCATCAGCCTAGAGTATATTTCAGCATATTTCAACAGGCATAGAGCCTCTATCTCCTTTACAACATAGTTTATAGTTTTTACGAGAAGTTGTGTAGCATCAACTGCAATCATCATTGGAGGATTGATAAGCTAGATCTAGAGCTTCTAGCTTGTAGATCTGGAGAAGGGATCATCCCTTCAATCCTAGATATGATCTTGTGAAATATTTCAGCCATGTATTTTTTATATCTAGCTTCAGATCTATAATCCTAGTAGATAAAGGATCAAACCCTAGGAGGGTGATTTTCCAAAGTTGTAGATCTAGAAAATCCTTTCTGGGTTATCTTGAGTTCCCATCACATTGGCGAGATCTTGAATATTGGCATCATCAAAGCTCTTGAGCTCCATAGATCTACATTTCCTTTTGTAGCAGTTCATGTACATCTTCAGCAGAAGGGAAAAAGTAGTACTTCTTCCAGTAAGCTCACCAGTTACGTAGTGCTAGTTGCAGTACCATTGTAGGGTGATCCTAGACCATCTCTTGTGCTAGATCTACTCATTTTCTATACATTGTGTAACTGATCCATCTCCACATAATTAAATGTCTCAGCTTCTATGTAAATTATAATGATGTCTTGAGATTTATTATTTACTTAGTTTCAGTTCTTATATTGTGTTTAAATATTACTGTAGTCTCCCTTTTGGGATATTATAGTGGTATCAGAGCATGATCTTTGGCTCATCTTGTGGACACTTCATCTTTTGCATCAAAAGAAGAAGTAGATAGATGAGATCTATCATGAAGGAGGATGATAGTCTTTCCACTCATCTCTTTATATCCATGTAAGATCTCTCCAAGGAGGTCTATCAAATGAATACGGAGAGGAAAAGGAAGAATCCAAGAAGAAGATTTGAAGAGGAAGGTCCAAGTTCTTCCTATTAGCATAAAAGAATACCGGAGAATCATAGATATCCTCATAGATCTACTATGCCCACTTTATTTAAAGAAGGTGAGAGGTATAGAAATGAAGAAAGAAGAGAACCTGAGACTCATGAGACTCTCAGTTTGTATCTTGAAGAGTACAAGGCACAGTCTAGAGCATTCAAATAAATTCTAACTCTCCAAGAATTCTTTGAACTAAAAGAAGAAATAAGATCATATAGCAATAATAGAAGAAAGAGGAATAATAGATTCTATTTGCCCACATTTGATGGATCTTCCTCAAACAATGTTAAGGCTTGGAGGAAAGAGTCAGATACATTTTTCATGCTACATCCTGTGGCTAAGAAATAGGTTGTCCAAATTGTAGCACTTGATATTTTTGGTGAAGCCAATGGTTGGTGGTTTAGTCACATAGAGCATGCAAGGGTGATTAAATATTCAGATTTATTTCACAAGTTGAGGAAGAAGTTTGATGTGAAGAAGAAGGAGGTGTGTCACAAAGAGACATTTCCTAAGGAAAAAAAGGAGGATGTCAATCTTGTCACTCTATACAAGGAGTCACTACATTCACCACCTGTTGTAGAAGTACTTGCATCCGGAGAAGAGACACTTTCATATTTGCAAGGTAGTCTTGAGCTCTTGACACATAGATTCCCATGCATGATTCAGGAGATGCATGAGGAAGAGGAGGAATATTCCAGTATTCGTACATTGGTAGAAGAGAAGCCATCTCTCTTACTAGTATTTGGAGACACCATTGTCCCAATTGGAGGAACTCTTGTGTTCTGTCAAGATATTCCCACACATCAATTGATCCAAGGTATGCATACACATTCATAGCCTATTATTTCACTAGATATTATTGAAACCTATGGGGACATGCCATCAGGGCCAATACATAACCAAGGGTTAGAAAAAAATGCTGATTTGAAGCAGCAACATGTCACAGCACAGAGGACCCTTGATCTAATCAAGAAGTAGATGGAAATCTATCCTAGTCTTTCATGGATGGACTACATTCAACCCTTTGAGTTGAATTGTGGATTTTCATAAAATGGGACGAGCATGATCTTATGCATAATGACTCGTTATGAGATTAGTATTTTACCTTGCTCTGAGACAACACATGTATTACCTTGCAAATCTACAACGTTGTCACTTAGTAGCAATGATAATGAAGGAGCCCCATTATTCTTGGAGCATTCTAAAGGTAGATTCACTCATGAAGCAATGGAGGTTAAGATGATGAATGGTAGACATCTTGAGATGGAAATATTTTCTCCTTTCTTCATGACACTTTTAAAATGAGCATCTCACAGCTTGAAAAGAGACTTCTACCCACAGTGATACCAGAACCTCATTGGTTTTGGAAGGCCATGGATGAGAAGAAGGTCTCATTAAGATATCTCATTGGAGGTGCACTTCAACATTTCATGGAGTGCAAATTTCTTCATAAATTTGAGGAGGTTGGTGTCTTACAATGGGAGGATGCCAAATATTTACAGAATGAGATCCATCATCTACATTGGGATGAATGGTTGATATTATGGAGCAAGGGGTTGCCAAACCACTTTTAAATCTATGATAGAGGGCAACAAGAAGCATGGCCGCGCTCGTTTCTCTTGGGTGAGTATGGCTACCACTCAAGGAGTCATATTTTACTGATTCATGCCTTATACATCACTGGAAGAATGCATAAGAAAAATGCATGGTTACTTTGGTTGTTGATGAGAGATTTTGGACATCACATATCTTATGTCCTTGTATTTACTCTTTTTTGGGATATATGTCTCATGTCTTTACATGTATTTCTATTTGGGATGTACCTCATGTTCATGTATATACTTGGAGTTGGGAGAAATTATAACTCTCACATGATGTGGCATAAGGGATCTTGTTTGTATTATGTTGATGAGACATCTCACATGTCCATTACTATATTTTTGCTCCATGACTTGCATCATGACAATGCAAGGAGGCAGTAATAATCCTTGTTGCTATGGTTATTATTGGGAGAGTATGGGCTGAATTCTTCCCATACATTGCATGAAATTGTTGGAGGATGGAAATAGGAGGCCTTACAACATTGGCTTCTGTTGGGGAATTATGGTAAATGTACATGGTATGATGATGATGTCATGAGGCAGCAATATGCCTTGTTAAGGCGGCTTCTCTTGAGAGAATATGGCCACTACATTTGGCACAATGATGATGTGGTATGGCAGCAAGAGGCATTGTTGCTTTGGATTCTTTTGAGAGAGTATGGCTCTCGTATTCTCATTGATGTTGATTTGACATGGCAACAAGAAGCATTGTGGTGGTGGATTCTTTTGAGAGAGTATGGCTCTCTTACTTGTTTTCATTATGATCTAGCATGGTAGGAGGCTTTTTTTCATTGGTTTTTATTAGTAGAATATGGTTTGACATTGTTTGTGTTTTCCCATATGTCTCTACTTCTTGTTTTTCACTATGATGATGTGATGTTTGATTCCTATATGGCAAACATGGCTAATGATGAGGGAATTAATATATGTAATCTACTCTATGTATCATGGGTTGGAGAAATAGTTCATAAGTTGGGACTTTCCACTTTGGGAATGAACGACTTCATCTTATGTATCTCATGTATAGAGGAGAAATTTGGTCATCATATGGTTGCCACGTGGAGATTAATTGATGAAGAAGGGTATCTAAATTTTCAGTTGGGGGCCATTCTATATATTCTAGAGAGGTAGCTTTGGAGTTGGACATGCATGACACATTGTGACAAATCGGAAGGCCTTCCACATGAGGATGCCATTTGGAGGGAGGATGTTTGTTGTAGCATCCACTTTTGCAATTGCTTGAGGACAAGAAACATTTTTTTGGGGAGGACTGTAATATTCCCAAATTTTCACTTGATATTTGGAAAATTAGAGTTCTAAATTTTCTTAATTATTTAATCAAATAAAATGGTGGAGGGACCCATAATCCTCAAGATGAATAAATATCCACTTTTTGATGTTTGAATGTAGATTAATTAAGCCTATATATACATAATCAGATAGCCGAGCCACTACTAAAGTGAATGGATTTGAGATCATGTCTCATTAATGAGATAGATCATGGAGGTTGATACAATCAACTAAGATCTTGGAAGTAATCAAATAGAATATCATAGAGAATTCATGATGAGATGATGGAGGAAGTTGTGCAATTAATCCACACATGATGGAGAGGGTGTACATTCCACCTAGACATGATGGATGAATTGGAGAGAAAACACAATTAAACATGGAGGATCATGTCCACATGCACATCGCAGTTTAGATGAGCGCCAAGGCATGAGAAGGCTCATAAACTATATAAAGGAGATGAAGACAACAATGAAGGTAGTCTATTGATTATTGATTGTGAGGTCTTTTTAGATCTAGAATTTTCATGTGACATCCCATTGCTTTCTTAGGATGTTTAGCAAAGATTGCAAGTGTTTTTTAGCATAGAGTGTTCCTAGTCGGGAATCCCACCTCTTTCTTTGAGTAGCTATGGAGAGAGGGTTGCACTTCATTCTACATCAAGAATTAGTGCCACTTATTATTTCCATCATCTTTAAAACATTCATATTCAAGAATTACACAATTTCTAAAGATCAGTTGGAAGGTGGAGGTTGTCTTCAGTATTTCAGCTGGAGAACTAGTGTAGGAGTATTCCTATCACCTTGGGCTTGAAGATCAACATTCCCAAAGCTTCATTTCAGATATGAAATCAGGCCTAAAGTTATTAACCTTCTAACAGTACTAATTCCATCCAAAATTACGTTGTCCATTATTCAAGATCCAAAGGAGGAAGGAAGTTGCTAGCATTTGATCCAGATTTATGCAGGAACACAACAAACTACACATATAGCCATAGATACAGAGATGAAATGGAAATAATGCTTCATTTTATTATAATCAAATGTTGAAAATAAACTAGCTAGGGCATTTGTAGCGTATCTCTAAGAATAGATATGGTGGCTACAGGCCTCTGAACTTTGTTATAGAATTGAAAGTTGTTTACAGACAGAATGTAAATAAACAGCAAGGGAATTGGTAGGTTTATCTCTAAGAAGAGATGTGGTGGCTACAGGAAGGCCTCCCCGAACTATGCTACAAAACAATGGGCGAAAGATGCTTACAGACATAATGGAAATAAAATAGCTAGGGTGCTGGTAGCGAATCTCTGAGAAGAGATGTGGTGGCTACAGACCTCTGAACTGTGTTACAATGAGGCTCGAGGGCCTATTTATTGTTGAGAAGCAATGTAGAATTTGAAACGTCCAAAAACCTAACCGTAGGAGATGAGGCGCCAAAACTGTGGGCGCCCGTTTGGGTAAATTGGTGGTTCAACTTCCCGGGGGCATAACTTTGGCACCCGATCTCCGTTTGACGCGTTCAATAGCTCATTAGAAATATCTATCCGAGGACTACAGCTGTCGGGACAAATTTTATCAGAAAATTCGCTGGCGCTTTCATACCCAAAAAACGTCGTTTAGGGCCTCAAAACGGCTCCGGAAGTTCAGGACCCGAAAAACTGCTAAAAATAGTAAGTTGTCTTTGAAACCTACAAACTGAAATAACTGATGGCGGGTGTTCAAATGGACTCGATGGTTGGCCAAAAATATCCACCTGGATTATTAATGCCCCAAAACGGCTCCGGGTGTGCAGGACCCGAAAACCTGCTATAAATAGTAAGCTGTGCTGAAGCTGAAAAACTAAAAGAATTGATGCTGCGGGTCCAAATGGAATAGGTGGGAGGCCACCGATATCCACCTGGATCATTCCTCCCTCCTTAGGAAGCAATGGTATCCATTGCGTTAAGTTCCTCCATGGGGGGGGGGGGGGGCAATTTTGTGGAACTTGGTATTGGATTTGTCCAGGATGTCGCGGACCTGTTGGCGGATGTGTTGGATGTAGATGTGCTGCAAGTGGGCAGCCGTTGAAGAATTTGGGAAAATTTATCCATGATCACGTTCCTTTGTTTCTCAAGGGCCTCCTCGAGCAATATTTTTATAATATCTCTTGCTCCCTCGTCTTTATTTCCTTCCGCCATGGCCATTGTCGGGGTTGGCAAGGGCCGATCTTAGAAGGGAGCGACTTGATCGAGCTCGAAGGACTTATACACGACCACTTTGGGGACATGAAAAGAAAAATAAGAAAGAGAGCAAACCCGCTGCGATACCCGCGATCGGGATTTATGCGAGATGCAAAAAAATACACATATAGCCATAGATACAGAGATGTGGCAGAAATAATGCTTCATTTTATTATAAAACAAATGACTAAAATAAACTAGCAAGGGCTCTGGTAGCGTATCTCTGAGAAGAGATGTGGCGACTACAAGCCTCTGAACTGTGTTACATAACTGAAAGTTGTTTACAGACAAAATGGAAATAAACAGCTAGGGCGCTGGTCGGATTATATCTGAGAAGATATGTGGCGACTATAGGCCTATGAACTGTGTTACAAAACAACTGACTGAAACATGCTTATAGAAATAATGGAATTAAATGACCTGGGGCTTGGTAGCGCTTATCTCTAAGAAGAGATGTGTCGAATTCCAACCCCTAAAATGTGTTAAAATGAGGCTCAATGGCCTATTTATTGTTGATAAACAATTTAAAACCCAAAACATCCAAAAACCTAACCCTAGGAGATGAAGCGCCAAAACTGTGGGCCCCGTTTGGGTAAGTTGGTGTTTCAACTTCCAGGGGACATAACTTTGGCATCTGATCTCCATTTGATGCGATCAATGGCTCATTATAAATATCTATCCGAGGACTACAACTTTTGAGTGAGCCAACCCATGTGGCTCCCCGTTTCCTAAAAAACGTCATTTAGGGCCTCAAAACAACTTCAGAAGTTCAGGACCCGAAAAGCTGCTAAAAATAGTAAGTTTTGGTGAAAATTACAAACTAAAAGAACTGATGATGGGGGTTCAAATGGACTCGGTGGGTGGCCACCAATATCCACCTAGATCATTAAGTCCCCAAAACAGCTCCGGGAGTGCAGGACCCAAAAACCTGCTAAAAATAGTAAGCTGTGTTGAAGTTGAAAAACTGAAAGAATTGATGTTGCGGGTCCAAATGGAAAAGGTGGGTGGCCACCAATATCCACCTAGATACGACATTTTAGGTTAGTAATCTTGTGAGGATCATCCCCTCACACTTGCCATCAATATTTCCATTATGCAGGTATATTGTAGTATAGGATAAAATGTATAAAGCCTCTCTCTCCTTCTGAAGACGGTTTTATGAGCGATTTTGTAGCAATAGATGCAATCATCATTGGAGGATTGAGAAGCTACATCTGAGCTTAGCTTGTATAAATAGAGAAAGGGATCAGCCCTTCAAGATTATATACGATAGATCTGATCTTATGACATATTTCATCCATCTATTTGTTAGATCTAGCTTCAGATCTATAATCCCAACAGATAAAGGATCAAACCCTAGGAGGGTGATTTTCCAAAGTTATAGATCTGGAAAATCCTTTATGGGATATCTTGGGTTCCCATCACATTGGAAAGATATTGAATCTTGGCATCATGAAATTTGTTGAGCTCCCTAGATCTACATTTCCTTTTGCAGCAGTTCATGTACATCTTCAGCGAAAGGGAAAACGCAGTATTGCTTCCAGTAAGCTCACTAGTTAAGCAGTGCTAGTTGCAGCACCATTGTAGGGTGATCCTAGACCATCTCCTGGACTAGATCTACTCCTGTTCTGTACATTGTGTAACTGATTCATCTCCATATAATAAAATGGCTCAAATTCTCTGTAAATTTTGATGTTATCTTGAGATTTATTGTTTAGTTGCAGTTCTTATGTTGTTATTAAATATTACTGCATTCTCCCTTTTGGGATATCACACCCACTGATGAATTTATGAATATTTTATTTCTCTTCCTTAAGATAAGGAACATATCTCAAAAACTCCAAGAATATTCTAGTCTACTTTGCATTAATCATAGATCTCATGTTGAACTCATAAAATACCTTTGCGTTGTCATCATAGTACATTTTTGATAGATACTTCTTGAAAATTTTGTTGAACTCCCTCCAAGCTACCTCCTCTTATCGAATTCCCCTAACATTCTTCACATCTTCCCACCAGATCTCTGCTTTCCCATTGATATTGAAAGTAGATAAATTGACTTTCTGTTCCTTGAATAATCATGCAATCTGAAAAATTTATTTATCCCTAGTAGCCACGATTTTGCATATTTTGGCTTATTCATTTCTTGATCAAATGTTGGAGGCTTTTCTTTCTTGAACTCCTCTAGAAAGTACTTCTTCTCACACCTCCTATCAGGATGATGGAGATGATGATGATGATGTCTCTCTGAACCATAATTAGAATATAACGAATGATCAGCACCCCTCCTATCAAGTGTATCCATAAATTTTCCATCACCAATTGTATCCTCTCTATCCAACCAGCATCCTGATTGAGGCCCGTTTCCATATGCCCCATTATGTAATATTCCAAAAATTTAGCCTTCAGCTAAATGGAATATTATAATTTGTTTTATCACTAGGTAGGTGAATAAGTGGGTAGGGAGGCCCATAAATCTCCTTAGAAGGAATAATAACACTCCTAATGTGAAAGGAAAAAGAATAAGCAACTGGACTAAGCACCTTAGGGTGTGAATTGGAGGGGATACATGTTGAATAGGTCAAATTTGACCAAATCAATAGCGTTGTCATGGAGGAATGGCATTTATGATGAGACAACACAGTTTTAGTGGAGGACAACTTGCATGAGCTTAGTGGCATTTGTGGATGGGACCCAATGTGAGAAGGCTCACACACTATATATGGAGGGGATGGAAGCCATTTTCATTCATGTTTGATTATCATTTTGTTATTTTTCTGTTTAGTTTGCATCCTTTAGCTATTTGGCGGGGTTTGTTGTGCTGTTTAGCATAAGGGTATTCCTCATCGGGAATCCCTACCTCATCCTCAAGAAAGGAGGTTCATTGGGCTTCATTTCCTCATTTCATAATTCTGGCCAAGATACCTCCTTCAGCTATAGTGTAGTTTCTGTTTAAAGCTGGGTTGTGTTGCAGGGTGCAACAAAGGAGGATCACATAGAGCCAATTCTAGGCTTGTTTTTCAGTGGAGAGGTAGCCTATCCATTGGAGGATCATCAAGGAGGGCTCTTGGCCATATTTATATATTTTTGGCATTATGAAAACCATATACCATCCCTCACATCATATTTTCAGTCCAGATCTGTGTTAATTTTTGTGCAGTTTCTGAGAGGGTTCATTGAGCTCAGCAGGAGGGTTTATTTCTGAATAGAGGGATCAACCTTCTATTGAGAAATACCATTGGAGGAGGAAATTATCATTTCAGATCTATTATAGCCTTATTCTATTCAGTTCTAGTTTCCAGTGACTTATCAACCCTAGGGTTATTTGTCACATTGTATATTTTGTTGGTATTTCTAGCAATCTCTTCTAGGTTGGCTAGAAATCATGTAGTAGAGCCCATATATTCCTTTTTGGGCTTTTATTTTGTATCTATCATCCATATTCCATTTATGTATGTTTACAGCAGTAACTACACTAATATAGACAACGTTGTCACTACTTTCTGGCATTCTATACAGTTGCAGTAACTCATATGATCAAGTGAGACTTGTTCTTATTGCTTGAGTGGCTTGAACCTCAAGATATTTTTATATATTTCTGTTGATATTTGAAAAAAATGATCACCACATATTGATCCCTCTTATGATATGTTCATAGTTGTTGTGTTTTACATTATTATGTCTTGTATTGCTGCTATATCCATTTTGGAATATTACAGTGGTATCAGAGCATAATCTTGGCCCAGCCTGTGCATTCAAGATATTATGCCATTAGGAGGAGAATATTATCATAGAAAGGAGAAGTTTTACAGAAGAAACAAAGGCATGACTCCATTATTTGGAGAAATGAAGGAAGAGAGGCGGTCCCAGCTTCTTTTTCAAACTGTGAAAAATATCAAGAAAGATATCAAGGAAATGAAAAGTGAGAGGTGTGGAAAACTTCCAAGAGGGTTTGAAAGTGAAGAAAGCCCTAAATATTCACATGATGGGTGCAGATCCATAGTGAAATTTATTGCCCACATTCACTAAAAGAGAAATGGAGGAAGAAGATGCACTAAAGGAGGATACCTTGAGTGACTATCTTCAGGAGTATGAGTCTCAATATTGGAGATTCAAAGAGCACTTGGACTTCCAAGGGTTTTGCCGACTCAAGAAATACAGAAGATCTAGCAACCATAACAGAAGCAAGAGAGGTAGAATCTTTATGCCTAACTTTGATGGATCATCGAAGTGCACAGCCAAGGCTTGGGTGAAGGTGCTAGATTCCTATTTTCAGCTACACCAAGTTTCAGAAAAGGAGGCCATTAGATTAGCAGTGCTACACCTTAAAGGTATGGCCCATGATTGGTGGTTTTACATTTCTGCTTCATTTCATCATGAAAATGTAAATACTTATGCAGGGTTCACTAGGAAGTTAGCAAAGAGATTTGATATTAAACATTGTGAAACATATTTTTTTGAACCCAAAAATTCAAAACCTTTGCATGAGTTGGAGGGATCTATTTTACCAACTCCACTCCATATTTCTATTGAAGCGGATAAAAACATGCATAATATATTGCCATGGGAAATATACTCACTTATTTAAGAGCCCTCTTATATAGATGAAGACATGGAGATTCCTCCTTCAAAGGAAGACCAAGATCTAGGGTCTCTCATTGATGATGAGGCATTCTCAGATATTGATGAAGAGGATGAGCAAAGAAGAGCTAACAACGTTGTACCATCACGAGAAGATCCATCACCACATGGAGGTGGAAAGGCAGCCATTGCTTCCATTAGAGGAGCCCTTGTGTCTTTGCAAGGAGTTCCAAATGATCTAAGATGTGGGGACCAAAGCACAATTCTAGAGCAGCATGAATCAGTTTTTGTGGGTTGTGAGACTTGGAAGATGGAAGGAGAAGGAGAAAAGAAGGATCAGAATCAAGGGATGATGAGAATTCACCCTTATCTATTTCACAAGGTTTCTGTAGAGAAAAAGGAGACTGTATTGTGCAGTGAAAGGAGGGACAAACAAGTCCACTCATATATACAATCTGCTTTAGATCTTGATGTCTCACTACATGGAGGCATTCCACTTGGGAAGCCACTACATATAGAGTTGGTAAGACTCATATTACCACTTGGTTCACCACTCATAGATCCCAGAGGGATGGATACTTTAGAGGGGTCTAGTACAGTGAAAATAGTCTGGGATAGACTCAAGGAGGAGATATACACTCTCCCATTTTCAGCGTTACCCACTCTCACTACATATTCTGCGCTGACAGAAGTTGTTGCAGTGAAGGAGGATGGCACCAACATGGTGCAAGGATATCACTCCATGGATTAGGAGAAACATAGGGTACTTCCCTTGAGGAAGGAATTATCCATATATTGGAGTAGATGAAGGCCACTCATGCTTACATTGGCCAAGATCAGGGGGTTGTTTTTGGATGGTACCTTCTCATGGGAGGCCAACTTCGAAAGGCCACCACTTCTACTTAAGCATGAGAAGCTACATGATGGGCATGGCAGCACTTTGGAGGATGAATTTTTCATGAGGGATGTCAAAGTAAAAGAAATCAACATGTGGGGAGTTTCACATTTCAGATCTTCAACGATATCTCTTAGGAGGATTGATCCATATTAGAGGTCTCAACTTTTGGTAGAGTACTCCAAGGATATTGGTGCTTGCATGATTATTAATGACCCGGAGGGATATGATAGATACATGGTGGATGATGGGGTCATTTATTATTATGGCAGAGTCTTATTGACTAGAGCTTATGAGATCAAGGTGAAGTTGTTACATGAAGCACATGTGGACTTTCTTTCGATGCACTTTGATGCATATCATTCCTTGATGGAGGAGTTCACTTGGGAGGGCATCTAGCTGTATGTATATCAGCAAATGGAGAGATTCATAGCACAGATGATGATGGAGAGGTTGTCACAACCACTTCCATACTCATTTAAAGTGAGGGAGAACTTTCAGTTGAGCCATTCCAGCTCAATGACCAAAGTACATAGTATAGGATGTACATTTATGCATTATGATTTGTACTCCCTTACTTTTTGTGAGCAGAATTTTGTACCAAGGAGGGTCATATTTTCTTGTATATTGTATTGTGATGTACTTGAGGCCATTTGCAACATTTATTTTGGCCATTCTATTGGTGGTTTGCGAGAGATGCCACATGATTCTTGGTGTGCACCATTGGCACCAAATTTTACTTTTATGATCCCATATTGTAGGATTATTGTGGCAGAAAAAAAGTGGCTGAAAAGACACTTGTTGTACTTTTTTTTAAGGCAGGTAGGGGATGCACTACATTGGTCCCACATATGGGACTATGATCCATCTCCCAGTTGTCATATGGAAATTTGTTTTTATTTGTTTTTGCTTCCATATGTTCTTATTCTTATGGGATGCTTTGTTGGGAGGATGGCACAAGAGTTAGAGGTGCCCATTGGGAGTATGATCCTCCATACTTCATATGTTTCATGTTTAAGGAGAAAAAATGGGCAAAACATGATTTCCACACTACATCTCTTGTCTTCATGTGGGAGCAGCCATTTGGAGAACTTGACTTCTTGGGAGAGGCACTTCATGGATGTTTTGATTGGTGGGGTAGCTTGGGGCATTCTTGGAGACCATAAAATTTCGACCCAAGATGAGCAATAGCCCCATACTTATCGGAAATGGAGAGAGAAACAACATGGGTAGAAAAATCTAATCTCTCCATACATCCCCAATATGTTGCCTGAACCATTGCATGAATCGGGGGTGGAGGATTTCTTTGATGGGAATTCCTAGGATAGCTCATTTAATTTGGATGATAGCATGGGTATGGAAGTCTCTCATTGGGATGGATATCCCCAACTTTCTATTCTCACTTACCTTGAGGAGGTTGTTGGAAAGTGTAATGTTCCTTTTTCAGAAACATTGTCAAATGACAAGGAAAATCTATTCCAGAGATAGACTGAAGGGGAATTTACTAGATTTTTCATCTTCATAAATAAGAATGAGCTCTAGAGGCTACCTAACCCACTATCAGACTTTTTCTATAGATTTTTGTCAAGGGACAATATCCCCAAATAGGGAGATACAACAAGATTGGGAAACCCCAACATTGCAGCTACAGCAATAAAAAATACATCTAATGGAAATAGCAGTGAATCATATACACATGAAATGCTGAGGAATACAATGGCCATCATATATTATGACATAGCAACAATAAGTATACAAATCTTGAGGAAGAATGATCACTCAGGTAAGGCACTAGAAGCCTCAAGATACCTGTACATGTAAACATGAAATACATAGCTGCATAAATAAAGCCCTAGGCCATGAATGCGCAATTTTAGAGAGGAAATGCTACATAAACAATGAAAATAAAATGATATAGCAATGTAGGCTCAAATAAATAAGGGAGAGCGTGATCTCAACCCATGAAAATACAATAAATCAATCCTCTAAAAGATTGGATGAAATCTATACAAAAATGGCATTTTGCAGAAATGTTGGAGTAGCTGGGTAGCTGAAGCTACTCAAGAGCTGGAAATACATGGAGAAGGCTGAAATAGCTGCAAAAAATGAAGAGCCCTCCTCCAATATAAATCTGAAGTGAAAGGTTGATCCTTTCACCCAAGACTTCTCCTCCAAGTGACTGTCAATCCCTCACAACAAATATCCACCCATGAAAACGATGTCTAAGAGAGGGACTGCACTGCCTCTGATGGAAAGTGGTTGGCCTGATGCCAAATATGATTGGATATTCTCTAGAACCACCTTTGATGATCTCCCAATGAATATAGCATCTCTCCACTGAAAAAAAAGCTCTGGATGGTGTATGGAAACCTCCCCGGCAACACCCAGCAACATTGCACAATAACTGTTGCAGAAACTGCGATGATGTAGATGGTTGAGGCTATGGCCTGAATGCATAGATATGGGGAATGGAGTACAATCTTTCATGAGCTACTCAAGAATGAGAGGAAATCCTCAACATGACTCCCTCGTGCCCAGAGGCACTACAACTCTGCTGAACAGCAAGAGGCAGCAACAAGTCTCCAAGACTTGGATGTAAAATTGATCAAAAGATAATCTCAATGGATGCCTTGCTCTTATTTTATACAAGTGAGCCTTCCCTCCATGGGCCCTACTTCGAATTAGGGTTTCCTCCATCTAGAATCTTCCCTCCTATGTTGTCCCACATAGTGTTTTTCAACTCATGCGAACGCAGTTTGACTTGGTCAACCTTGGCCAAGCATGTTTGCAAAAACCTCCTTTCACACATGGAGGTGTGAAATCCAGCTCTAATATGATCCCCTTTCATATTTAGAGGATTTTTATTCTCTAACCATGCAAATAATGGGTCCCCTACCCATTTTATTCATCTTTTTAACAAAAATTAATGTCCCATAAAATTTGGGACATTACGGAAAGCAAGATGGTCTCCTCTTACCTTCACTTTTACGATCATGTGGGCCCATTTGGTTTTGCATACTTGGAAAGGAACCATTTGGGGGACAAATTTATTGAAGATTATTTTGAGAAGTGGTTGGGGACTATTTCATGAGGAGGCTACAAGAGGAAGGATGGATAATTTTTCCATATCCTTGTAGTTGCTTGAGGAAAAGCAACATGTTGGAGGGAGAATTTGTAATATTCCAAAGAGAATTTAGCCTTCAACTAAATGGAATATTATACTTTTTATCACTAGGTAGGTGAATAATTGCGTAGGGAGTGGCCCCATAAATATCCTTAGAAGGAATAATAACACACCTAATGTGAAAGGAGGAAGAATAAGAAGTTAGATTAAGCACCTTTGGGTGTGAATTGGAGGGGATGCATGTTGAATAGGTCAACTTTGACCAAATCAACAACACTGTCATGGAGGAGTGACATTTATGATGAGACAACATAGTTTTAGTGGAGGACAACTTGCATGAGCTATGGATGGGACCTAATGTGAGAAGGCTCACACACTATATATGGAGGGTATGGAAGCCATTGTTATTCATGTTTGATATTATTATTTTATATTGGTCTGTTTAGACTTTGCATCCTTTAGCTGTTTAACAAGGTTTGCTGTGCTGTTTAGCATAAGGGTGTTCCTGATCGGGAATCCATACCTCACCCTCAGGGAAGGAGAGGTTCATTGGGCTGAATTTCCTCATTTCGAAAATTTTTCCAAGCTACCTCCTTCAGCTACAACACAGTTTCTGTTTAGAGCTAGGTTGTGTTGCAGGGTGCAGCAAAGGAGGATCACCTAGAGCCAATTCTGGGTGTGCTTTTCAGTGGAGAGGTTTCCTATCCATTGGAGGATCAGCAAAGAGTTCTCCTGGGCATATTTATATATTTTGGCATCAGGCCAACCATCTACCATCCCTCACAATGCATTTTTAGTCCAGATCTGCATTATTTTTTGTGGCAGTTGCTGAGAGGGTTCATTGAGCTCATCAGGAGGGTCTATTTTTGAATAGAGGGATAATAATTTTATTGAGAAATATCATTGGAGGAGGACATTATCATTTCATATCTGTCATAGCCTCATTATATTCAGTTCCAGTTTGCAGTGACATATCAACCCTAGGGTTATTTGTCACATTTTATATTTTGTTTGGTATTTCTAGCAATATTTTTTGGGTTGGATAAGAATCATGTATTAGAGTCCATATATTCCTTTATGGGCATTTATTTTGTATCTATCAGCCATATTACATCTATGTATGTTTACAGAAGCAACTACATTGATATAGACAACGCTTTTACTACTTTCCGACATTATATATAGTAGCAACAACTCATGTGCTTATTGATATGATCACGTGTCAAGACTTGTTCTTATTGCTTGAGTGGCTTGACCCTCAAGATATTTTTGTATATTGTTGCTGATATGTAAATAAAATGATGGCTGCATATTGATCCCTATTATGATATGTTCATAGTTGTTGTGTTTTACATTATTATGTCTTGTATTGCTGCTATTTCCATTTTGGGATATTATAGTGGTATCAAAGCATAATCTTGGCTCAACCTGTGCATTCAAGACATTATGCCATTAGGAGGAGAAGATTCTCACAAAAAAGAGAATTTGTATATAATAAAAAAAGGCATGACTCTATTATTTGGAGAAATTAAGGAAGAGAGGCTCTTCCAACTTCTTTTTCAAATTGTGAAACATATCAAGAAATATATCAAGGAAATGAAAAGGGAGAGGTGTGGAAAATTTCCAAGAGGGTTTGAAAGTGAAGATAGCCCTAAATATTCACATGATGGGTGTGAGAATTTAGCCACACATGCATATCCACAGCACAATTTATTTCCCACATTCACTGCAAGAGAAATGGAGGAAGAAGATGTACCAAAGGAGGAGACCTTGAGTGACTATCTTCAGGAGTATGAGTCTCAATCTTGGAGATTCAAAGAGCACTTGGAATTCCAAGGGTTTTTCCAACTCAAGGAAGATAGAAGGTTCAACAACAATAACAGAAGCAAGAGAGGTAGAATCTTTCTGCCTAACTTTAATGGATCATCAAAGTGCACAGCCAAGGCTTGGGTGAAGGAGCTAGATTCCTATTTTCAGCTACACCAAGTTTCAGAAAAGGAGGCCATTAGAGTAGCAGCGCTGCACCTTAAAGGCATGGCCCATGATTGGTGGTTTTATAGTTCTACTTCATTTCATCATGAAAGTGTAAATACTTATGCAGGGTTCACTAGGAAGTTGGTGAAAATATTTGATATTAAACATTGTGAAACATCTTTTGTTGAACCTAAAAATTCAAAACATTTGCATGAGTTGGAGGGATCTATTTTACCAACTCCACTCCATATTTATTTTAAATGGGAAAAAAACATGCATAATACCTTTCCAAGGGAAACATCCCCACTTCTTAAAGAGCCCTCTTCTATAGATGAAGACATGGACATTCCTCCTTCAAGGGAAGACCAAGATCTAGGGTCTCTCATTGATGAAGATGCATTCTAAAATATTGATGAAGAGGATGAGCAAAGAAGAGGTAACAGAGCTATACCATCAGGAGAAGATCCATCACCACATGGAGGTGGAAAGGGAGCCATTTCTTCCATTAGAGGATCCCTTGTGTCTTTGCAAGGAGTTCCAAATGATCTAACATGTGGGGACCAAAGCACAATTCTGGAGCAACATGTATCCATTTTTGTGGATTGTGAGATGGGAGGAGAAGAAGAAAAGAAGGAACAACATCAAGGGATGATGAGAATTCACCCTTATCTATTTCAGGAGGTTTCTGCACAGAAGAAAGATACTATATTGAGTAGTGAAAGGAGAGACAAATCAGTCCACTCATATATACAGTCTGCTTTAGATCTTGATGTCTCACTACATGGGGGCATTCCACCTGGGAGGCCACTAGATCTAGAGTTGGTGAGGGACATCTTACCATTTGGTTCACTAGTCTTAGATCCTAGAGGGGTGAATACCTTGGAGGGGTCTAGTACAGTGTAGAGAGTCTGGGATAGACCCAAGGAGGAGGGATACACTCTCCCATTTTCAACATTACCCACTCTCACTACATATTTTGCATTGACAGAAGTTGATGCAGTGATGGAGGATGGAACCACCATGGTGCAAGAAGACCACTCCATGGATTTGGAGAAACAGAGGATACTTCCTTTGAGGAAGGAATCCTCCATATATTGGAGTAGGTGGAGGCCACTCATGCTTACATTGGCCAAGATCAAGAGGTTCTTTTTGGATGGTAGCTTCTCATGGGAGGCCAACTTCCAAAGGTCACCGCTTCTACTTGAGCATGAGAAGCTACATGATGGGCATGTAAACACTTTGGAGGATGAATTTGGCATGATGTATGTCAAAGGAAAATACAACAACATATGGGGAGCTTCACATTTCAGATCTTCAACGCTGTCTCTTAGGAGGATTGATCCATATTGGAGGTCTCAACTTTTGGTAGAGTACTCCAAGGATTTTGGTGCTTGCATGATTCTTGATGACCCAGAGGGAGATGGTAGATACATGGTGGATGATGGGGTCATCTATTCTTATGGTTGAGTCTTCTTGACTAGAGCTTCTGAGCTCAAGGAGAAGTTGTTACATTTAGCATATGTGGAATTTCTTTCAATGCACTTTGATGCATATCATTCCTTGATGGAGGAGTTCACTTGGGAGGGCATCCAGTAGGATGTATATGAACATATGGAGAGATGCATAGCCTGGATGATGATGGAGAGGTTTAAACAACCACTTCCCTACTCATGGAGGGTGAGGGAGAACTTTTAGTTGAGCCATTTCAGTTCAATGACCAAAGTACATAGTAGAGGATGTACATTTATGCATGATGATTTGCACTTCTTTACTTTTTGTGAGAAGCATGTTGTACCATGGAGGATCATTCATTCTTGTATATTGTATTATGATGTACTTGAGTCCATTTGCAACATTTATGTTGGCCATTCTATTGGTGGTTTGTGGGAGATGCCACATGATTCTTGTTGCGCACAATTGGCACCAAATTTTACTTTTATGATCCCATCTTGTAGGATGATTGTGGCAGAAAACAAGTGGCTGAAAGGAAACTTGTTATACTTTTTTTTGAGGTAGTTAGGGAATGCGATGCATTGGTTCCACATGTGGAACTATGATCCACCTTCCTTTTGTCATATGGCAACTTGTTTTTATTTGTTTTTTCTTCCATATATTGATGATGTTCTTATTCTTATGGGGAGCTTTGTTGGGAGGATGGCACAAGAGTTGGAGGTGCCCATTGGGAGTATGACTCTCCATACTTCATATGTTTCATGTTTCAGGAGAAACAATGGGAAAACCATGATTGCCACACTACATCTCTTGTCTTCATGTGGGAGGAGCCATTTGGAGAACTTGAGTTCTTGGGAGAGGCACTTCATGGATGTTTTGATTAGTGGGGTAACTTGGGACATTATTGGAGACCATAATATTTCAGCCCAAGATCAGTAACAACCCCATACATATCATAAATGGAGAGAGAAACAACATGGGTGGAAAAATCTAATCTCTCCATACAACCCCAATACATTGCATGAACCGAGGGTTGAGGATTTCTTTGTTGAGCTACCTAGGATGGCTCATTTCATTTGGATGATAGCATGGGTATGGGAGTCCCTTATTGGGATGGAGATCCCCAGTTTTCATAATCTCACTTACCTTGAGGAGGCCAAGCTGGAAAAGTGTAATTTCCCCTTTTTCTCAAAAACATTGTCAAATGAAAAGGAAAATATATTCCAGAGATAGACTGCAGGGGAATTTACTGGATTTGTCACCTTTGAACAAAGGATGAGCTCTAGAGGCTACCTGGCCCACTATCAAATCCTCGTCTATTCAGTTATTTTCAAAGGAAAATATCCCGAATAGGGAAATACAACAAGATCGAATCTCGGTAATATTGTACCTAAAGCAAAAGCAAATACATCTAATGGAAAATAACAATGAATCCATGAACACATAAAATGCCGGATAATATAATGGTCATCACATTAACACATAGCATCAAATAATAATACAATTCCTTGAGGGAATGATCACTCAAGATAGGCACTAGAACCATCAAGAAACCGGTACATGTAAATATGAGAATACATTGCTGCATAAGGAAACCCAAGGCCATGACTGCGTAGTTAATATAAGGGACTACTGCATAAATAATGAAAATACATAGATGTGACAATGTAAGCTCAAATAAGGAAGGGGGAGCATGATATCAACCCATGAAAATACAATACATCAATCCTCTAAAAGGATTGGCTGAAATCTATACAAAAATGGCATTTTGCAGAAATGCCGGAGTTGCTAGGCAGCAGCAACTGAAGAGCTAGAAATACATGGAGAAGGCTGAAATGGTTGCAAAAAATGAATAATCATCCTCCAATATAAATCTGAAGTGGAAGGTTGATCCTTTCACCCAATACTTCTCCTCTAAGTGACTGTCAATCCCTCACAACAAATCTCCTCTATGAATAACGTTGTCTACTGAAGGGACTGCACTGCCAATGATGGAATGTGGTTGGCCTGATGCCAAATATGGTGGGATATGCTCAAGAACCACTATTTCTGATACTCCAATGAATAGAACCTCTCCCCATTAGAAAACAAGCTCCGGATGGTGTGTGGAAACCTCCCTAGCAACAGCTAGCAACACTGCACAATATCTGCTGCAGAAACTGCGCTGATGTAGATGGCTAAAGCTATGGCCTGAGTGCCTGAATATGGAGAATGGAGTGCAATCCTTCATGAGCTACTCAAGAAGGAGAGGAAATCTTCAATAGGACTCCCTCGTGCCCCAGGGTACTACAGCTCTGCTGAACAGCAAGAGGCAGCAACAAGTCTCCAAGACTTGGATTTAAAAATGATCAAATATGTCTACAATGGCTACCTTGCTCCTCTTTTATACAATGAGCTTTCCCTCCATGGACCCTATTTCGAATTAGGGTTTCCTCTTCTCTAGAATATTCCCTCCTACGTTGTCCCACATAGTGCTTTCGAACTCATGCCAATGCAGTTTGACTTGGTCAACCTTGGCAAAGCATGTTTGCAAAAACCTCCTTTCACACATGGAGGTGTGAAATCCAGCTCTAATATGATCCCCTTTATATTTGGAAGATTTTTATTCTCTAACCATGCAAATAATGGGTCCCCTACCCATTTTATTCATCTCCTTAACAGAAATTAATGTCCCATAAAATTTGGGACATTCTGAGAAAAACAGAAGGTTTCCACTTACACCTTCCACTTTCTCATGATGTGAGCCATTTGGTTTTGCATACTTGGAAGGAACCATTGGGGGACAGATTTATTGTAGATTATTTTGAGCAGTGGTGGGGACTATTTGATGAGGAGGCTACAAGAGGAAGGAGGGATACATTTTCCATATCCTTGTCGTTGCTTGATAAAAAGCAACATTTTGGAGGGGAGGACTGTAATATTCCAAAAGTTTAGCCTTAAGCTAAATGGAATATTATACTTTTTTTTCATCACTAGATAGGTGAATAAGTCCATAGGGTGGCCCATAAATATCCTTATAAGGGATAATAAAACTCCTAATGTGAAAGGAGGAAGAATAATCAGCTAGATTAAACACCTTGGGGTGTAAATTGGAGTAGATACATGTTGAATAGGTCAACTTTGACCAAATCAATAACGTTGTCATCGAGGAGTAGCATTTATGATGAGACAACACAGTTTTTGTGGAGGACAACTTTCATGAGCTTAGTGGAATTTGTGGATGGGACCCAATGCGAGAAGGCTCACACACTATATATGGAGGGGATTGTAGCCATTGTCAGTCATGTTTGGATTATCATTTTGTTATTGGTATGTTTAGACTTTGAATCCTTTAGCTGTTTAGTGGGTTTTGATCTGTTGTTTAGCACAAGGGTGTTCCTGATCGGGAATCCATACCTCATCCTCAAGGAAGGAGAGGTTCATTGGGCTTCATTTCCTCATTTCGGCATTCTGTGCAAGCAACCTCCTTCATCTATAGCGTAGTTTCTATTTAGAGCTAGGTTGTGTTGCAAGGTGCAGCAAAGGAGGATCATATAGAGCCAATTTTGGGCTTGTTTTTTAGTGGAGAGGTAGCCTATCCATTGGAGGATCAACAAGGAGGGATCTTGGGAATATTTATATATTTTTGGCATCAGGACAACCATCTACCATCCCTCACAATGCAGTTTCAGTCGATATCTGCGTTATTTTTAGTGGCAATTGCTAAGAGGGTTCATTGAGCTCATCGTGAGGGTCTATTTCTGAATAAAGGGATCAGCCTTCTATTGAGAAACACCATTGGAGGATGAAATTATCATTTCAGATATTTCACAGCCTCATTCTATTTAGTTCTAGTTTGCAGTGACATATCGACCCTAGGGTTATTTTTAACATTGTAGATTTTGTTCGTATTTCTAGCAATATTTTTTGGGTTGGCTATAAATCATGTATTAGAGCCCATATCTTCCTTTCTGGGCATTTATTTTGTATCTATCAACCATATTCCATTTATGTATTTTTACAGCAGTAGGTACACTGATATAGACAATGTTTTCACTACTTTCTGGCATTCTATACAATAGCAGCAACTCATATGATCATGCAAGACTTGTTCTTATCGCTTGAGTGGCTTGACCCTCAAGATCCTTTTGTATATTGCTGCTAATATTTGAATAAAATGATTGCTACATATTGATCCCTCTTATGATATGTTCATATTTTCTGTGTTTTACATTATTATGTCTTGTATTGCTGCTATTTCCATTTTGGAATATTACACATTATTCCTTTCCTATTGTCCATGACTGGCCCTAAGAAATCCATATCTCTACAAGTTTGGTAAAATATGAAGCATCGCTACATTAATTTATACTTTCTTCTCTTGTGCCCTAGAAAGCCTCTCATGTGCCTTGATCGACCTGCTATTGACTTCTTTGCAATTTTTTATTTTTTCTTTTGAGCTTCTTAATGTATATCTCATGTCAAGGGAGTAATCATTGCCATGTTATTCATCTGATCTGTAGGGAGAGTCACATGAACTGTAGTCCACCATTATGCTAGTCATCTTTGATCTTCTACCTCATAAAAACATGCCATGTTAGATAACCTAATAAAAAATTAATCAAATCATACGTTATGAGGTTAAGGCAGGCTATCTCATCAGCAAAAATCGGTCTAGATTAATGTGATGTGTGTTCATATATATATAATGACAGCTTTTCCAATCATCTTAGCTTGACGTGAAATTTAACACTGAATATGTATGTTAACTATAACCACTAAAATGCATGCATTCCAACGCATAAAGTGGCCTTGAATTCCTAAAAAATAAATTTTACCACAGGTTTATGTTGACCTCACTTTAAAATCCTAATATCAACACCACCTGTTATCCCGTCTTTCTCACCATGGTGAACATGAGTTTCAAGTTACTATGCAAGATGCACTTATGGAAAAATGGGTCCACATGTCTAACACTAAGTGAAACCACATATTGACACATAATCACATTATTATCAGCTTAACCTGACCCAACACTATTACCTTTTTGTTTAGTTTAGTTAAATTTAACACAAATTTCTATTTTTGATAGCTTTTTGGATCCTAGACTTTTGAGGCCATCTTGAGGGCCTAACGAAATTTTTTAGTGAAAAATGAAGATAGTAGAAAAGTGTCAAAAGTTTTGAAACTAATTTTTTTTCCATTGTCCTCGTGTAGACATTCAAAATAAGGTATTATGATAGTCAAACATAGATAATATGCCAATGTTACGACCCAAGGAAGTTGGATGTCCAAAATAATCATTTATACAAAGACTTTGTGTACATACTACCTTGATCTATACTTATACAGGAATGAAACAAAATATAGATACAAACATAAACACAAATATGCAACAGAAATAAAACTATATTTCATTAATATCAAAGAGCTTTAATATGCTTACATACAAAATGGAAATAATCTAGCTCATGTGATGGTAACTTATCTCTAAGAAGATATGTGGCAGCTACATGCCTTTGAAATATGTTAAAAAGAGACTAAAGGGTTTTTTATTATTGAACCACAATGGAAAACTGTAAAAAACAAAAACACTAACCCAACGAGATAGAACACCAAGAGTTTGTGGGCCCTGTTGGGCTTTGTTGGGCATCCAAGTACTTCTCGAGGTCGTAACTTGATCATATGATCTCTGTTTTCATGTATGATACCTCATTGGAAATATATATCCAAATACTACATGATATTCTGTAGTCCCTTTCCTATGGCTATGTGACTACTTATGACCCCCAAAAAATGTCGTTTAGGGGATCAAAACAACTCCAGAATTTTACGAGATTCATTTATTTTTATTTTATATATATATATATATATATATATATATATATATATATATGAATTTTGACACACTTGACGAGATGCAAGAAGCGAGTGTTATGTTTGTGCGAGCGAGGCAAAAGTGGAGTGTTTCTGTTGGTCCGCGAGATGCGTTCCATGAAAGAGCGTTCATAAAGAAAATTAGTAAGAGGTTAAATATTTAATTATAATTTATAATATGAGTAATAATAATATTATTTATAATAATGATATCTTACAATTTTTAAAACATATTACTGTTCTTTAATAATAATATAATTAAAATTATTCTTTTAAAAATGTTAATTTCTATTTTTTAAATAATATATGATCTTAAGTTAATATACAATTAAATAAATTTAATTTAATTATAAATGTATGATCATATCATAATGTATTATTATCAAGGAATACACTTTTTAACGCATCTATTGTTACAATGTTGATTTAAGTAACACATTTCTTATATTGAACACACCTACCCTTGCTATGACATTTTCATACAATTTAATATTTTTATTAAATAATAAAATCATTCAAAATAAGTATGTATATGTTAGAACTTATTTAAATTTTATTTATTCATTAAGAAAAAACTGAACATGGATTATTATCTTAAACAACATTTAAATTCTTTTAAAAATAATCAACACTAATATTTAAAAATACATATTAATAAATTTGTTACATAGATTCTACTCTTAGGTCTAAGGGATTTTAACTCTCGGGAACTTGGGAGTATAAGAACACATTTTACCAGTTATATATCCAATGGAAAATATGCCAGAAGAATGGAGAGGTTGAAGGATTACCGTAGATGCTAAAAAGGAAAAACTAGACTCTAGAAGAATGTGCAAAGAAGTGGATGAAAATGACTAGTCACCTAATCCAAAATGTAGCGGAACTACTCATTAGCTCACGAAAAGTGATTCTTCTATAGGGTTACTATCCCATCTCTCAATCCTCTCTTCCATCAAAATATTTATCTATAGTATTCGACGCCTCAACAACAAGGGGAAGCAGAGAAACCTTATAGATAGAATTGAAAGAGAAAAATCAGAGTTTTTGATTTTGTAGGAAACCAAAGTGTCTACTCAAGATGATAAAGAAATTAAAAATCATTGTTGGAAAGGAAGAAAATTGATGGCTCTAGATTCCAAAGGGAGCAACAAAGTGTTCACCATCATTCGGAACCCACAAAAAATTGTATTTCAAGACTCGGTGGCATGTCAAAACATACTCACCAAGGAGCCACAAGGAGGGTTGCAACCCCCTCCTATTGTAATGTAGTTACAAGAAATCCGTGGGGGGGGGAAGTTGAAACTTCCCCTAGCAATACTAACATGAGTGATACTCCAATTATTGTTTTGTAATGGAAATCCTACATCAAAGGGAATTGCTTATAAAAATCCACAGAAAAACCCAAATTTGTAATGTCGAATAATTGTACGGAGGAATCAAGCAAACACATGAAAGACCATGCTCTGATTTGTAAATTCATGTCAATCTTGCCATTAACCTAAAGGCTTTTTTCATGGTGATTTTTGCACATTTTGAAAAATCAAAAGAGGTTCTTTGAAACTCGCTCGTATCCGCTCAATAACGCATGATTATTTATGCATTTCTAGGATGAATGCTACAACCCGAACAAACATAAATTTATTTCTTCGTTTATTTGGATATGTATCTTCTCATTACTAGAAGAGCTCTAGGAACTTGAATATCTCGAGGTTATAGTCAATGCAATAAGAGAAATCATGAAGGTTTTAAAATCATGAAACAACGATCGTTATCTTCCTAACCAAGAATTTATGTCTATATGAAAATCTTGAAGCCGCTCCCTGAACCAATTAACATCGATTGCCACAATTAAATATAGATGCAACACTTCAATTACAAACATGTCATATTTTAATTCCAACCATGTTATGAAATTCAATGGTATTGGCAGAAAGCTAGGATGTGAGAAATGGAAAGCTAGGATGTATAGGTGATCAGATTTTGGATTAGGGGAAATTTTTTTCCAAATATTCAAAGTGCTCAAAATCGATTGGAAACTTAACAACAGTGAATATCTCGTTGCCAGGAATTTGGCACAATTTGTTTCGTCGAAAACAAAGTCTAGATGAAGAAGATAGAGCATGTTGTTCATTTTCCTAAACAACTAAAACAATTGCAGAACATGACATAATGGTGACATGGCAGCCCAGTCAGCAGAACACAAATATTCTGGGAATATTCTTCAATTTCACCCAATGACATTGTGACAAGTTTCATTGCATGATTTTCTAGTTTGGTTGGAAGGTGAATTTTTTTTATGAACTAGTGGACCCTATCCAAATTCTGAATTGATTTTATTACAAATTAGTTCGAATTCCATACATATCCTACGGTAGAATTATATGCAAAGTCTGGAGTTGGTGCATTTCAATTATATATAAAGGTTTTGTGTGTGTGTGTGTGTGTGTGTGTGTGTGTGTGTGTGTGTGTATCGGTGAAAAAATATACAATGACGAAGGGTGGAGTTCGGGCTTCAACCCCATGACCTCCCTCGAATGAATGGAGTAGTAAACCAATAGCCCAAGACATTAGTACTTAACAATCTATGCATTTGAGTTATATTTGATGTCTTATATTTGATCCAACGGAGGTTTGGAGGGGGCTAGCCCCCTCCCCATAAGACCTTACCATAGGACCAATGGAAGGTGGTGTCAATATTAAGAGTGCGGATTAAATTATTAATATGGGTTTATTAACCCATAATCTGAGATTTAAGAACTAAGCATTCTTCCAATGTTGGATTAGAGTTAAACGCGCTTAATATGCAAAACTCAAACTTATCTGATAATTAATCTTTGATTAGCATTAATAAAATACAGTTAAATTGGTGGAATTTTCGGTAGAACCACCAATATAGGAGCTGCCCCCAAATTTGGCGGCCCTAACTAGAGTTTTCTCGAGTTTTGGAGGCAGTTTACTAGGAAAATTTGTTTTGGGCATATATTGTGCAAAATTGACCAAATTGGGAGAAAGAAGAGTCATTCTTAGATTATTTTGATGCTCTAAAGGTAATGGAACAAGTTTCAGAGGTGTTGGAGCACTTATAAAAGTTTTTTTTCCACTTTGAATATTAACGAAGCTTAGGGCCACCAGGAGAGGAGGTCATGCCTAGGTCAGTTGGAGACCATTTTCATAGATTGAATAGTCTCTTTTAAGGTTTTTGGGTCTTTTGAATCCAATTGAGTAGGTTTCAAAGCCATTGGAGCACTGTAGGTGAATGTGATAAAACATTTTACCATTAATCCAAAGAGGGCCTAACATGTTGAAGCAGGTCCATGGAGATGTAGACCAGGAGGGGTGAACGTTTTTATGAACTATTATGTAATCTGTATGATGTGTGTTATTTCTCTGCATTTTATTTGTTGTACATGAGATTTTAACAACTAATTAACTCATAAATTCCTCATAAAAAACACAAAAACTTGACACATAAACCACTTCACAAATGGCTAATTTGAGACGATCCTAAACACATTTTTTTAATACTGATGAGGGAGATAGCACAACAAAAATAGTTTTCCCATATTCAGATCAATAGGGTTTCTAAATAATGACCAATAAGCAAGTACAAAATCCTAGAACCCAAGCATGATAATTGTTGTTAGCACTTCATAGTTTTCCTAGGTTGAGGAGGAAAACTTCAGAGGTAACCACAAACCACTTGTAGTATTAGAAACTAGCATTTCCAATCCCAGAGAGGGATCTCTCTTGATAGATTTCAATAAATCATAGTCTAGTGTTTTAGGCTAGGTATGAATATCAAGGTATTGGTTTTAAAATTGTGGTTGCAGAATGAAGGAAGAACCAATTGGGCAGGGAGTCATAAGGGTTTTCAGTAATCAATCACAGATAGATAGAGGAAAGCTTCAATTACGACAAGGTAGGAAAACTCCTGGATATTATAGAGCTGTTGGGGGTGGATGAGATGAATAATATTTAGGATAAATTCAAATATGGAGCATACACAAATGAATTATACACATAAATGTTAGAAGAAAACAGTGAGATTTATTAACACACCAAAGCATAATATTGCAAGAAAATTCTACTCATCATCTTCTTGTAAACAATTTAAGAAAGAGTACCCATGTGAAACTTGAAAGAAAAACATATTTAAAAAGAGGAAAACATCACCATTTTCTTGACATAAGAATCCTGAAACCAAGCGTCCTTTGTATTGTTGAATTGATTACTTTTATTTGAGCTCCACAACTTACAATGAAAGAAAAAGTGTTCTTTTACTTCACAATCAACCCTTTCTATATTCAAGATGATGAAATATATACAAAATATTGTTCCTAAGTATAAGGGGGTCAAAACCCACCCATTCCCAATTTATATGGAACTGATTTCATGAAAATAGGAAAGACAAACCACTAATCTAGAAAATAGAAAAGCATCTTTGACTTTTACCTATAAAATTTCCTACACTGCTAATACATTGAAATTGTACAAATTAGCATGGATGAATCCTTTTATAATGGTAAAACATAAATAATTAAATGATCAAGGACTTCATTTTCCACACTAAGGTGAAAATTTGGTCAAAAACATTTTATGTGTTTAAGTGTAACACTTACTAAGTGCAACACTTCCTGAGCGCAACAATTCCTGAGTGCATCATATGTCCTTCTATTTATTTGACTTCATAAATGGATGAAATTAGATCAAAAAACTTTGTATATGTCCTTTATTTTGTAATGAAAACATATATTCCCTGTAGATACAAAAAAATTCCCAAAATGTAACCTTGAAGGAATACTAGTTTTGTTGCTCTTTTTGCGCACACATCTGTGGGTAGAAACTGTATTTTGTGAATATATGTCAAACGGTGAGCCTAAATGGGCTGAGTTTTTTACAAAAAGTGAACATCATCATAATTCATATTCAAAAAAAAATTGAGCCAAGTACGACCCACATATATCGATAAAACGGTGACTGTGTTTGAGCGGAACAACTGATAGTTTATAAATATCTCCCAAACCATGATAGTTGTGTAAAACCTGAGAGATATTTTTGTTATTTGTCCCATTGTTGAAAAATATTTCTTTTTTTTCCAAATTTCATCTCAATTTGGTCAGAAACAAATCTTAAATTTGATTGTGTGAGAATGTCGTGCCTGTGCGCAACGCCATCTATTTTTCATTGTTTAAGCCACAATCGGGTCTCTAAAAAATATGCACATGTTGGTGATTATGTTGACACTATTAGTGAAAAAACACACTCGTTTCAAGCCTCCTTGCACAAAAAATGCAAAAAATTCATCTATAGACCAAAAAATCGAACCCTAATGCTTTATCAATAATGCATCAAACTTCTAGTTGATGTCTAAAGTGTCTGAAAAGGTGAATTATGAACTCGGTGGATGTTTTGGAAATTCAAGCATGTCCTTTTAATAATTCACATGGTCTATAGTTTTATTTAGTTGAAATTATGCCCCACTTTCAAAAACACAACACCACTTCTGATGCTGAGGTATAATCTTGTAAATAACATGAAAACTGATGCATGATACCTTACTCATGACATGACACTCATGGCATCCCAATTATGACCCCTTACGGACCTTAAAATTAAAATCAAGACTAATAAACCTATTTTGATACGCATATTTACAATGACTTGACCAATTTTAGAATTTTTTGTACAAAGATAATTTAGACTATAATACCTGGTGAATTTATAGGAAAAACTTTCCAAGAAAATTCACAAAATAAATAAGACCCTAGCAACTGCCACAAAAGAATGTGGAGAAGGGGATGACACACAAAAACCGTAACACAGACCAACCTAACCAATAAGTGCCCGAACAAACCCTAGAATGTAAATCATTCTAGAATTTCGCTGATATGGAGGTGAATAATGGTTCACCTCATGGATCCATGGAATTAGAGAATGAGGAAGGATTCCCCATAAAAAAACCTCAACCTAACAGAAACAATCCAGATAACGCCATAAGAACCGTAGACATTCAGGAGCTACAATTGCAACAATGGAGGATGCACTAGAAAACCCCAGTGAAGAAGAATGCTACATGTTAAAGATCATCAGGGCCTAGGCAAAAGTAAATATAGAAAGTAATTTGGAGTAGAAGAACCTGTTTTAATAGCTATATATCCAATGGAAAAGACACCGAAAGAAAGGAGAGGTTTATATATCACTACATATGCTCAAAAGGAAAAATTAGGCTCTAGAAGAATGTGCAAAAAAGGGGATGAAAATGACCAGTTAGGTAATCCAAAATGTACGTGAACTAATAATTAGCTCAAGGAAAGTGATTATTCTAGAGGGCTATTATCCCATCTCTGAAGACTCTCATCCATGAAAATATTTACCTGGAATATTCGAGGGTTCAAAGACAAGGGGAAGCAGAGAAACCTCATATATAGATTAAAAGAGAAAAATCAGAGATTGTGATTTTGTAGGAAACCAAAGTGTCTAGTGAATATGATAAAGAAATTACAAATAATTGTTGGAAAGGAAGAAACTCGATGGATCTAAATTCCAAAGGGAGCAACAAAGTGTTAGCCATCATTTGGAAACCACAAGAAATTGTATTTCAAGACTGGGTGGCATGTCCATGCATACTTCCTAAAAAAATTTGATATTTTGGGGTAAAAATAAATTTTCCTAGCATAGCTTCAAGATATCATAGTAATCCATTAGACATATCTCAAGATTAAGGTGGGGTGGGGTTCAACTTGATCTAGAGTCTAGAAGTGAAAAAGGGAGGAATTTTCTAACTAGATCCAAAAGAATATATCTTCAAAATAGTCATGAGGGAACTACATCACTAATGTGAATACCAACAATAACATTTTCACATGTTACAATTGAATGGGTAGATGTCACTAAGTAACTAGTAGATTGTATAGGATCGTAGTCTTTGAAGTCGAAATAGAACATGACATCTTTGTGGAAGAATCCATACTACCTTGCCTAAGATCAAATCACTTTATTTTTCAGCTAGAGGTGGACATAAAAATAACTCCAATAAATATACCTTTATGATTTGAAATCCTTTGGCTCCAAAATCCAAAATAAGAAAATCTGAAAATTGGTGGCATGAAATCAATGTCCAACTTGGTCATAGTAAAATCCATGCCTCATGGGGAATTTACTCAATGGACCTATAACATATCACGTGTGTTAATGGAACACCTTCCAGATGAAATTATTCGAGTTAAAACAAAAAATTAGGGAATGGAACACAAAATAGTTCGATGATATCCTTGCAGATAAGAAAGACTTAAAAAATCATATCCAGGAAATTAAACAAAGATTCATTCAGGAAGGATGATTTGAGGAATTAATATTAAAGGAGGGTTAGCCAATACATAGGTGGGAATAAAGACACAAAAAGGAAGAAAAATTATGGAGATATAAATCCCTAATCAGATGGCTTCAAAAAAGAGAACATAATACTAAGTTTTATAATAAAGAAATGATTCAACATCACCAACATAACTACATATTTTCAATACAATCAAGAGGAGGAAAATGTATACTATAGGACATGGATATAGAATAAGAGGTGATATCATTTTACCAAGTAATGCTCATATGAATCTAACACAAAATGAGGAACAACAATAAATTAGATCACATCCCACATTCGAAGACTCATTAACCCTGAGCATAATGGAGCCCTAAAGCAGGATATATTCGTGGAAAATGTAGATGGCTTCATAAACCTTTACCCCCAAAAAAAACCCCATATGGATTTGAATAGTCCATGGTCAGATGAATTTGAACCTAAATCTGATTTTTCCCTACCTCTCCTCACACTTGGAAAAGCACAATATTTTAAAGATGAAACAAAGGATGACATCATTAATGGTTTTATTATCAACTCACTTTTTTTTGCTTCTAAAGAGATCGAGGGGAAGAAGATGAGGTAGAAGATGTAAATATTGAACATATGAGAACCAATCCACATACTAACAGCAGTCTAGTTGAAATTGTGCAAGGAAAATACTTAAACATTAATCCTAACTTGAACGCTAAACAGAACAGATTGTTGATACAACTGTTAAAAAATTATAAAAATGAATTTTCATGGGATTACACTAACATGAAAGGAATCCATCCCAGCCCCTCCACTCACCACATTTACCTTAAAGATGAATGCAAACCAGTTAGAAAACATCAACGCCACATGTATCCCAAACTTAAGGAGATAGTGAAATAGGAATTATAGAAACTCCTTAATGCTAATTTTATCTATCCCAACTCTGATAGTCAATGGGTTTCTTTGCTTGTCATTTTTCCGAAAAAGAACGACGAGTGGAGAGTTTGTGTAGATTATAGATAACTAGATAATGCCACCCAAAAGGACCATTTACCTTTACCATTTATAGACAAAGTCCTGGATACTCTTTTTGGGAAAAAAAAATTCATTCCTAGAAGGATTTAGTGGCTATAACCGAATACAGATTTCCCCTGAAGATAAAGATAAGACAACTTTTACTTTCTCATGGGGTACTTTTTCATACAGAGTCCTTCCTTTTGGCCTCTGTAATGCGCCAACAACATTTTAGAGGGAAATATTGGGTATCTTTTTGGATCTGTTGAATGAATGCCTTGAAATATTCATGGATGATTTTCCACCTTATGGTGATGCCTTTGAAACAAGTTTAGTTAATTTGGAAAAGGTGTTGGAATGTTGTGTACAAAATAATGTTGCTTTGAGCACTGAATGGTGCCACATGATGATGACCAAGGGGATCGTGCTGGGAAATTTCATCTTGAAATATGGAATCAAGGTAGAACCTAAAAAAATTGAGGTAATATTGAGAATCCCAACTCCCAGAACTCAAAAATAGGTACGTATCTTTCTGGGACACGCAGGGTACTATAGGAGATTTATAGAAAAAATTTCAAATATTGAATTGCGCCTGTTTTATTTTCTTATGAAAGATGTGGAATTTGTGTGGTTAGGGTAGTGTGAGCAAGCCCTTTTGAGGCTAAATATCTATGTAACAACATCACTTGTTTTGTGAGGAACAAACTGGAATTTGTTGTTCTATATTGCTACAGATGCATCTGACATGGCTGTAGGTGTTGTTTTGGGCCAGCTGTAAGAAAAGAAGCCTTGCTCTATCTATTATATCAGCAAGAATTTAACCCCATCTAAGCTCAATTGCACAGTGACCGAGAAATAATTCCCAGCTGTAGTGCATTGTATTAATAAGTTTGGAAATTATATTACCGGATATTAATGATTTATATACACTAACCACTCTGCCATTCAATTTTTAATGAATAAGCCAATTACTAATGGTAGAGTTACACGATGGTTGTTGCTATTATAGGAATTTGATATCACTATTGTAGATAAACCTGGAAAATATAATATAGTTATTGATTTTATTTCTAGGTTAACCATAGGTGATAATTTCACTCCTACTGAGGAATCTTTTCCTGATGAGTATATTTTTTCCATATCTACTCACTCACCATGGTATGCAGATATATCCAACTATCTTGTTGTAGGTAAATTCCCACACTATTTATCTTCCAGAGACAAAGGAAGATCATATAGAAGAGTGCCACTTATTCCAGGATAGAGGAAAATCTCTATCACACTAGACCAAACTTCAAGATTCAGCGTTGTGTTAGAGAAGATGAGATTATTCATATCTTGAAGGCTTGTCACGAGGATCCCTGTGGAGGGCACTTCGTAGAAAAGGGGATGGGGTAAAAGGTACTCTCAAGATGGTACTATTGGCCAACTATATTGTGGTATTCCAAAAAGCTTTTGAAAGGGTGTGACAGCTGCCAAAGGATGGTCTAGCCACTGTAATCAAACGAGATGTCGTTACAGCCTCAAATAGTGTTAGAACCATTTGAGAAGTGGACCTTGGATTTCGTAGGGCCAATTGATCTGTCATCACAGCAGAGGTCATAAATACTGGTTTGTATATATTACATCATAAAATGGGTCTAAGTGAATGCACTAAATAGAGCTACAATGCAAGTTACTTAGACTTCATGTTTGAAGATATTTTTGTTCATTTCGGGATACCCAGGGAGATAGTGACATATTGGGGGCCCCAATTCAAATCTGATCTGATTCAGAAGCTGGTTGAAAAGAATGGAATTCATCACAGGATGACTTCACCTTATCATCCACAAAAAAATGGGCAAGTGGAGAGTACCAACAAAGTTATTGAGGAAATTTTGACAAATACAGTATCTAGCCACCAGAGAAATTGGGCTTTAAAAATTCCAAAAGTATTGTGGTCTTATAGAAAAACATGGATGAATATTATGGGCTTCTCACCATATGAATTGGTGTATGGTAAGAATACTTTATTCCCCATAGATTTCGAAATAAAAACACTGAGAAAATCATTACAGGTAAATCTGGATTTGAGCACAACACAAAGACAAAGGTTGAATCTGCTAAATGATTTGGAAGAGAAACGACTGGCTACCATTCAATAGACATAGATCATTCAACAAAAAATAGATAGATGACAGGATAGGTTCATTAAAAAGAATAAATTTTAGAAAGGAGATTTGGCTCTCTTGTACGATTCAAGATTCAAGGATTTCAAGAGCAAGCTCTGCACCAGATGGCTAGGTCCTTACAAAGTAGATACAGTCTTTGACAATGAGACTATAGAATTGGTACCGTTGGTCATGCTAAGATGTCGTTACTCATTAATGGGCATCGTCTAAGGTTATATCATCAACCTTGTTCTAAGTATTCATTTATTAACATTGTCGCAGACTTTTATCTTCATGTTACAGAAGCAGGGGGACCTTCCCCTGTGCTTCTTGAAATTTCATTTTTCAATAACTGTAACAGCTCAAAACTTCTTTTGTGGCGGTTGTTACACCTTTTTTAAAAAAAATAATACACACACACACACAAATAAGTAATTACAAAATATATATATGATAATAATATTTTGACTATGAAAACCTATTTTGGAGCACAGTCAAACAATCTGGTAGTAGTTGAAAACCACTTTTGTGGTGACTATTACACTCATTTTTTTCTTCAAGAACATCATCTTTTTTTCCTGAATATTCTACATAATGGTGTTACACATTTTTGTTTAGTATTTATTTTTCTTAACAATAATTTTCTATGAAAGATAGCACAATGGATGTCTTGGTTGTTACATATGTAACAACCGAAAATTGTTAACAATGTCTTGAAATCTTGTCCGTTGTCCTGACACAAAACAATTATTACGATAGCTTGAAGGTGACCGCCATGACCTCTAGAGAAATCATGCCATCACATCAATTTATTCCTCCATTTATTTTCAGGTACGTCACCGAAAAGGTAACATTATTATCCTCTAATATTTCATGATTGTGGAAAATTAATGACAATACTTTTGACAGTCATGGAATGCCGTCATCATTAATGTTGGAGGGATGAATATTATCATAATTATGAACAATCCATTAACCTTTAAAGTCGTCATTAATCCCGTGATTTTTCCAATTTAATACCATATCAACCAATCATGAATGGATCTTCTCAAAAAGGATATTTGTACTTGAAGTACAAAGCTCTCCATAATTGGGCATTTATAGAAAGAATGTGTGGGAACGAACCACCAATTTAAAACCTTTTCACCTCTAGATCATCGTGACATTCCATCATCTCCCTCAGCTAGAATTTCTTGCACCCTTTCTCGAACATTCTCAACCAGGAGATTACAGAGCAGGTTAATGTAATACAGGGAGTAGTGCATTTATACCCTGGCTAATTGAGCTAAAAGAAGTAATCAGGTATATCAACACAAGATGGGGGGATCTGCAGTGAGGCACGAACTAGATTCTATTTAGGCATTATAGAATTTTCCAGAGGCATATCAGATATTCAAATATGATTGGTGGCTTGAGTATTTTCAGAAGTTGAAGGGTTCAGATGAAGTAATTGCGATGGAGTTTGCTAGAAATTTGAACAACTATCAGACCAAAGTCAGGGGTTTGCAAATTGAAGTAACGGAGGAGGTTGTTTCCCGAGTAACATCATTGTGGACCAAAGGCAGAAGATGGTTCAACAAAAAGGTTAATGATCCTTGTCTGAAAGAGGATTTCCTTGAAGGTGAGGAGAAGATTGAGAAGAAAGGAAGAGGGGTTGACAGGCTGTCACTTTCCCAACCTTGGGAAGATGTTGCTCTGAATTTGATAAAAGATATCACCTGTGAAGGGAGGTCCACGTTTTTTTTTTAATTATCATTTTCCCATATTGAACCATATTCAGTATCAATAGAGAATTAACCTTCCATATTTCCTGCTGGGAAATATCAATCATATGGCTACAAAAGTAAAAATGGTACCACACCTGGAAGCTCGTGTTACCAATCACTGTATCATCAAGTTAATTGTGTTGGATTCTTTGAACCAACATGGAAAGATCCGAGATGAGGTCAAACAAAAGAGGCCCAGAATGAGCCGAGGAAAACAAGCTGATACTTTAGGAGAAAGTAAGGAGGAAGCTAGAAGTTGAACTCGGTCTTCTAAGGTTGGAATTGAGAAAAGGCCTCTTGATAAGCCAATTGGAAACAAATGACCGAAGAAAATGGTGAAATTCAGTGTCCCTGCGGAACCGTCATCTACAGTTGAAGAGAGGGAGGAGGCAGAAGAGCTGAAAGAAGAAGAAGAAAAACCTTGATGAGAGGAACCCCCCTCATCAAGTAGGGATGAAACTCAAACCCTTCTTATAGAAATTGTGAATTTAAAGAAATAAAATGAGAAATTGAAGTAGGAACTAGCCAAAGCTAGGAAATGAGAAGCCTCGGGGTTAGATACCCTAGCTTAAGTTGTTAATAAAGTCGAGGGGGTTGGGGGGGGAGATCCTGGATCAATATGTTTGACATGTTCCCAAGAATTAGCAACAGCAGGATACAAATTTTGTCGGGAAAGCCCTTGCTCAAGGGAAACCCAAACAGAAACTTGGGAGGCTACTCCACAAGAACCTTTTGAAGATACTAATCCTCCCTAAGAACCAACAATTAAAGCATGACCTCCCACGGTAATTGACCTGGAAGCTGAAACATAAGAACCTATAGAGGCCATTGTTGTTACAGATGAACCAGCAGCAGATACAGAGGCTGACCAAGGTGAAAATAAGAGGACTACCACATAAGAAACCATCTATGATGTTGTTGTTACACAAGGACCAACAGTTGAGGTGGAGCAATCCCACCCCAGAGAGGTTGTCACAACCACAGTTGATATTGCATGTAGTGTAACATTGGGCCCTTATGAGGGATGGAGTTTCGAGAAGACTTTATTGATCTCTGAGTTGCAGAAGTGGATGCAGGAGGCACTCTCCCTTCAAGAGGGATTGATCTCACTAAATTTACATCAGAAGAAACTAAGTTCTTTGCAGGAAAAATTGGCAGAGAAATAATTGAAGAGGAGTTGGGGGTAATGGAAATGAAAGGAAGCTACAAAGAAATAGGATGAACAAAAACTGTTGTTACAACAACTGGTTGGGGATTTGATTGTTTATATATAGAAGCTTCATGATCTTGCCCTAAAATTGTTGGGGTGCAAGTGGCCTTCCCCATCCTACCCTATTTTTCTTTAGGAGTTTTATTATTTATTTCAATTGAAAGCTATCATGGAAGACATGCCTTATGTGGGTACTTCTACCACCACTTTTCTTGATGTTTTTCATGCCAACAATTTTGATGAAAAGAGCTTGTTGTGCGAGCTATTTCTGCATAATATTATTTTTGAGCATGTAAGCATGCAGATGGTAGCAACTGTATCCTCATGTAAGGGAGACCTGTAGTTACACACCTTCATTTTGTTCATGAGAAATCAAATTGAATGGCATCTGGCCGCGAAATCAATGGAGACTAAAAAAAAAAGACATCGTTATGGATTAGAGAATAACTAGGAAGGGATGTTGAACTAAGGCATGAAATTAAAATTTTTATGAGTACTCCAAGGTTGAGGGGGACATCTACTACCTACAGAAGAATAATTGTGGAGTTCTATGTCAATCAGTTTGCACAAATGAAGATCCAAGTGCTAATAGGGTGCCTCAACTACACCGAAGCAAGTAGTGTTGAGTTACAAGAAGGGGATCCTTTAGTATTCCAAAATTTCGTATTTGATGTTACACATATACCAAAATACACTTGTATGGTAAAATACCTTGGTGCCTTCTAGATTGGATTGAAATTTGTATTTCCTTTGATATGGTTTCTAGTGGAAGAATACTAGGACCACTATGCATTGAGTTATCATGAATAAGAGTCCTCACCAAGACAGTTGTTTTCTACTCAACGGCATAGGTCTCCAGAAAAAGACACAACCGACACCTATGACTTCAACGACTTGCACAGGAGGTATAATCGTGGGAGCTGAGATTTTTGCATGAGGGCATGCAAGCACTTCAACTTGGGGGAGATGTTGGGTGTCATTTTATACACATTTCCTACATTTTATTCCCTCATTTCTACCTTTTTGACCTCCAACCTGGGGACTATACTTGCCTTTTTCCTTTCCTTTATTTTGAAACAACATAACTTTACCTTGTTTCGTATACCTTGCCATTCTCATTAATTATTATGATGTATTGTTACCTTTTTTGTGGCTAACTGAGATGAACATTGGGAGAAGTTATTTGGCCTTTTTTCTATTCTTTCAGGTACTATTTCAGGCATAGGTACCTGGGACATACAAGCACACAGAACCAATTGGAAGCATGTTGTTACAATGTGTAGTTACATGGCATTGCTACCACATGTAGATTCAACACCTTGGTTGTCACATCTTTTGTTGTTACATCGTGATGATGTTACAGATCTGTTGCTACACTTGCGTTGTTTTTTGCGTATTTATAGATTTCAGATGTTGATCTATCTTTGAAATTTGTTACACTACAGTTGTCAGATTCGAATGACAAATGTAGGAGTTATCATGTATTGTTATTTGGAATAACAACTTCAGGAAGTTTTGGTTGAAACCAATGATTTCCCATTTATGATTTTTATTGAGGGAATCATTTGTAGCTACATTTAATTTATTTCGATCAGAATGAGAATGGGGAGATTCTCATGAATGATATGTTCCTCGTTTTCTAGAAATGTAATTATTATATAGACACTTGGACCTTCAAGATCAGAGGGGTAGAACAGAACATTATCGCCATTTTGACTCTGTAATTTTAATCATCATAATACATAATACCGTGTTGTTGTTGTTACATGTGTTTATTGATATAATTCTCATTTAGTTTTCATTTCTTCCTGCACCCTACTAGGGAGGAAGGACCCTCATATTTAGTAGGGATTGAAGTCATAAGGTAGCTATATTATATCTTATATTTATTTATGCATATTTGTGGAGTGATATTGTTGTTGTGTTAGTTGTAAGTAGATTTGCTTCAATTCCATGTATTTATCATATTGCTACACATATCTAATTAGAGGTACTTATGGTTTATTTAGTGTGTGGCATGCTAGATGCTAGTTTATCTGAAGTGTGATTACATTCTTGTAGAACCTTTTTATTCCTGCATTAGTGTTAATTTCAAAAATTGGTTCAGCAACTATTTCGTCTTGCTTTATTTCCACTTCTAGTATGATGTATCGACACAGACAGTGCAACTACAATTGAAATAAAAGACGTCCCTGATCAATAATTTATGTGTACGGTCGTAGTCATTAAAAGTGATTAATACAGTACAAAACTTGGGGCTTACATCATTGTGATTAATAAATAAAGCATGATAAAGCTAAACCTCCAATGAGCCTTGAGAGACTCCACTATAGTGCCGCTACTTGCAAATAGATCCAAAGTAGCTCCTATGGGAGTTGTTGAGGACGTCATGGTCTCCATTGAATTTTGTGTGCATCCTACTGAATTCCTAGTGCTCCAACCAAAAACCAAGTTCAATGGTTATCTTATTATATTATAAGGACCTTGGTCAGCCACTACTGATGCATATATCAATTGTAGGGTTGGGAACACAACCATCAAGAATGGGCCCTTATTAAAACAACTGATATTGTATCATCCTTCCCTTGAACATGATATACCTTTGTGGCTTGAGGATGTGGACAAATATCAAGTGTATCATACAACATCATAAGAAATCTATAACCTATATGTTATTATAGGACGTGGGTAACTTCATAAAGTGGACCTCATTGACCATATCCTTCAGAACCAACCCCGCAATACCCGTTTTCTTAATGAGCTAGTGAGATAATATAAGAGTATTCCTTGGAAAGAGTTATGCTCAGTTGACCCAATCCATGAAAATGTAAAAATTGTAGAGTTTGTCCCATCTATAACCTTAAATATTAACCCCTCTCTTGACCAACCAAGAAGAAAAATTCTACAAGATGTTGAGGGAGCACTTAGGTGCTTTTTCTTTGGACTTAAAGAAATGAAATGGGTGCATCCCTAAATTTTTACTCATCACATATACATGAAATAGGGATAAAAACATGTGCACCAAGTTTAGAGGAGAATGCACCAAGCCCTTAAGGACATAGTGAAGGAATAATTGTAAAATTTTCCCGATGGAGGGTTCATATACCCCCCCATCTCTGACATTGAGTGGTGTTGGAAATGTTGTCATTGATGGCAAAGGAGATGGCAAAGGAAGAACACCTAAAACAAGAAAAGTAGCAGAGGCAGCAAAAGAAAGCAACAGAGTTAGCAAAGAAGCAGAGAGATATTCAAGGTGCAGAGTAGTGAGGACAGAAGGAGGGCCATTGATTTTGATAAGGGGTCTGGAGTGAAAATTTGTTCAGAGACAGAGTAGTGAAGTTGAAGAGGGATATTGGTTGTTGTATTCTGAATTATAGGTGTATTGGTTGATTTAATTATGTGTGAACATACTTGGTTCCAATCAGTATATGACAAGCTTTGAAATAGACTCTGTAAGTTGGGATGTATACATTAGATGACTGGCATGTTTTGCAATAAACCACTGTTAATTGAATTGATAAGAACAGGGTTTTCGGATGAGATAGATCTAAGTAAGAATTTGTGAGGTTCAATCTTCATTCCTGTGTCAAAGCCACAAGTAATAATGTTGTTGGTTGCTGTTGTTGAAAATGGAGTCACCAGCAACACAAAATGATGTTCATCGATGAGAAACTGCAATCGAAGTGCAGTGCAGAAGGCACTATAATGGTCTGTAGTGAATCAGGGTTTAAGTTAAAATTTGAGATCACAGTTTATAGAGCATTCGAAAGAGAAGATTGCACATTCTGCCATGTAATTTCATTCAGTATACATTGAGAGGTGAAGTACACAGCTGTTGTGTGTAACTAATGAAGAGAGGGTCTGCTCTCTGTTTAATGAAACTATGGGCCTTTTTGATATATGTGTATAATCAGAATTTTGGGTGAATGGAGAAGTTAGAACGGGAATAATACATTTTAGATGCATACCTTGACGAAGCACCGAAGAGTATAATGCCATAGGTATAGGTAGCACGAGATTGAAGGGAAAAGGTTCGAAACTGTTCGATACAATGGAACAGTGAATAGCGTGGCCAATTCAAGTAATGGACCAGTGTTGTAGAGCCAAATTGAGATCATGGGGGATTTTTACATCTCAACGGAACCATGCAAGGAAAGAATAAACATGAGAGATGGTGTAGAAGGCAGAACTTCGATGGTAGAGTGATGGAGTAAGTATAGCCATGGAACAGTAGAAAAAATTGAAATTGAAGTTATAAAGAATGAAACGGAACCTGGAGTGGGGAGTAACCAGAACCAAGAGGTATGAATAGTGATAGTGGGTTTGGAACACCATACGGTTTTCATCGCACCACTTTTGTACGATAAGCAGTATTTCCAAATCGAACGCGATATATGCCAGGAGTTGACACGTGGTCTTAAGCGGTTTGGAGAACCCACTGTCATCGCGAGTTAAAGCCCGTGCATCTAACCAGTACGATTTCCATAGGATCGGAGGGTTGAAGCGCAATAAGACAGAAACCATTGGATGAGCAAGGTAAGTTAATGCTGGGACCCATCGTCATCGCACATTTTTGGGCGTTTAAAAGGAGGGCAGTTTGATTGCGCGATTATCGTCGGATCATCCTAAAACAAAGCGATAACTTCTCAACTGTCAGATGTGAGAGTGGTCCAGATATGAAGTTTGGGCGTAATATAAAGTATTCATTACGCGGGGTTCAAAGATAGTTCATTGACCATTAGTTTTAAAACCTGAGTTATGGGCACGACGAGATGGTGATCGTTGGATGTGAATGGGAGGTTGACCGAAGGAAAGTCATATTATATAGTGAACCGAGAACATGTTTAATTAAATGGGGAGGTTCATATGCTGTCGTTGGTTTATTTCATTGATATTAAACCACGCAAGGTCAAGCCTTGACCATAATATGGGGCCCAGATGTGTGATACATTGATAGGTTGAAGTTATTGAAATATGCATGCTCGTATGGTTAGAGCGATAGACAATATTGAACAGTCTGAGCTACAATAGCGTGAACGCTAGGGAAGCACATAATTAGAGATGGGTTCCTGTCCTTGGAATATGATAATTGGACCGAACTGTATAAATTAACCAAGGTCGAATCCTCTATAGCTTATAGAATGGTGGAACGTAGTAGGTCAATGTTGTTGGGGTTTTATTGTGATGCTCCGAGATTCAAGTAAGGCTGTAATATATCCATATATATTATAGTATGCATATGAGACTTTTGGATGTGATTTGGTGTGATGGTGTTGTAGCTAATGGATGAGAGTTGCATAGGGTAAGGCTTGGCTCAATTTAAAGGAAAGGAAAACCTTATGCATCGTTCGGGACTATTGAAATAATTGCAGTGAACAGGTGTACATGCACAGGTACTCATAGTTGCAGTAAACAGAGGTATGCAGGACAGTTGCATGAAAACAACAAAAAGGACAAAACCAACAAGCCAAAGACTAAGTGAAGTTTATGTATTGAAACTGAAAATGTAAATTTTGTAATTGATTTTATATTGTTTGTGATGCATTTGCAAGTCTCCGGTAGGAAAACAAAACTCCCACTGTAATATTGAAATTAATGCATATTGTTATATTTTTCTGAATGAACGGGTAAAAGAAATGAGAAGGCATAAGGGAAAGAGGCATGGCTGTCCATTTAAAATTCCCTGAGGAATGCTAACAGTCATGTGATGAACTCTATATATAATATCGACTTGATATGCATAGTGAGGTTAGAGAGAGTGTGAATATAGAAAATGCAGAGTATGAAGAATTGAGGAAAAAAAACAAGAAGAAGGAGGAGCTGAGCAGAGATGATGCAGGGCTGATATGAGGACTGATGGATAGCAGAAGTGAAGATGGTACAGAACAGAGCTGATATCCAAGGTAAATCAGCAAGTGGTTTTCTTTCGAAAGAGTGAGGAAGTTGGAGCTTCCCTATCAAGTTATTGCTTGATAGATGTTAGTTGTAGCTGACTGAGGTAGGAGCCTCCTGTAGGTTGTAGCCTACCGAAAATAGATGGGATTTGGTGCTTCCACATCAAGTTGTAGCTTGATAAAATTTCAGTTGTAGCTGACTGAGGTTGGAGCCTCCTACAGGTTGGTGCCTGTAGAAAATTGATGGGAGTTGGAGCTTCCTTGTAAGTTGTAGCTTGCAGAATTGAGGTAGGAGCCTCCTGTGGGTTGGAGCCTACAGAAAATCAGTGGTGAGAGGGAGTTGGAGTTTGCCTTTGCATTACAACAATAATAAGATGTGGTTTTCTCCCTTTATGGGTTTCCACTTATATCTGGTGTCTATGTGCATGATGTCTATGTGTTGATATGGTATATCTATTCTGCTAATACTTGTTGCTAACATATTAAGACTGCTCGTACATTATCAAATCTGCTTATTAATTGCTGCTCACAAATAAATATTGCTCACACATTATGTTGATCATGAAATGAAGGTTTTAATAAAGTTTAATGAAAAGTTTTAAAAGTCCATGAATGTGTTAAAATGATTCACCCCCCCTCTCAGTTTAACTAAGGGTTCAACAAGTGGGTGTCCCCTATAAGGTTAGTCCCAAAGAAGAATGGGAAGTGGAGATTCTTTGTTGATTACAAATAACTGAATGAGGCTACAAAGAAATACCATTTCCATTTTCCTTTCCTTGATCAAGTCTTATATGGTCTTGCAGAGAAGTAATTATTCTCTTTCTTGGATGGATTTAGTGGTTACAATTAGATCCAGATCAACCTCGAATACCAAGACAAGACTACATTTACATGTCCTTGGGGTGCCTTTGCTTATGGATTTCATCCATTCGGTCTATGCAATTCCCCTGCCACTTTTCAAAGGGAAATTTTGAGCATATTTTCTGAGCTTTTTCATGACTCTATGGATATTTGCATTGATTATTTTTCTCCCTATGGATGTGAATTCATGGAAGCTCTCTCTAGTCTCGGTAAGGTACTGAGAAAATTAATTGAAATAAACCTCTCACTGAGTCCTAAGAAATGTGAATTCTTAATCAATGCATGGGCTTTCTCTGGACATTACATATCTCTGGAAGGGATACAGGTGGACCCAAACAAAATTTCCATCATCAAAAGGGTATCTACCCCTCAAAATCAAAGAGATGTTAGGAGTTTCTTTGGATTAGTTGGTTATTATAGGAGTTTTATCAAGGATTTTGGTAAAGTGGCTTCACCCTTGTTTATATTATTGGCTAAGGACTAAGATTTATGTTTATCAAGTAGCTTTCAAAAGGTCCTTGAAATATTAAAAGAAAAATCACTATTGCACCCATACTTAAGGGTCCCAATTGGGTTCTACCTTTCAATATCCATATTGATGCATCAGACAAAGTTGTAGAGGAAGCCTTTGGGAAAATAGATGACAAGTTACTCTATGAAATTTATTTCATTATTAAAAACTTTTCTAAGGTTGAACTGAACTACAATTTCATTGAAAAATAATTGCTAGTTCTTGTACAATCCTTGAACAAAATCAGGCACTATATCACAGTGTACCAAACTTTTGTGCATATTGATCATGCATATATTAAATGTTTGATGAAAAAACTTGGGATTATTATATGCATTAAATATCTTCTGAAAAAACATATAAAAAATTGTGTGCATATTGATCATGTTAGGATTATTAGATGTTTTTTTATTGTTACAACAATTTGATTTGACTAGCATTGATAAGTAAGGAAAAGAAAATGTAGTTGTAGTTTTTTTTTCTAGACTCACTTTCCTATATATGATGAAGGGATGGTGAATGGTCAACTTCTAGATGAGCACCTATTTTCTATATCATTTATCTCTCCCTAGTTTTCTTACATAGCCAACTACCTAGTTGTTGGGAGATTTCCTCCAAATCTCTCATCTATGGAGAAGAGAAGAATTGGGAGGAAAAGCACCCCTTTAGTTGGATTGGGGGGACTATTTTCAAGTTGGGACCAGATCATATATTAAAGAGATGTGTTAGAGAATAGGAGGTGTTTGAAATCTTCTCAGCATGCGATGATGGTCCTTATGGGGGTAATGTTTCTGCCAAGAGGACAACTTTCAAACCATTACAAGCTGGCTACTAATGGCCTAATATCCATCAAGATGCAAGAAGTTATACCATCATATGTGATCAATACTAGAGGATGGGAACACCAACAAGCATGTATGAGATTCCTCTACAACGTCAACTGGCCTTATATCCATTTGACAAGTGGGGCATGGTTTTCATTGGGCTAATCGATCCACCATCAGGAAAAAGGAAATAAAATATTGTGTCCACTGACTATTTTTCAAAGTGGGCCAAGACAAAGGATGTTAAAGAAAAAACAGAGGAGAAAGTGGTTGATTTATTAAGGGAAAATATTTTATACAAATTTGGGTATCCAAGGTAGATAGTCACTAATTAGGGAGCTCAATTCACATCACATTTGATTAAGAATCTCTTGAGGAAACATAATATCAAACACAAAACATATACTTCTTATCACCCTCAAGAAAATGGGAAAGTAGAGGTTAAAAATTAGGGCACTAAAGATCATCCTCACCAAGTTTGTGATTAGTATAAGTAGAGATTGGGAATACATATTAGTGGAGGCCAGTTGGGCCTATAACACCACTTGGAAGAAAACTATTGGGTTCACTCCATATGATCTGGTTTATGGGAATAAATATTTGCTTTATATTGAGTTTGAATATAACACTTTGAGAATGGAAACCCAATCATACTTAGATGTCACCAAAGCACAACAATAAAGGATACTCCAACTGAATGGCTTGGATGAGTTCATAATATAGACCCTCCTATGCACTGAAGTTATACAATTGCAAAGGAAGGTCTCGCAAGATAATCATATCAAGGAGATGAGTTTTCAAGAAGGGGATTGGGCCTTGTTATATTATTCTAGGTTCAAATATTTTAAAGGGAAATTAATTAAAAGATGGTTAAGACCATAGGAGGTAGAAAAATGTCATGAAAATCAAATTTTCCATACCAAAACCATTTATGTGGAAGTGATCTCATTTATTTTCAATGGTTATAGGTTGACGTTATACAAGAAACCTATTTCTAAGGTAGAATTCATCAGTACAATCACCAGAGAAGTCGATGTGATTTTGATTTTCATGGCTTCTAGTTCATAGCCCTCCTAGGAAGAGAAAAAAATAAAAATACCTCGATGAAAACATCTATGAAAAATATAAGGCCAACTCCAGGATTGAAATCCTATCTAAGGAAATCATAGAGAAAAAAAAATAGAAAGAGAAATAATAAATATCCCTAGGTGAAAACCTCCTATAAGGCACCTAGGGTATGGTTATAGGATGAAAACCTCCTCATTGGCAACCAACTTTTATAAAAACAAAAGAAAAGAGAAACACAAGATGATGCCATGACTTCTGACCTTTTTATTGTTTTGTAGGATTATACATAGTGGTGGATTTCATGGCTATAGGCCCAAAATTTTTCAAACTTTCCTCCATTTCTCCATGCATTCACTTCTTATCCATAATCTACACTCATCTGATCATTTCTCTCCACCATCCCATTAGCTTAAACTTCAATTTTTACCCACTCTTTGTGATGTTGCAAGAAGTACTTAAATTTCTACAAGAGGGTTCTGAAAAGCTACAGGAGGGAGATCTGAGGTTAATGACAACCCGAGAGGAACTTTATGAACTTGAAAATGATGAATAAGGTTCCCTCATTCTTGTCGAGCATCCATCCATAACTCATCCATCTCACTTAAAAAAAATATTCACTAAAATTATCCACTCTGTCCTACCTTTAAAATATATAAAAACAGAGAAGCCATCATCTTCATTTATACAAGTATACACCTCTCCCTCATAATGCTACTATTGTCATCATGACTTATTATAATTTCTCTCATAACCTTCGTGAATATTGATGACTATAGGAAGAAAACCTCCTCCTGTAGAAACCTTTCAAAATAAAAAAGAGAACAATGTTATTGTTTTCTCTCATTAGAGGGGATGATGGAACCTTACGAGACAAATCTGAAGAATTCATAGCACTCCCAAGAAGAATTTTCACTAGAATCAAAATCATGGACATCAATGAGGTACCTACACAAATAGAAAACACAACAGTCAAGTACCATGAAGAGATATAAATAAATGCATAGGAAATAAGCCCGCAATTCAACTCCATAGATGTCAATCTTATGGTTCACCTCCAACATATAAATCCCTGCAGTAGTTCAACCATTAGGTAGGCTCAGGAATTGTAGACTCTTACCTCCTCCATATGTTTACATAACTAAAATGTATGAATGTTGAGAAGAGATGTTTTAATAATATAGAGGTGGCCAGTTAGCTTGGCCACCCTTAGCTAGTGAATAAAAGTGATGGTAAACAATCATGCAACATGGAGGTGTCACGTAGATTGAGTTGGGATTAAAAATAGTGGGTGGTGATTATGACAGAAGGTGAGATGATTACTCAAAATAGGGACAACGGTCCAAAAGAGGAAACAAAGTGTAAATTCTAGGGAACCTAAAAATTCCAAGCCTCAACTCAAAAATAGCATATTGTGTGCTTTGGCTTGGTTTCATTTGCGTATTTTCTCATTTCAAAAATTTAGAGAGAGGAAAATATTTCTATGGCACCGAGGAGCTTTGAACCCCGTTGTGCAACTGCTACAGGAAGGTCGTACACATAGGCCTTTAATTGCTATAAGAGAGCTGAGAGACTTCTCAGGAAGATTGAGAGGGTCAAAAAGAGCTACAAAGGTTTCAATTAGTTTCAAAATACCATATTCATCTCAGATTACTTGACAAATAAGTAAGTTTCACCATCTCCTTCATCCACCCATAAAATTTGCATGCAAAGTCTATTAACATTATAGATGGTGGCAGTGTAATTGTGCAATTAAAAGTTCTATTTGAAATTAGAGTGGTTTAAATATAGGAAATTGAATTGATAAGGAATTTTTGACTCACTTCTGCCACTAAATTAAACACTGAAGGCATAAAATAAGAATCTATCCCACACTTAATTAATTACATAAAGAAAGGATGTAGGGGGGGGGGGGGGATTTAATAGAAGGGAGCCCTCAGATACCAAGAGAATCCACCTACACACTCCTATGTTAGAAATTTTTAGAAGACTGCAGTGGCTAGGATTCTTCGAGTTACTAAAGGAGTATGATGATGACATTGTCCGTGAATTTTACATGGATATTAATTCCCAAACAGATGATAGTCCCACCACTATTGTGAGGGGGTTGGTTATATCTCTCCAACTTGAAATAATTAGCATAGTAACAACCCTATCCCTAGGGATGAAGTGGATCAGAGAAGTAAAATCCACCATTGTCACTGCTAAAATGAATTTCTTCATTGCCAAAGAAAATCATGTTGAGGACAGGAATGGTGTTAGGAGAGGAATCCTACCTTATCCTTGGGATGAGGTGCATTACCATATTTTGAAATACATCTCATGTGAGGGAAGAATGAGTGTGATATATTCATACCACTTGAGATTACTTCATGAACTCATATTCAAGGCAGAATTACCTATTTCTCAAAGATTTAGTGTGCCATACATCCTCCAGCAATCGATTAGGGAAATGAGTCAAAAAGTAAGAGTTGGAAAACACCAACACCTAGCCCACCATGGCCTCATCAAGGTAATAGTGGTGGATGCCTTAATAAGTTTGAGAATTCCTATATTGTACTCCAATTTCATTGACATGGAGAGAGAATCTTTCGTAGGGACCCAAAAAATATCTCTTAAGAGAAACCTACCTCTATCATTGGTGGTAAAGAGGAAAAAAAAGAAGACAAGGAAGACATGAGAACAAAGGAGGAGGAAGCAGAAACTATAGTAGAAGAAGAGATGAAAGCAAATGGGGAAGAAGAAACATAGGAAAAGGAAGAAGAAGAAGGTGAAAAATAATAGAGGGAGAAATAATAAAATGAAACATCGTGTCCTAAGAGGACTACTGAGCCTAAAGAGATAAAGGTATCCCCACAATAAACAATCTTGTCTCTGGGAAACACTGAAAATGAGGTACTTGGAACTTTAGCTAGCATAGGCATTCTAATTAAACCCAAAATGAAGATACCAAGGAAATCCTCTCTATATTTTAAGACCAGTAAAAGAACCAGGATCAAGCAATGGAGGTCACAAACTCCAACAAAGGTCCCCATGACAATTGAGGAGTCCCTGAGCAAGAAAGAGGAGGTAGGAAAATCAAGGAAAATTGAAGAGGTCACCTTTGCAAAGCCCAAAACAAAGACTCCTATAGCATATGTGAGGAGGCCTACCACTAATTCAACCTCCTTCAAGAAACCAAAGACACCAATAATCCTCCAGCAAGAAGAAAAGGGGAATTTGTAGGAGGGATATAATATGATGCAAGAGTGACAAAGCATGCTATTGGAGGGTAAAAATGTGCTTCCAAAGGGTCAAAATGTGCTATTAGAATGGCAGAAGATGCTAAAATAGCTACAGAAGCCCGCATCCTCCCTAATCACATTTAAGAAGGACATCCTAGAGCTCCAAGATCCTATTCCACAACCTAACCTAGGGTCCTCTTACAAATTCATTGAAGGAGGAAGACTAATTCCTGAGAAATTCGCAGTTCCACTTTTGTATCAGCTATAAATAGAAATAGGGTGAAACCACAGATGGATGCATTTTTCCAAATCAAAGAATGTGGGAGGTTTGGGATTAATGGAAGAGAGAGTCACATAAATGGGAAAGTATATGGTATATTTTAGGTTCAGGGAGTCCATCATGAAAGAATAGTTGGAGGAAGAAAATGTGAGGTTAAGGGAGAAACTACAAGATCGGGAAACAAAAATTCCACCATGGTAAGTCTATGTATGGAGTCCATGCAATGTAGGCAACCTTAAAATTCCTGTGCTTTCTTTCTCAGAGAGTAATTGTTACAATTCCAAATCCTAACTTTAGTTCAATATGGTTCCCTTCATTTCAGGGCTATAGGAAGTTTATTGAATTTGGCAAGAAATCTAGTATAGTGGATAGAGAAAATATGGTTCAGTTTTATATGCATAATATCATATTGATAGATATGAACCACTAGGATACCAATTCCAGGCTAGGATATATGAAACTTAGGGCTTTCGAATCTTGGCTAGCACATGGAGAAACAATATTAGAGGAGGTAAAGAGAATTATGGAAAAAGAGGAAAAGGAACTGGGATGCATCAGGTCAGAGGTAACTAGCCCTAGGGCCATCATTATCAATCGTAACCTCATCTATAATGATGATTTGTTCGCACCTAGGTATATTGAAACCCAAGAATAATCCATTTCACAGTTTGAAGGCACCTTTAGGTTGCTAGGAGAAGATATTATGCAAGCTTGCCAGAGGAGATGGCATGCTTTACCACTTAGTTTTCAAATTAGAGAATACCACACTACTGAAAGACTGAAAAAATCCTTGGAAAGGACACCATTCTATAAAAGAGATATGAAGAGAGTGGGGATCTAATGGATAGGGTTGAAACTCAATTCACCTTTTCCACTAGGACTGCATGAAGGGTGAGAGAAATCAAAAGAGAAGAGGGAGTGGATTGAGGTAGAGAACAATTCATGATTCTACCAATGAGAGGAAACTCCATCTAACGTGCCTTGGGATGTTATGGAGGCCACCAAGGCCATGAGAGAGAT
>CM076573.1:972882942-973035062 GCA_034641835.2 Pinus albicaulis
TCGTGTCTTCATGTGGGAGGAGCCATTTGGAGAACTTGAGTTCTTGGGAGAGGCACTTCATGGATGTTTTGATTGGTGGGGTAACTTGGGACATTCTTGGAGACCATAATATTTCAGCCCAATATCAGCAACAGGCCCATACATATCATAAATGGAGAGAGAAACAACATGGGTGGAAAAATATAATCTCACCATAGAGCCCCAATACATTGCATGAACCGGGGGTTGAGGATTTCTTCGATGAGCTATCTAGGATGGTTCATTTCATTTGGATGATAGAATGGGTATGGGAGTCTCTTATTGGGATGGATATCCCCAATTTTCATAATCTCACTTACCCTTAGGAGGCCATTGGACAAAAAGAATTTTTTCACTTACACCTTCACTTTCTCATGATGTGAGCCATTTAGTTTTGCATGCTTGGGAGGAACCATTGGGGGGGAAATTTATTGCAGATTATTTTGAGCAATGGTGGGGACTATTTTATGAGGAGGCTACAAGAGGAGGGAGGAAGAATTTTTCCATATCCTTGCATTTTCTTGAGGACAAGCAACATTTTGGAGGGGAGGAATGTAATATTCCAAAAATTTAGCCTTCAGCTAAATGGAATATTATAGTTTGTTTTATCACTAGGTAGGTGAATAAGTGGGTAGGGAGGCCCATAAATCTCCTTAGAAGGAACAATAACACTCCTAATGTGAAATGAGGAAGAATAAGCAACTAGATTAAGCACCTTTGGGTGTGAATTGGAGGGGATACATGTTGAAAAGGTCAACTTTGACCAAATCAATAGCGTTGTCATGAAGGAGTGGCATTTATGATGAGACAGTAGTTTTAGTGGAGGACAACTTGCATGAGCTTAGTGGCATCTATGGATGGGACCCAATGTGAGAAGGCTCACACACTATATATGGATGGGATGGCAGCCATTTTTATTCATTTTTTTAGATTATTTTGATATTGGTTTGTTTAGACTTTGCATCCTTTAGCTGTTTAGCAGGGTTTGTTGTGCTTTTAGCACAAGGGTGTTCCTGATCGGGAATCCCTGCCTCATCCTCAAGGAAGGAGAGTTTCATTGGACTAAATTTCCTCATTCTGACATTCTAGCCAAGCTATCCCCTTCAGCTACAGTGCAGTTTTTGTTTAGAGTTGGGTTGTGTTACAGGGTGCAGCGAAGAAGGATCACATAGAGCCAACTCTGGGCTTTTTCTTTAGTGGAGAGGTAGCCAATCCATTGGAGGATCAGCAAGGAGGGACCTTGTGCATATTTATATATATTTGGCATTAGGCCAACCATATACCATCCCTCACAACGCAGTTTTAGTCTATATCTATGTTAATTTTAGTGGCATTTGTTGAGAGGGTTCATTGAGCTCATCAAGAGGCTCTATTTCTGAATAGAGGGATCAACCTTCTATTGAGAAATACCATTAGAGGAGAAAAATATCATTTCAGATTGGTCATAGCCTCATTCTATTCAGTTCCATATTTCAGAGACATATCAACCCTAGGGTTATTTGTCACATTGTAAATTTTTGGTATTTCTAGCAATCTTTCCTGGGTTGGCTAGAAATCATGTATTAGAGCCCATATCTTCCTTTATGGACATTTATTTTTTATCTATCAGCCATATTCCATCAATGTATGTTTACAACGGCAGCTACACTGATATAGACAACGCTATCACTGCTTCTGGAATTCTATACAGTAGCAGAAACTCATGTGCTTATTGATATGATCATGGGAGGCTTGTTCTTATTGCTTGAGTGGCTTGACCCTCAAGATATTTTTGTATATTGTTTCTGATATCTGAATAAAATGATGGCTGCATATTGATCCCTCTTATGATATGTTCAAAGTTTTTGTGTTTTACATATATTATGTCTTGTATTTCTGCTATTTCCATTATGGAATATTACACCTCGCCACTCATAGGGTAGCCCTATACATCACTTGATGTATTGGTCCTTAAGATTGTGCCACCTGCGCTCACATACGCCAGTCAACATTAGGTCACACCTATGGCATACATCCTCCAGTAAAGCGTTAGTCAGGTCTTTTTTATCCTCTCACTTCACTAGACTCTGCAGCCCCTAGCGATGCGGGTCGTCCCATATACCCTGCCGACTTCACCAGTGGTATATCTACATACCAAAATTAAAAAATCAATACCATATAAATATTCTAAAAACTTTAAAATGCATCCTAATATATAGCAACTTTCACTTACCATCTGGTGCCGATTCTCGACCTAGCAAAAGTGGAAAGTCAGGGTCCTCCTGAAAGTTCATACCACTGTATGGATAGTCGTCTATGTAAAGTGGAATTTGACCCCAATGTGTGAAGAACTCAGGTCGGAACACTCGTCCGACTCCCCCACCTCCTCCTCTTCATAGTAGCTACCCCTAGCGATGCATTATGGGCTCCCATGGGCCCCCATATTGGATCTTTACATGACACCAAAATGTGAGGATCTTCTCAAAGAAGAACGAGCACAACATTGTACCAAAAGCACAGTTATGGTTCACATATCACTTGCAAAGCGACAACTTTCGTTTCTCCGAAAAACGCATCATCTCGACCCACCTATAGTAGGTCCCAATCAAAACACTCTCAAATTACATCATATGTGCCCCAGTAATGTGATGGAATGCCTGGTTGCCCAAGATTCGCAATACTGCTGCGGTGACAGCCCGTGTCTCTAGCATCTGTAGATCACCGATCGGTATGGTCGTGCCCTTAGCATGAACATCTGGTCTACATTGGTGTTCCATGAACTCTGATATGTTCTGCCCTCGCTGTAATACCGGATGTATATTTCCCACTACCCCTAGTGGCGAGAGTCCGGTCAAGAAGTAGATGTCATGTATGGTCAACTCAATCATGTGCCCCTGCACCATAAAGACCACTTGGTATGCATCCCAGTAGATGACTGTCCTGGATAGCAAAGGCTCCCCTTCCCTCATCAGTGGGTGCTCAACCAACTTGAGAATCATGTACCTCGCAAGTGTGCCTCGAACCACTTTATCCCCTTGGATCTCGGCATGAAGTGCATCCAAATCCATCTCTCGCCATTTTATATTCATCTCTGCTATACCTACACAAACCCATAATGTTTTTCATCTCATAGAATATTAACTGCATCATAACTCATCAAATCCCGGTCCCCAACCAAAAACAGGAAAAAATCCCAACTTCTGGCCAACTCACAGTTTTTAGAACCTGTACCTGTAAGCTCATAGTTTTCCCCTCTGGAAACTGTGATCCAAGTCACATTTTAGGCCCTAGAAACTGCGAGTTGTCCATGAGGAAGGGCAAAGTGTTGTTCTTGAGCCCCAGGCAGCTAATCTGAAAAACTGAACCAATAAAAAAGTAGAGTAGGGTTAGGCCACCAAACTTCAAGTGAAAAATCTCGATTCCAATGGTCGATATGTCCACTATGATCGCCACAAGATTTAGGGCCTTCTACTCCTCTCCAAATTCACCACAACTACACTAGAAAATGAATGAAATTGGAGGGAAATTGCCCTATTAAAAGAAAAACCCTAAATTTTCTTTCACCAATTGCGAAAAAACTGTAGCTCAATTTCAAGAACCAAATGCACCATTGGAAATATCTCACTGAGCACTAAAATAGGTATCCTTTTATTTTTGTAAATTTGACACTTCACCTAGAAGACATTTTTCCAAGAAGGGTCACTTTGTCATCTCTCAAAATCAGATTTTTGCACTTGCGCTGCTTGTTCTTGGGGCACCACTTTTCCTTCATGCTTGACAGCGCATGTCGATTTTTTTCACGAGTAACCATATTTTTCTCATGTTTTTATGGTCCCCATTGGGCCTATTCTATGTGGCAGCATCATCTAGTCACCCTTTTTCAAAGCATCTGATTTGAGTCACCAACCCATTCATGGATTCTGCCTCAAGTCCCTTTACCTCCTACCATAGTATTCCATCCATGTTTGCCTTGTCCCTCTCTCATGTCACCTATTTTGGCCTCCACTCATACTATCCCCTATCCCCTCTTGAGTCGATTCAATCGATGTCGGGTAATTTATGCTTTTTATGCTTTGACAAGGGAAGTCGTACATCTGCTACTCAGTATCCCCCATTCCATCATCATCCCTGGTGTCATTACATCAATAATTTTACTATGATTCCTCATGCCTTAGTTGAGGATTCCTCATTGCCTCACCTATGGCAGACCTCCTTCTGTCGACATCAGCACATTCATTCTAGAAGACATATGTAGAGGGAGGTGTACCTTGGTTCCATCTTCCATTCTTGTTCGGTGCCTCGAATCAGGAAAAGGGACTCATCATTTCCCTTTGACTTGGTTGAATTTCGTCCGCTCAACTTCAGCTCATCGAGATTCATATACTTGATGGTTCAATGATTCAGCAGATTGTACCAATGATTACCGGGTGTGTGTAAGATGTTTCAGATCTCATGAGGGGGTGGCCCTTAAGGTATCCCCCCACATGCCCAGATGACCTCATATTATGCTACAGCCTTAGATGCAGCTTTATAGATTTGATGGGTTCGGTTCCAGACGCTTGTAGCGCCCATAGCATGCATGTATCACTTAGATGATCCATTCATATTTTCAGAGCCCTTTCCTATTTATCAGGGCTTCTTTGGTTGTTATTATATCTCATGTACTCAGGTATTATTGTATTCATTCCTGGTTGTTGTCCCAAGCACAGTATGCATGTGGGATCCATTATATTTTTGTCTGGCCCATTTTATGGCAGCATGTCATGTACCATTTATCATGTAATTTATTGCTCAGTTTCATTTTACTCGGCGCACCATTATTATTTGTACTTTGTAATCTCGGCAGGCATAGGTATGTCTTCCCCACCTCACTGAGAACGGGTACCCACACATTAATGAGACGTATATCATTTGTTGGTATCACCCCCTCAATTATTTTCCTCTCTCTCTTCACTCCATCTATGTATCTCTCTCTCTTTGACTCCCCTTCGATGTCTAGTGATTATGTTCTTACAACGTACTTTGGTCATATGATTAGCTCCTAACTCTCGCACATTGGAGGGAAATCTATTACACCAATTTCTGGTCATCTAACAATTTACAATTAGATGGATCAAGGTACACCATGTAAGACCAATTTTACCATAGTAAAATTTCTTTCACTATAATGAATAATTTAATAAACCATATTTCGTTAAGTTATTTCTTGTTCAAACAAGAAACCCCATGAGGAATAATTAAATAAATCCTTATTTAATTCATTTTCCTCTAGGAATAATTAATTAAACCTATGTTTAAATTATATTCCTAGTCATATTTAACCCAATTATGAGAAATAATTATATAAATCATTATTTTTCTTATTTTTCTCTAGGAATAATTAATTAAATCATTATTTAGTTATTATTCATTGTTAAATTTGACTAAATCACCTAGAAATAATTTAAAAAATCATTATTTGTTAATTATTCCTTAACTACATTCTTGAAATGATAAATAAATCATTTATTTGTTTAATATTTCTAAATAAAGTTATTTAACCAGTTTAAATACTTTTTCCCTCCAACAAAACATAATAAAATATTCCAAGTGGTTAGACCTAGATCTTGGTTAATAATATTTTATTATTTTCCATTATCGAGGATAACTCAATATTTTGTTATAAATAGGAAGGTTTTCCATTCATTATTCACTTTGATAACTTTCATTGTCGTTCTTTGATCATTCTCATTGTTGCTACTATTTTATTTTCCTCTTGATCTCCCATAGAGTTCAATACATTTTGGGTTTTCTACACCCATTGAGAGAGAGAAAATTTTGGATCTAAAGCATTGAGGATAGCCAAGAACCCATCCCATTGAGGGGGACTGGTAACATCATTCTTTTTTCCCTTCTCAGGTGTTATAATACATATAAAATTATTTATATCTTGTCTTGTCCGTTGGATGCATGGAGCAACTCTTATTTATTTTTACTGTTTAACTGCTTTTACTGCATAGATCTATTTTTTTGCAACATTTGTTTCAACTATCTATTGCAGATCTAGGGAAGTTAATTAGTCATATTTTTTGTTAGGTTTGTTTGCCACACACAGCTAAAGTGAGCTATTTTAGTACACTTGGGTTAAGAATTTATGCTAACATATTGTGTGCTTTTGTTCGATGTGTGTGGATATATGTGTTTTGATATACACTGTGTGTATTTGTACGTGATTAAAGAGAAGCAAATTCACTGGGTTCTTTTCGGGTGTGGCGACCGATCCGGTATGGGTATGAAATAACAAAGACATAAGTAAGGACCGATGAAGGACAAGTATCATTATTTTATTTCAATTTTATTTTGCATGTAATCTACGATTTTGACTTATGATGGTTACATGTGATTTATGATTATGGTTTATGGTGATTTCATGTGATTCATGATTTTAATTTGTGATGGTTGTGTTTCGAGCTAACCAGATATGATATGTTTTTACATGATTATTTGTTTAAGATGCTAGTTTGACTTGTTGTGACAATAAGTGAACAAGATTGCAAGTGTACCTTGTTGACAAGCTACCAATGAGTTATTATGTGAAATTATTTAAATTTATTTTGAATCTAATGATAGTTGTGTTCTTGGTGCAAGAAGTATGTAAATGTCTGGTTGGGTGGTTGACACTGATTTCAAGCATTAGCAGCAACAAAAAAATGATTTGGAACATACAACAGTATGTTGGTAAAGCAATTCAGGAGTAGGGCCTTTGTGGGACATTGGTACCCAATAATATCCATTGATTTCCATGAGCATGCTATGCCCGATATGATGGTGTTGAGGCAGGGATATGCCTTTTATTTTGTATCTTCCGATGCAAGGAAGTATTTCCAAGGGATATATCTTCCAGGAAAGGGGATGTCAGGGAACTTGGAAGGGGAGTCACTGCATGGAAGGGGATGACCAGATTTCCCAAGAGACTGTGTAGCAGAGAAGGGAAGGATGGGGAATGGATTTGTTTTGGTCATTATAATTTCCATATGGAATCATATGCACATTGGGAGTGTGCCCTGGAAAAATAAGTCATTAACCGTTCACTAAGGGTACATTAGCGCAGGATTGTAGCATTGGACATTAGATGCAACTTTGACTTTAGAATTGGATTCTAGACTTACTAAGAAGGAGGTTAATCCTAATATTACTTTAAGAGTGGAGGTGTGAGCCTATGGATTCCATTGTGTTGGATATAGGCATTGTATCCTTTCATTTTTTGGTTGAAGAAAATGTGTATGAGTATATATGTGTGTATTATTGTAAATATTGTAATGAGTTGTGCTATAAAGCTCCAGTAAATGGTATGATTGTCATGTTTAAGCAGGTGGTCATTGTAAATACTAAAACGAGTTGTGTTATAAATCTCCATAGGTAGTATTTTTTTCTTTTAACAGTTTGTTGGATTATAGTTGCCATTGAACACCGAGGACAGTGTTCCCCCAAGGGGAGGGTTTTGTAACGGCCTTGGTCAAAATTTCATGTAAAATTTAATAAAGGAAAAACAGTAACCACGGTTGATGGGACACCTATTCCAAGTTGAAAGGTGGGAAAAATATCCTAGTGGTTGTCACTTCAGTTTATTATGGCTAAAGGAAATTGGAAAAGAAAATGGCTAAGGATTTGGAAAGGCATGAGGCATTAATTGGCATTTTATTTATGAAAATAATGGAAAATCAGATAAAATGGAGGTGAAAGGTCATAGGTTGCATATGAGGAGAAAAATGAAGGAAAATAATGGAAAATGAAGACAATATAGGTCTCATCAGTAAAAAGGCTTCTGAGGATCAGCTGGTACATTTTGTCAGTTCAATTTTGGAGCTCTCTCATTATTCTGTCTCTATCTCACTCTTGGACACTTAGAATTTTATTGGAGCACTTTGGCATTGGATCAAGAAATGAAAAGGAGGCAAGAGGAAGGAAGGAGCAAGAAAGGAAGAGCATGATCAAGCAGCTACAGTAGGGCTCTTTACATGTATTTATTTGCATGTGTGATTTCCTTGCTAGATTTTGCATGCATGGTATTTTATGTGGTTATTTTTTGTCATGAAATAGGTTTTTCTACATGTGGAAGTGTTTTCAAGCTATATTTCCATTTCCGGATAGACTTGATGAGATGGGTTCTCATGCTTTTGTTGAGCTGGATTTGTAGATGGATTTGAAGATGAGTGACGTGGATATCCAAAATGAAAAACACATGGCCTAGTGATCCCTAAACCAGATTGTGGATTATGGTAAAGTCACTAGCCCAGTGACCCCTGAACTGGACTTTGGGTTGCGGTAAAGCTAGTATTTTTTTCCTCGATGGTCCTAGGAATCATAGCTGGTGAATGGAAGGATATACGGTAAATCCTAGAGCTGGATTTCTCTCTGTTGGGACTAGTAGTCCCGGGATGGGCTGTACAGTAAATCCTAGAGAGTGGGTCTTGGTGTAGGTCCTAGTGATCCCTGGATCAGACTATGGATTATGGTAAAGCTTGAGATACTATGAGGCAGTAAAATTCCTCATGGTGTACATGGAGAACTCTGGTATCATCCATGCTTGTTTGGTTCTTTTTGGTTGGATATGTGTCCCACATTCATTCTTGGAATATGGCACGAGGGTGACTGGTTGAAGAGATATTTGGCTCAGCCAATATATGATTAGGTCGAATGTGGTAGTCCAGTCCCTAGTTGGTTTCTACATTCATTAATGAGAAGTTCATTTCCATTCCATTTTATGTGTAAATTACCTAGTTTATATGTGGTTCCTATTACTGATGTATCCCTGTGTTGTGCTATACAACAACCCCCGTTTATTTTTATAAATAGGGACCCTTTGGAAATAAATAGGGAATTATTTATATTTCTTATAGAAAAAACTTAGAAAATAAATATTTTCTTTAAAAAAAAAAAAAAATCCGCTTTATTTTTCTTGAGCGCATCGCAAATCGAATATCTTATGAATTTCAAAGACTCATAAAATTTAAAATGTGCGAACCTCGATATGCGCACAACTTTTTCGAAGATATATTTGAACTTTTCAAAAAACTTCAATCACCATTATATTTACTTTATCACATCGAACCTCACTTAATCAATCAAAATAAATTAAAAGCAAAATGATATAAGTTGCGACCCCATGGACTCGATGAGAAAATAAAGAAATAAATATAAAACCTTCGGCAATTGCATGTCACTTAAGTTTTGCAAAAAAGCACAATTCACATTTTGCACAACTTATAACATACGCCAAATTGTTATCCTATAAAAGTTGCGATCTGCGATTTGCGCAGATCGCATTTCGCAATATTTAAGGGTAAGTATTATGAATGGTTATAAGTTATAACTTGTGATATGCGCGTCGACACCATTTAATGGATCGAGCGTGTTGTGGTGGATTTGGTGCACGGATGTACGAAATCGCACCAGTTTAAGGGGTGTGGTTTACCCCTTTAAATTATTGGTAACAGGTAGAAAGTAGTGGAGTTCAAAAGCATACAATATAGAGGAAAAAGCATGCAAATGTATACTCAAATTACACTAAAACTAAAACACAAATATACAAAAGCTATTGAAGAGATTCAAATGATAATAATGCAAATGGTGGCTCTAGGCCCCTTCTTATTAAACGTTTTATATGAAGAAGAAATTTTACCCACTTGCCAGAGGGCCCCTGGACAATGGTTCTAGGACAATGGTTCTAAGTCCCGATGCAAGGATGTTGTCCTCCAAGTTTGGCCTTGGTGTAGTCTCCCTCTCTCTCTGTTTTGTTGTACTAATATTGTTGGATGGCCAACAATCGAGTCCCCTCTATCTCCAGCTCCGGGTCACACACTGCTAGTATTGCTTGGGCAATTTTGGCCAGCAAAACAGTGTGATCACCCATTCATCTTCTCATGGTGGCTTTATATAGGGTATTTCAATTCCTCCTTCTCTCCTTTGGTACATGGTGGATGGTGACCCAAGGGAGAGGTATGATTCCATTGTGTGCTCCAAATATTCCATTGTGTGCTCACATAGTGTCTAAGGAGGCGCTCGTGGCTATCCTTAGGCGGCTTCATGTAAGGAGTAACTTGTCCTTTGCTTTGTGTGGTCCTAGATAGCGAAATTTTTCCACTTTCAGGAATGTGTGCTTATGGGAAAAAGGCACGCAGAAGGTGCTCTTCTTGAAGGATAATGCGCGTAAATAGAATTTTATGACTAGTTCAAATTTGATTTCCTTTAAACCTTTGATATTTTAAATACTTTCTAGATTCCATAATATCTTCCTGCCCTGTAAATCCTTTGGCTTGACATTAATTGATGTCATCTTTAGCTGTATGATTTTCTAGTGTTAACAGTTTCCCCCTAATGTGTGAGGCCTAGGAAGGACTGTATAGCTGAAATACATTATAGTTTATTTTATGTATCGTCCGTAGAGAGAGAGAGAGATCTGCGTGAAGCCTTGGGAATGAACACACCCTACACCATTTCCAAGAATGAGCAAGTCTAAGGGATCCCTGCAATCAAATACAATATACAATATATGTACAAAATTTCAACGAGGCAGGCATGTCCCATGTTCGTGATGTTGTGGCTAGTTAAACAAAATTGACATATATTTTTTCTGTCAGTGTCACTACTATGGTAGTGATGCTAGCAGTTGTTGACGACGACTGCTGACGTCCTCAGGGGCATTTTTTCTTTTATGATAGGTGGAATGTGGTAATCATATGCATAAACTTTGTATGGAATATAGTTGCGCAATGTACTCATAAGTGTTGGCTAGTACCTTCCCATGTAAGAATTGTTGATAGAGACACTTATGGAGGCAGGGTCTTCGATGGATCTGATCAAAGTGAAATGGTTATACGATACGATACCATCTTGACATGAAATCTTTTGTTGTAGTCGAATGTCAGGAGGATCGATGACATCTATGGACAATAATGTCTCCCACAGTGCCACCTGAGGATGCCCTTTTGCATGGAGAGGGGTAGTCCAAGGTACCGCTTCCTTTTTGGAATATGGGTGTTGAAGTCGACAAAAAGAAAGCCTCAACCGAACGAGGGGTCGCCGATATGAGGGATCGAGGACTTGGATGTGGTGGATTTAACATAGGCATGTTTTTGAGAGGTGACTGAAAATTGATGATAGGGATTTAGCAGCCCGAGGTGGAGTATACTTAAGCAGCTTGGTGGCAGTCATAGTTATTTCTGAAGGGAAAATCCCTGGAGTCGGTAGGACTTCCAGGGCGGGTGTAAACCAGCTATGAATATCATGATGGTGTGTGCATGGGGGTGAAGTACTCCAACCAAGGGTGCTCAGGGACTACTGCCATGGGAGAAAAGGTGGGATGTTAGGGTGGAGGGGCGAAGTGCACCATTTTCAGTCTTTGTACACTTACCAAAAGAATAAAATGATGGGGTTTGTTTTGCACAAAACACAGAGACGGGTACCCCAAAACATGAAAGTGTTCGCTCATTGATGGTGTGAGGAAGGTTTTTTGCTAAGGGTGGGGGTCCCATTGGTTCGTCTCATGTGCGAGGTTGATTAAGCATATGAAAAAGTGTCGCATGTGGGATTATGTTGGTGGAGGTATGGTGGGCCAAATGCAACGCGTGGTGGTGCACTTTGATCTACTTGTAAAACTTGGTCGTCCGGGAAGAGGGTGTCAGCTTATATGGTAAACATGACCTTATGCATGATGAATGGATGGGCATGAGGTGCTTCCCGGACTGAAGTGGTATGGCCATGGTGTCACTATTTCTTTGATATATGGTCTACATTGGGTGACGAGAACCATGGAGGGGAGGCTCTACCGACCAACACGGATGTTTATCATGTGCAGGGTGAGGTAATGATAAACACGGTCGGATATGAGGACCCTATGGTTTATTTCTGATGGATAAATGATGTTAGGATATGCAAAGTTTCATGGGACTCTATCATGCTTGGAGGTAGAATGATACTTGCTCTGGAACTTTCAGTGGATGGTTTTGTAAATGGTTTGCAGGTTTTTCCTGCAAAAAAAACTACCTCAAGTGAAATTATCTTCTTTTCATCAAATACTATTGAAATGCATGAGCTTTAAAAAGGAATATGAGAGAGGGCATACCTACCAGCGCTGAAAATTTATTTTTTCTGGAAATCGAATGTGTGGCATCGCTTTCGTTCATCATGGAGTTGTTACCTGGCTCCTAGTTTTGATTTCAGTTTCGGTTGCCCCCAGACTGAGATCATGGGGGGGGGGGTTTGGTTACTGCGCCCCGTCTAAGATCTCCCTGAATACATATTACTGCTGTCTAGGTGACCTTAGGTCAAAGACCCGACCAAGTCGTCTGCAGTAATTGATGTGCCTGATAACTCAAGAGGATGAAATAACCAGGTTCCCTTGTCCCTGGTTGGTGTATGGTGGCTTGGGGGGAGGAGAGACAAACAGTTGTTTTTCTGGTGAGTGCCGTTCCTCCTGCATGTACAGGACAACACGAGGTTCATCTCTGGAAGATTGGGAGGGGGGATCCTCTTGGTAGGATCGCTCGATGGCATGTAAGGCATCTCTATATCGCGGAATCTCTGGACAATGGTGGGTATATTGCCCATAGTTACTACAGAGAGCGCATGCGTGATTACAGGTATGTAGTGCTTTGCCTTTACCTTTAGTGGTAGGTTCCTTTTTACGGGGATGTGGCGTCGCGATTTCTGTTTCGGAGCCAAGGAGTGGTTTTAATTCATCCAGCTCCGGAAATATGTGGGTAGGATGGCCTATAACATCGCATATGGTGCAAACTGGTGATTCCCATTGAATGGTGTGGCTCACCATCTTCTTTCCTCTCTTCATGGTTTTCTTGGCTGTGATCACCGGTTTCCCAATGGGAACTTCTTTTACGGGGGTGGTCTCGACCGTTTCTTGGGTAGGTGGGGGCACCTCGGGACTGAGGGGCTTCAACCCTGTGGTAGTAATGTGGGTGGCTCCTGTTCCAGAAGGAGGAAAAAGGTACCAAAATAGGAATTCCAACGATATGTGGGGTAATACTAGTGTTGCCAAAACCTACTAGGAGATAAAGCCAGTTGGGGGGTAGAGGAAATGGGTTTGGGAGGCGGCGTAGGCTAGAGAGGCTGTCGTTGTCGATGCCTCGGTGTCATTATTTCTTGAGTTTGTGTCCTGACTAGCCTCAGCACTTGATGTGGACATCATGCACAATGGAGCCCTTGTGACATCGGGCAATGACTCAGGGATTATTGGAGGATCTCCTAGGAATGACCTTAGAACAGACGACGGTTTGAATTGTCCAGGGCCATATTCTTGGTACCGTGAAAGACCATCTGAGATTGTATCTACATAGGGTAGAATTACATATGTGTTGGTTAGGGGATGCTTCTCGCTATGTTTCAGCTAGTCTATAGTAATGATGTTGTCCTTGTGGGGGAACATCATAATGTGGAAGACGGAGGAGGCTATGGTAGACATGGCATACATATAACTCCTCCCGAGGAGTATATTGTAATCCAAGTGAGTATCCAAGACTTCAATGTCTATGTAGACCATCTTTCCGGCTAAACAGACCAGGACATTTTGGTAGAGGCCGACGAGGGTTGAGGGATGACCGTCGTATGCGCGAAGCGTTATGACTGATGGTTTTAGTTTGGGAGAACCTAGATTCTGCCAAACATTTTTTGACATGATGCATGTTGATGCACCCTCATCTACGACACATTGGTGAATAGTGATATTCTAGACCAACACTTGTATCTAGAAGGCGACCATGGAAGGAATCCTGGGGGTGGCTTTGTCTAAGTCAAAATCCATCAAGCGCGTACCGACGAGTTCGATAGCACCTAATGCGGAAAGTAGGGCTTTCCTTTGTTTTTGGCATGATTGCAGTACTTCTAGAGCTGACACAGCCATGGGAGATTGAGCTAAATCATCCACGATGCTATAATTCTGGGCTGATTTGGAGTAGTTTCCTGCCCGCCTATTAGGTCCCTTTGCCATCTTTGGCAATGGTTCTATATGCATCTTTGAAATGGTCCAAGGTGCATTTGGCGCACTGTTACTTTCCCCCGACGTACTGGTGTTTGGTGGGGTGTCGTAGTTGCGATTCTTTGTTTGGAAAAACATTTCTTCCCCAGTCATGTATATTTCATGGCTAATTTTCCTAGAATCGTCTAGGTTTTGTTGGTGAGTGCTTACCATCCCTTGGTTTGGGAAAGGTTCTCGCATCATGGTGGGTTGCTGGGAAGATCCTCATTGTCCTTGGTTACTCTACAACTTCTTCAGCTTAGGGAGAGCGAGACAATGGTGAGTATAGTGCCCGTACTCACCACATATTGAACAAGAATGGTTTTTTCATAGAGGTGGCCTTTTGCCTTGCCATTGCGCATTGTTTGGCTCCTGGTTTCGATTCTAGTTGGAGTTACCTCTAGCCTAGGATTGCGGTGGGCATTGCTGGTTTTTGCCCCCCTATCCAGGGTTCCCTTTTGGCTTGTTTTTTTATTTTTTCTTTGACATGTTATGAGGGTATTTCTCCTGGTTATACTGGTATGGTTATTTTTGGGATAGCTGCACAAATTTCACCTGTGCGTTGTTTTGCGTAGGTGGGTCATGTGTTGGGGACTGAGCATAACGTTGTCCTAGGTTTTCACCTGGTCATTGGAGGGGAGCTCTATCATCATTGTTTCTTTCTGCGTACTGTGTCCCTTCAGCCAGAGGATAAGGTCATCCCTAGTGATGCGCTTGCGCTCTATTATTCAAATTTTGCTGAGGCATATGATGACTTTGAAATCTGGCTTGAGACATGTTTTGGGAAGAAATATGTGTGTATCGGGATTTTTACTACTACAGCCTAGGTAACCTTAGGTCATTGACCCAATTAGCTCGTCTGCAGAGTTCGATGCGCTTGGAAATTCTTCATAAGTTTGCAGGCATGGGGCGTTAGGCAGGATGTTGTAAATGTATCTTGACTGCATATAAATCAGTTCAAGATTTTGGTCTTTACTGATTGCATCCTCTTTGGATGTGGCGTTTTTTTGCGCCACATCCCTTAAAATATCTGCTATCAGAGTTTTCAAGAATAAATCTAAGATGACCCGATCATCGAGTTTTGCTTTACATAAACTGCGACCCCGCCTCCATTCATGGAGATGGTTCGAGATATGGACAACGGGGGTTTGTCTAAAATGATTCAATAATTCCATTCCCGAATCATGGTGAATGGGTAACTAAAAATATGTGAGGAACGCAGTGGCAAGGGCGCAAAAGGCTCCACGTGAAGTAGGAGGTTTCTCCACGTACCACTTCACGACTACTCCTGTGAGAGTACATTGAAATAGCCTCAATCGAATAATGTCATCAATGTTATTGTTCGATGAGAACCACAGGTGAAAGTTCGTTACATGATTACCTGGGTCTTCCACTTGCTTTCCTTTTAATTTTGGAATATTCAAAGGGAGCTTTGTGGGCATGGGAGGCCATGTAGGATTATGTGTGTTGGGGTCATTCGTTAGCTTGGTTAAATTGGGTAGACTAAACGAAGATAAGAAAGGTGATTGGGAGGTTTATGCCATTGCAATGTGTGATCAAAGACACAAAGTTCTAGTTAGAAAGATGGTTTGTCTACGACGTACCCTACTGTGTATTCAGCTGGCTTCCCGAATGGGACGCATTCCTATGCCCCCTAGGGGTCGAGGGGGGAGTGGTGTGTAGGCTGACCCAGGTTCCCATTTATGGTTTCTCCAATGAATGATGAACCAATGACGGTGGCAGTGTTCCGTATTTGACACCTAAATGGAAAAAGACCTAAAACCCCTCCCGGTAATGGGGGAGGTCCAAAAGATGCCTGGATCGACGGTTCCGTTGGGACCGTTCGGGTGTCAACCAGGTTAGGTTTTGGAAAAAAATTAGAGGATAGAGTCTATGATCAAAGAAAAATTATGGCCACATACATAAAACAAAGTGAAAATAAAATAAATTTTTCCTTTATATTAATCTATGTGATCAATTAAGAAAAAAAGTGGTTTTTCTTTGTTTGCGTATGATATTAAAAATCCTAGAAGACCTATTACGTCCTCACACACTCAAAAGTAACTGCGCCTTGATAATATTTCTTGCGAGTGCTGGCACAACGTCCCATAAGAGCTAGCAATGCCCCCATTCAGCCGAAGATAATCCACCAAGGTAAGGGTAGAGGGTTTGGCGCTTGCCTACACCGTCACCTATAGGGTAATGTATGCCCTAGTTTTTGGCCACTAAGAACCACCGTCCCACATGAATGTTCGAGTCTTGGGCTTCTTGGTAGTCAGCTAACAATACCGAGTATCAACCAAGTCAGGTAGCCCCAACTGATACCGCACGCACTGCGCCTAAGCCTAACCCCCTCTGAATCGGGTCTCTGTCGTGCTCAGGTTTTCTTTGTTGTGGGATGATAGGTGGATTTGAAGCTCCCTAAATACACAACTTCTATGTTTCAATATGAAGTATGATCAAGGCGGCTTATTGGATGCCTAACCCCTTCATCCTAACTTAAGCTATAAATTCTTTTGTGGCCCCTGTGGGGAGAATTTAGTGATTTTGGTTAAGTTAGTTTTAGGTGTATTTGATTTGCTTAGTGGGTGAGTGTGTGTGAGCATAAGGTGAACAAGCACGTAGTTTGAACGTGTGGATATCGTTGATCCTTTACAAAAATCCCCTAATTAAAATATGTTATATTGTTCCTGGCTCAAATGGAAAACATGTGTGGATAATGGGCTGCTTTCAAATTTTCCTAGTTAATCTATGTGACTAACTATAGGGAGATGACGAATTGTGAATATGGAGCATTCATATGCTTACCCAGGATCACCAGAGGATGCAAAGATAGTAGAGATTACTCGCTCTTCTATAAACAACTTGATCCTAGTCCCGCAATTCCTAATGCAAAAATTGAACTAAACTAACAATTTCTACACTAGAAAAAAGAAAAATAGCTATGTATGCGTGGTCTTGGGCCACTTACTAGGACTAGTTATCTAGGTGTGAATACCAAAATTTGAAAAACGTAAATTTTTCGGAACACAATTTAATTTTCCCCCTATGTAAACTATTTGAAAATCTTGCAAAAATCAACTTGAATCAAAAAATGGCTCTAAGCCTATAGAAAGTAGATAAAAGTGAGTTCTAACAAGTTGTGGGGTATCACAACAAGTGTTTGTAGATGCATTAAGGGCTTCCAAGCACCTTACAAGCAGAAAAGGAGAGAATCTTGGGAGAAATTTCTCATTCTGTGAATTGCACGCAAAAGGCAGAGACAAGTGCGCTTTCTGCATGCGGGTCAGCCCTGAACACACGCCCTACACATATGTGAGGAACAAATGTGTGCAAATTCCTGCAAGTAAAAATATTAGGAGATACTCTTCTTCAGTCTGTCACTCAAGGTGAATCTAGGGACTGCAAGATAGATCAGAGGACTATCAGCTCCACTCTCCAGCATAGACAAAGGTCTCCTGCAAAAGAAGGCACAACCACATAAACTTGGTAAAACGTTAGTGGATTCGCCAATCCTGTTATGGTGGATTTGGTGCACGGGTGTACGAAATCGCACCAGTTTAAAGGGTGTGGTTTACCCCTTTAAACTATTGGTAACAGGCAGAAAGTGGTGGAGTTCAAAAGCATACAATCTAGAGGAAAAAACATGCAAATGTATACTCAAATTAAACTAAAACTAAAACACAAATATACAGAAGCTATTGAAAAGAGTGAAATGATAATAATGCAAACGATGGCTCTAGGCCCCTTCTTATTAAACGTTTGATACAAAGAAGAAATTTTACCCACTTGCTAAAGGGCCTCTAGACAATGGTTCTAGGTCCCGAAGAAAGGCTTTTGTCCTCCAAGTTTGGCCTTGGTGTAGTCTCCCTCTCTCTCTGTTGTGTTGGACTAAGATTGTTGGATGGCCAAAAATCAAGTCCCCTCTATCTGCAACTCCGAGTCACACACAGCTAGTATTGCTTAGGAAATTTTAGCCATGATAACAATGTGATCACCCATTCATCTTCTCATGGTGGATTTATATAGGGGATTTCAAATCCTCCTTCCCTCCCTTGGTACATGGTGGATGGTGACCCAAGGGAGAGGTATGATTCCATTGTGTGCTCCAAATATTCCATTGTGTGCTCACATAGTGTCTAAGGAGGCACTGGTGGCTATCCTTAGGCGGCTTCATGTAAAGAGTAACTTTTCCTTTGCTTTGTGTGGTCCCAGATAGAGACATTTTTCCACTTTCAGGAATGCGTGCTTATCGGGCAAAAAGGTGCGCAGAAGGCGCTCTTCTCGAAGGATAATGCGCACAAATAGCATTTTATGACTAGTTAAAATTTGATTTCCTTTAAACCTTTGAGATTTTAAATAATTTCTAGATTCCATAATGTCTTCCTGCCCTATAAATCCTTTGGCTTGACATCAATTAATGTCTTCTTCTGTTGTACGATTTTCCAGTTTTAACAAAGCGTGTGAAAAAACTTGTGTCATATCAAAACTAAATTCAAGGTCTTAACGGCTTTAAAGAGATTGATATATTTTACATGTGGAGATATATGAAATATTAATTTAGAGATTATGACTAATGATTTTTATTATATCTTAATATATTTATATCTGCTTGCACGTGTTTGAAATAAATTATAGATTTGTCTCTTTGATACTCTATACTTGTAAAATTCGCTCTGTTTTCAGGAAACCAGTTAACAGCTTGAGGAAGAGAAAAATGAGAAAAAAGAGCAAAGAAATTTCTCAGACATCGTCTACTGAAGATACATAGATGTCTTCCTTATTTTCAAATACCACTTGCAACAAATATTGTGGCAGTTCGACATGGGAGGCAATGTATAAGCTTTTTGAAAGTGAAGGACCAAGGGTGATAACCAAATTTTCCTCGACGAGCACAGCATCTACCTCTGACGCAACTCTTTTTGATGTTGCATGTTCATATATTAAAAGGATAGTTGCAAGACCAAATATTCTCCCGTACACAGACATGGTTAAGTGGGCAATTGATCACTTAAACATTGAAAATAGAATGTTCAAGAATTCAAAGGGACAAAATATGGGTACTTTTAAGCCAGAAGATTTAATAGCAATGTACCATCTACCACCCCCGTAGCAGAAATATGACAAAGACTATTTGCAGAATTTTAGAGGAGAACATCCAGATATTATTAAATTCATCCAAGAATGGAAGGAGAATCAGGGGAACTTGAAGCAAGATAAGTTTGGTAAGTACCCAATTTCCCAAATTCCTAATCCTTACTGTTATGCTACCAGTATGTTATGTAGACTATTTTCCAAACCTGATAGCACTAGATTCTCAAAAGAATGGGTTCCCTTGATTGACGCAATCGTCAATTCATCAATTTTGAATTGGGAAAACATCTTATCTAATAACCTAGCCAAACACATTACCAAATATAGGAATAAAAGGAGTATTTAATTCAGAGAAATACCTCCCTTTTATATGTCTACCTATGTCATGGACGTTATCTATTTTACTTCTAGTTTTCCTACCATGGGATGGAAATGGACTACCCAAGACCCTACACCAATTCATATTCACCACAGAGAACTCTGGGATTCAGACTTCCACCTACACTTCTATAAAATCTATTACGGAGTCATATTTGCCTATGCACCAGATAATTTTCAATAAAAGGGCCCCTAGGATTTCTGAAGAAGCCAATGCAGACATTATTCCTATAGCTAGATGGTTTGTAGAGGAAAATTTTACATATGAAATTATTTGAAGATTATACTTTTCTAGTATTTACTATATTGTTCTTGATATGATGCACTTGCAGAAAAGCCTCGTATATATTTGTTAATGTTGACTACAATAATTTGAGGAAGGTACTAAAAAGGTTATTAATCATTTTACCCCTTTATACAATGCAGCACTTTTGTACTTTTTGTATGTTCCTTTTTCCTACAAGGAAGTTTCCAAAATTCATTTTTTTAAATTGGCTGTAATACCAAAAATATTATATGATCCAAATGATGTAATTAAAAATTACATCACAGAGCTTAAGTTAAAGCCTTTTGTAAAGGTGGAAGATGTATTTGATGATCTCTTCCAGGGCATGGATTCATTTTCAGACATTATCAAGTATTCATATAGCCAATTAAGTCAAGATGATTTTGAAGCTTTCCAAGCATACAAAAACAAGAGACTAGAGAAAGTCTCTCTCAATTTGTTAACTATTGAAGATGAAAACAAACACACTCCAAGTGTCAGCCTGGATGATGAAGTAAAATATATGTTTGAACATGAATCAGGTCAGTCACAACAACAATCTCATAATTCAGATCACTTCGAAAATGAATCTGAATCTAAAAAGGAAAACTCAGAAAAGATAATTGACTGAGTAATTCATGACATAGAAATGCTAAAGGAAACAAGAAATAATGGGACAGAATCAGATTCTCAAGCAGTTTAGCACAGTCACAACATGCTAGATCAGTTCAATTTACCACAAGAAAAATATCTTATAAATTAATGGGAGGATTTTTCTGAAGCCATAAAAACTCCTAAAGAGAATCTCAATACTAATTAGGCAACGAGTTTCCAGGCACCTGAACACTCCTAAAAGATAGTGGAAACTGTTAATCCACTACAAAGAGTTCCAACAATGCATGATAAAGAAATCATACCAGCTACCTACTAAGAATTAGATGGTTCTGAACAGATAAATCATTCATTAGATAACATACAGGTCCTAGTTACAAGGACATGATTAAAAAGCGAAAAGGAAAATTGATGACAACTTCAAACCTGAGGATAATCCAGTTAATTATTGCTGAAAGTATTATAGAGTAGTTCTGCAAACATCCGCTTAAATTGTCACATGGGGATGCAGAAACCTGCTACTACTATGATAAAGCTACTAAGCAAGTACTAGCTAAAGTAGAGTACAAGAACTAGAGAAGTTGTTGAATGAAGAAAAATCTAATTTCAGTGAGCAAGTCAAAGTAAACACAACCCAATTTCATAAATATATTGAAAGCCTCAAATTGCAGTATCAGATAGAGATTAATGAAAAAAAAGCACAGCTAGAAGTAGCAATGACCAAGTTACAAATCCAACCGCAATTAGAGCAATTTATCAAAGAAACATTGGATTTAAACACTAAGTTAAAGAAAGAACAAGAACTGTTTTGTCATCAAGCTTCTATAATTGACTCTTATTTTGATTCAAATAAAATAATGATCCAGCAGATAGAAATCCAAAAACTTGAATGTGAAATGCTTTAGAAGAAAATTGAAGCACTCATTCAATGGCAAGTATCAGATTTGGGAAAGGAAGCTAATCTACCTCAAGTAGATAAGCTTCATAAATAAATTCTATTCAGATAATGGGAAGCGCAAATCAAAAAAGCAAAGAAATCAACAGCAAAGACATCCAAGATATCAAGTGAAATTGTTGAATCCATGTGTGAGCAACTGTCTAGAGTAGAACTTCTCAGGGAAAACATGTCTGATGTGTTTTCAAAAACAAGACAGATAGAAACACAGTGGAAATAGAGAGCAGATACATAGGAGGAAATTATTAAAAAGGTAAATAAGTTTGATCAAGAAAATTACTGGAATTTTCTGATCAAACCTTATCATCCGCATCAAACTCGCAGTCTCTTACAGATTCAAAAAACAGATCCCAGTCAGCACTCTCAAATTATATTTTCAAGGGACAGATCCGATCAAGGATATTGCATCCAACTCAGCTCAAAGCAATGTTAGATATTTTTCAACTTCGTGACCACATTCAGAAAGAAGGGCAGGACTCATAAATTAGAATTGTTAGTTTAGTTTCCTAAATTGTAGTTTAAGTTAGCTTTATGAGGAAGGTTGTTTGAAACCTCCTCTATATTTTTGTAATAATCTATTTTATTTTATAGTTAGTCTAGTATTTAAACCCTTCTCATGCATTTAGAAAAGGGTCCAGAAATTTGTCAAAAACATTTTCAAAAAATGCACTATTGTAAGTTTGTGAATGCTTTGATGAATTAATGGAACACATCTGTTATCTTTTTGACAATTAAATCCGTTTAAATGATGTTGCACTATTGTACTCTTTAGATTTCTTGAAAGTGAGAAGGAGAAGATTCATTTCTGTCAGTTTACATGAGTAGAACTTTTCACATATGGTACTTCTATTCACTTGTATTAAGTCTTACTTCATAGATTGACAGTCATCTTTTTATTGCATTACATATTTGAAACTTCATCATAAATAAATATTACATGCACTTCTGTTCTAATATTTAGCTATGGTTTTCTTATTGAATAAGTAATCACACTGATAAATGCGATATTTCTTTCACAATTCTTCTATGCAAATTACTTTGTTAGAAGAATAATTTTACATAATTTTAATATCTTTTGACTGTTAAATGATCTATATTACTGATAGTTGAAAGATATCATTTTAGATCGCTTAAAGGAAAAACACCCCGGGTATATATTAGATTAAATAGTTTATATAGATGCATATAGATTAAAATCATTATCCATTTGCATGCTTTATTCACAACACCCTCAAAATCATCCTTATTGGGAAACTAGTCCCATTATCCCCAGTCGGAGCCACTACACCAAACGGAAAAGGAGCTGCTTTAAGGTCCAGACTAGGTGGTTTTCCCCCATGTTTTGGCAGTGGAATTCCGAGGCCTCAACATATTGGTGCTATAAGGAGGGCCAAGTGAATGTCACAAAGGTATGATCAATCTAAAGGTCAATCAAAAAGTCTCTCTCCCTCTAGATCCTCATCAACTTCTAGAAAAGTTTCTAGATCATCATCTATAAAATCTGAAGTTGATCATATTTCCCCTAAGTCTCCTAGAAATACTCAAACCATATGATTTCCCAAGTTTCACCAACATTCTCCAGAATTTTAGTCTTTGATATAAAGGTTAAAGAAAGTATATATTTGTAATATCCCAAATGGGAACTGCTAAGAAATGCATACATAAAAAATGCATTTTCAGAAATATGTGCTACAGAAAATTAAATCAACACTTGGATCCCTTATATATTACAATATACAACCTAAATCCAAGAGTATATCAGAAACAAATCAAACTAGGTGAGGTAAACATATCTCCCACACCTAGGATAGCTAAAAAATGTTGAAACCCCAAAACTACTGCAACATGAAATTACTACATAAAGAGAGAGTGTAGTATAATGAGGTTTTGTACACATAAATAAAATATTCAAATAGATCTGATATTATATTAAACAATATGGCTCAAGAACTGAGATCTAGTCTCCTTTATATGAAATTTAGAGAACCCGGGTAGGGTTTCTACGAATACACCCAAATACAAATGGTGATCTTCAGTAATAAGACTGAATAATCACTAAAAAATAAAGAAAATGAGTATAGAAGGTTGTAATAATATATATCTGATGCAAATCTGATCAAATTTCTTCCCCCATGGAAGGATCAACCCTCCAATCATAGGAAAACTCCCAAAAAGAGCCACAGAGACACTACTGAAACTTCCCTCCATAAATAACACAATTCCCAGACTGGAATAACACTGTAGGTGATGGAAATACGTTGGCCTACTCCCAAAGGTATGAAATAATCTCAGGAATGCTCCAAACTAATCTCCCACAAGAAGGAATCCTTCCTCCTATGCAAAATCAACTCAGAAAGTGGGGTTCTCAACCCTCCACTGCAACACCCTGCAACTCAACAAAACCTCCTATAGAAACTGTGCTAAAACAGAAGACTAAAGCTTGGAACCAATGCCAGATCTTTGAAATGAAATATCAGGCCTCTCCCAAGAGATACTGAAAGGGAAGAGATGGAATTCCTAAACAGGAATACCTTAGTGCTAAACAGCACCAGCAATCTTAGCTAAACAGCTGAAGAGAGAAAATTCTAAGCAGACACATCAAAATATAATTCATAAGCTAACCTAAAATGGCTTCCATTCTCTTCCTTATAAACTAAGTGAGCCTTCGCACCTTGGGTCCCACTCATTAGGGTTTCCACCATCACACAAACAATCTTCCTCCAAAATTGTGATGTACCTTCATCAATGCCACTCCTCCACAATAGCGATGTTTGATTTGGTCAACGTTGACCTCTTCAACCTGATTTAGACCTTTTCACACCTAAGGGTCTTCAATCCAGCTCAAATAAAGTTTTATATGCTAAAATTCATTCATATTGAGCTATTTTTATTGTTGATCCACTCCTCCTACATTTATGTTGTTGACTAGGTCAAACTTGACTTTGTCCACATGCAAATGTCCCTTTTCACACATGACAGTGCTAGATCTAGTTATTTTTATGATCCATTTTCTCATCAAGAGGGATTTTATTTCTATTTCTGAAATGTATGGGCCTCCTTACCCATTTATTCATCTACCAAGTGCTAGAATAAAAAATCAATATTCCAAGTAGCTGCTTGTTAATTTTGGAATATTACAGTCCTCCCCTCCCAAATGTTGCTTGTCCTCAGGAAACTACAAGAATAGAACTGAAGAGCCTCCTCTTCTTCCCCTGTATCATCCTCATATGATAAAATCCTCCAAGTATCAAGATGTTATCTCATCAATACATCTCGAAGTTTTCCCTCCAAGTATACAAGCTAGCTTTTGGTGAGCATCCCAAATAGCTATCATCATGTAAAAGTAAAATATCCATGGAGGCAACAATGGGTTGTTTAAAGGCCTTCTTGAGGCACGAGGTCTGATATAAATTGGTATCTACCATCCCCACATGAATCTCCCATCCCAAAGCAATCATCCATACAAAATGAGTTACCTCCCAACATGGAAACTCCTGAAAATCCTCCTCCACCTTGAGCTCCTGCAAACTAGGTGGGCTGAAAATCTGAACATGGTAGAAAAAATAGCCTACCTCATGTTGTCCTCCTCTCCACTTAGGATAAGTGTAGAGTATCTGCTGATCTTGGGCTGCAATAATATTAGCCTCAAGTGGTAAGATGAAGGCTAGACCTCCAAAGATCTCCTCTCCAACGTTATGAATCATGTTGGCCCAAACTGTCCCATATATCATGAGTTGTAAATCACCATCAGATGGAATCCAATCAATCCCATGGCCCACTTCATAAAGAAACAATCATTTTATTATGGTGGCCATATCTCCTCCCATGCTCCCCCTTGGAACATGTAATGCAAAAAGTGTGGGAAATCTCCATTCCCAAGGACACTCCCCAACAATGTGTCTCTCTTCCAATCATGTTCCCCATAATGACAAAGACAATATCAGCAAATGGAATCATGATTAGCATCATGCTAGCTGCCATATGTAACAAAGGATAAAGACAATGGTCCCTCAAATTTAACCAGTGTAGTCTTCCCCATTGTTGCTTCAGAAAATAGCATGGCAAGTTGTCTCTTGAAAAATGGCTCGTTGTACATGTCATCACATCTACTAGTGAATAGTAAATGGCTTGGTGAATCAACTGAGCATACATAGAATAATAATGAAACACTTTCCCAAGGTCATACAGAATATTTTTTTCTCAAATAGATCATCTTAATATTAAATTTAGGAAGGGATGGAGAGATGGGAGCGAAAACCCTAAGGGTTTTAGGCTTTGGCCTTCGGTCCGATCACTCTGACGGGACTCTGGATGAAGTGACAGGTGTACGCCTGTACCTGAACCTAGAACCACACCTGGACTCCCTAATGCGCTCCTCGAGGCACCTGCAACGTGGTTGGAAATTAGTCTTCTAATTAGCGGACAAAGAATGGGGTTTAGTGTTAATCGTCGTTACTATTTCCCGTGACGGTGTTCTAAGTTTAGGGTTTCTACTCTAGAGCAGGGTTCTCACTTTTGTCGTGGCAGATTAACAAGGGTTGTCACTGTAGAAATGGGTTTTGAGAGTGATTTTGTAGAGCTTGAACCAGCACCCAAAGATCTTCTTACCTGTTGGGGGCATGAAGTCTCCGAGAAAAATCTTGAGCTTTTCTTTCCAAACAGTGTGGACCTGCAAGCTTTTAGTGAGGAGGCGGTAGTCGGTGGCTTTTCAAACGGAGCAGGCCTACTAGAGGAGACACTCTAGAGCACCTGGAGCGGTTTTTGGAAGGCGGGGATATTGCCAGGTCCGGAACAAGCACAAAACCCTCTATTCGAAGGAAGGGGAGGACTGCAACACCAAGATTTTCGGCACTGCCCATCGATTGCGGCATCAGGTATTCCATTTTTTCCTTCTCTTTCTGGTGGTCTTGAAGATTTTGTAGGTGGCTATGGGGTGCAAGACCTAGCAGGGTTTAAAGTTTTAGACAAAAGTAGTCAGATCCATAAAGCTTCCATTGGAGGGCGTAATAAGGGGGAATTCTTTGGGAATAGGAAATATGTGTTGAGACAGGGTCTCCTCTCTTCTAGAGTGTCGCTGCCCTCTGCGACTCAAGCATTAGGGTTAATTTCGGGTCGGGGTGACCTTCAGCTAAATTTTTCTCAGGCATAAGCCCTAGCACTCAGTCAGTCAAGGGTTTCCTCGAACAATGTTGTTGATAGAAATATGAGAGTCTTAGTCACAAAATATCAGGAGCCTGGGCCGCGTAAGGAGGCAAGGCCGAAGCTAGGTTGATTCCAGAAGGGCTGGAGGAAGAAGAAGGAAACAAAGTATTAGAAGGAAGGTGATTGGGGTCACCTGAGACTACTGGGACGGATGCTCCTATTATCCAAGAAGCTGGTGAAGGGGAGGGGAAGAAGGAATTCATGGGTGGGAAGAGGAAAAAACTCAAACCCATTAAGAAAAAAGACAATCGACCAAGTTGTCTTCTGGGCATGGATATCAGCATAGACAAAGCTATGGAAGCCACCAAAACCATTCTGGTTGGAAGAATGTGTGGAAGGAAGTATTCGTCTTAGTACATTTCAGATTTGGTATAATCGGAATGGAAATAAGCTCTGGGGCAACCCATTGAGATAAAAAAATTGGACAGGGGTTGATTCGGCATTAGGTTTGGCCTCAAAGAACATGTTGAGTGGGTGCTTGAACGAAATTGGTGCTTTGGGAAGCGGCCAATCCTCTTCCACAGATGGACCCCTTTGTTTGATGCACAGAAAGAGAAAGTGGCAGAATCCCCTATTTGGGTCAAGCTCCTAGGTCCTCCCATGCCATTCTGGACTGACTTTGCATTCACATCTATCGGGAACACCTTGGGAAATTTCCTAGAAGTCGATAAATCTTACATTCATTCAAGAGATTAGAGTGTGGCCAGGATCCTTGTCACTCTTAACCCAAGAGAGGGTTTGGAAGATGTTATGACTCTGAAATACAAGGACTTTGAATTTTTGCAAACCCTGGATTATGAAAACCTCCCCTTCCGTTGTCACCGATGCCATAAGTATGGACATTTGGCAAGGGAATGTCCCCTTAGCCACCGTCGTTGTCGTAGACAGATGAAGAATTTTAAGGCACAGGTAGGATCTCCTCTGGAGGAGAGGGGAAAATAAAAGATGTCTAATCTACAGAATGTTGAGTTGGGGATGAACTCAGAAAAGGTGGAGCTAATGGAGCTGGATTGAGAAACGGGTCTGACCTCCTCTCTTTAAAGAGTTTCCATTCCGGCAACCTCCCTAGTTTCACTTCTAGCTTTTGAGACTGTTGGGGCGTCTCAGGTGGGTACAACTCTTTCTCCTCACTTTCCACTTGCTCCTCTATTTTCTTTTGTCAGTTTGATAGTGATGGGCTTGGTCCTTCCAGGAAGATTCTAAATGATCTCTCTGTTTTGAATTTGTCTCATTCGTCTTTTGATAGTGTCATTTTTTCTATCCCGAACCCCTCTGAGTCTCCTTCCTATCCTTTGGAGGGTGACCCTATTTCTGATACCTCCCAGGACCCTATACCTGAAGCCCCTCTCTATAACCTTTGTCCCTTGGCCAATATTAAGGGGAAAGGGATGGTTGTCGGAGGACTTGAATCAGATCCTGTCCTGATTGGTCCAGGGAAGTTGAGGGGAAGAAAATCAAATATTTCAAAGGCCCAGCTGAAAGTCGTCATTGACATAGCTGATGGGAAGTAGAGGTCCATTTCTAGGGTGTTTAGAGTAGAGCGACCACCCCCCCAAGGTCTACGATGATCCTTTTATCTTATACTATAGTGGCTTAGCTAGCCAGCCAAAAAAGCTAGCCTTTAGGGAATTGGTGCAATCCCACAATCCGGATGTTATTTTGCTTCAAGAAAATATGGGGAAAGGGGCTGAAGTGATAGGAATCCTCTCCAAATTGATTTCGAGTTTCTCTTTTCATGCACTCGATGCCAATGGTAGATCTGGGGGTGTGGTATCTGGCTATATCACAAGGAATTTAAGGGAGACCTCCTCCTGGGGCTCTGAAAACTTTCTGGCTATGGAGCTCTATTCTAATGAACTTTGCCTCTCTTTCCTCATTCTGAATATTTATGGACCATGTTTGGAGCATGAACATTTTTGGAATTCTTTCTTTGGAAATTCCTTCCTCTCTTACCCAAACCTTATCATAGGAGGAGACTTGAATTTCTCTTTGGGGGAATCGGAATCATGGGGGACCTCAGTAAGACCGGACCCTCTCTCTGAGTTCTTCGGGAACAATATGGTTATCTCACATCTGGTGGATGTACCCCAGCTCAAGCTACGTCCAACTTGGAGAAATAGGAGAGTAGGAGCAGACTGGGTGGGCAAAAGGTTGGATCGCTTTCTGTTGTGTGAAGCTCTAGCGAAGAAATTTTTGGTCTACAGACATTGGATGGGGGAGGGGGGCCTCTCAGACCACTTCCCAGTCTACATGGAAATGAAGGGAGATTTTAAGAAACCAGGAACTCCTTTTAAATTCAACTCCTCATGGTTGAATGACGAATCTTTCATCGCTCTATTTCATACTACATGGAGGAAGGATAGTTTCAGGGAAGATGAAATTACGAGTCGTCTTTTTATGAATAACTTAAAGAACATGAAGCTTGCCACCAAGGAGTGGGAATTCCATAAGAAACTGAAGGAGGAGGAGGAACTCAAGAATTTCAATGCAGAACTGGACCTACTGGAAAACCCTGATGGAGGTGGTTATGAATCTCTGGAGACAAGTACCAGAGTCAAGGAGCTCAAAGCCTCTCGGAGAAAAATCCTTCAGCTCAGGGAAGAAAGTTGGCAGTTGAAAATTCGAGTTATCCAGTTGCAAGCAGGTGATGAAAACACAAAAAAAAATTCAAAACTATGCAAAAGTTATGAAAAACTTCAACACTACTTGGGAATTGCAAAAGGAGAATGGCAAGATGGCCAAATATTTTGAAGACCTAGAAACCCTTGGGGTTAACCATTTCAAAAACCTTTTTAGAGCTCCCAAGGAAGTTTCTATGGCGAAGGTAATTAGAGTGGCTCAATTTTTTTCAAGTTACATTGATGAAGAAGGAAATGATTCTATCATGGAGCCTTTCTCAAATCAGGAGGTCAAAGACATCCTCAACGCTATGCAGAAGGACAAAAGTCTAGGCCCGGATGGCTGGACCGTGGAATTTTTCAAACACTTATTCGAATCGATTAGGGAGGAGTTGGTAGCAGTGGTGGAGAAATCTAGGTGCTCAGGAACCATCTATCAGCCTTTCAATTCAACATTCTTAGCCCTGATCCCTAAAGTTGATCATCCTGTTTCTTTTGATGATTTCCGGCCTATCTTCTTGTGTACTTGTGTATATAAAATTACTACAAAAGTCATAGCCTCTAGGATAAAACCTTTCCTATCAAAGTATATTTTTGCTGAGCAATTTGGTTTTTGGATGGAAGACAGATTCATGAAGCGGTGGGAGTTGCTCAAGAAACCCTCCACAGTCTAAAAAAAAGTGGTAAGAAAGGGGAAATTTTTAAAATAGATCTGTCAAAGGCCTATGATAGAATAAGTTGGATGTTTCTTAGACTCTTGTTGACTCATCTTGGTTTCAGGTTTGAATTTTTAATATGGGTCATGAGTTGTGTCACCTCATCTTCTATTGTTATTCTGATTAATGGTGTTGCTTCTTCATTTTTCAACCCACAGAGAGGATTGCAACAAGGGTGCCCCCTTTCACCTCTCCTCTTTTTGTTGGCAGCCGAAGACATAAGTTTAATGATTCATGAGGCAAATAGACATGGAGATATCAAAGGAATAGAAGTGGCAATTAATCTATGGTTCACTCATTTTCTCTTTGTGGATGATATCCTTCTTCTCAGCAATGGAAGTATGGAGGATTTTTGTTCCCTAAAGAGGATTTTGGACCTTTCTCTGAAAGAAAAAGGACTCAAAATGAATGAACATAAATCGACCCTGAGAACTTCTGGTCTGTCTAGGGAGGAAGTGAGTAGGGTTGAAGCTCTTCTGCACTTAGAATTCAAATCCTTGTAGGAAAATTTAAAATATCTTGGGTTCCTCCTAAATCCGGACAAGTATCAAAATCATGACTAGAAATGGCTCCTCACGAAAATTGAAAAAAAATGAACCATTGGAGCTTAAAATGGTTATCAAGAGCAGGGAGGTTGGTTCTTATCAAGTCTGTGCTGATGGCAGGAACTATGTACTGGGCTAGCCTTATCTGGGTACCTAAAGGCATCCTTGCATCCATTGACAAACTCTGCAGCAGATTCTTGTGGGCAGGCTCCAAAGTGGAACCTGTGACCCCTTGGGTAGCATGGGACAAAATTGTGAGACCCAAATAATGGGGAGGTTGGGGAATTAATAATTTTCTTCCCTTTTCGAAATCACTAGCAGCCAAGCTAGCCTGGAGGCTAATAACGACCAATTCGCTCTGGTCTTCTGTTAAAAAAAGGAAATACATTGATCCAGCTTCATCACTTGAATAGATTCGTATGTCTCAGAAGTCCTCCAAGAATGCCTCTGTGGTGTGGAAGGCTATGGTTGCTTCATTCAAGACTATTGAACAGGGCCTAGCCTGGAATTTGGGAGATGGAGCACAGGTGAGGCTGGGACTCGACCCCTATGTGGGGTGCTCGGAGAGGTTTGCCTTATCTCGATATCTGATCATTTGTTTGAATGACATGGGTTTTTACTATCTAAATCAGGTGGCAGAACATAGAAATTTGTCTATATGGAGGCAAGGGTGGCTTTCGAGGATAGACCTCCAATTAGACAAGATATGGTTGGAAAAGTGGAGGCTCTTCTATTTGGATCTTCACAAATCCTTAGTTCGGATCACTGATTCAAGGGACAAGCTTCATTGGGTTCATGCACAGTCTGGGATCTACTCCCCGAAGCTGGGATACAAGTGGATTATGTCCCAATTTGGGTGGGATGCCCCAGCTTGGTGGTCGAAATCGATATGGAAGCTTAAAATTCCAGCTAAGACCAGGCTTTTTTTTTGGTGTATCCTACAGAAGAAAGTGCCTACATGGGATTTCCTTCAAAGGAGGGGGAAAATAGGCACGGGCTAGTGCTCTTTATGAAAATCCAGGGAGGAAACCTCTCAACATATGTTCTTATCTTGCCCCTTAAATGTCAGTCTCTGGACTTAATATTTAAGAATTACAAATATTCCTCTCAAATGGGAAGGAGATGATCTACAGCAAGCATGGACCCGGTGGTGGCAAGAAGCTCCTAATGACAAAGTCCAAACTATCCCTCTCTTGATAGCTTGGGGCACATGGCTTTCTAGGAATCAAGTGATTTTCAAATATCTCCCTTTCCCTATAGGAAAGTTGGCCACGGAAGGAGCTACAATTTTCGATAGTATTCCGACCTCTACTGGCCCTTCCCAAACTCGAGTTATTCAGCAGGAAAATATCAGGGAATCATTCCCTTGGGCTTACTTTGATGGGGTCTCTGACAATAATGGGAGGTTTTGTGCAGGGCTGGTTATTCACTTGTCCACTGAAAATTCTCTAAGAGCCTTTGTTGGGCTAGGGCAAGGGACCAATAATTTTGCTGAACTTAAAGCTCTACATCACCTCCTCTGCTGGTTAACCCTCAGGAATATGAGGGAGGTTTAGATATTTGGAGACTCTATGAATATTGTGAAATGGTTCAATGGGACTCAACAATGCAGGAACTACATTCTGCTGCCTTTACTTAATGATATTTCTCGTCTAAAATGTTATTTCACTGAGATCTATGTTTGCCACATTTACAGGGAACAGAACCAAGATGCAGACCGCCTATCTAAAGAAGGTGTTGAGCAACCTATGGGGACCTGGATAGCGACCGAGATGGAAAACAGGATGGTTTGACCAATCGAACAGCCTGTTTTTGGATAATATTTCTCAGCTATTTCTTTTGTTTCTATCTATAAAACTGAATTTAGTCTTATCTGAATTTGCTATGTTCTGTACAAAATTTTTAAACTATGACACAAAATTTTGGTGAGATTCAGGGTTGTTTTCCTTTTTTAAGGAGGCTCTGGGAATCTGACGGATAATTGTTATAATCTTGTTTTTGAGGAGCCATGATAGTGTTAATTGCTAGTTCTTTAACTTTTTGACTGGAAGCTATACGCTTTGGAAGGTACATATTTCTATTCTCTCATACATCTCTGTTTCAGTGAAAAACTGGGAGATGTGACAGAATGGAAGTGCCTTTTTTCTTATTCTTATTTTGGATGGGCTGCTACAGGGATACTGTTTGGGTATTCAACCAAAATGCTAGATGATTTATTCATCGCCGATCTTATTACCAATGAATTTGATCCAATAGTTCCGATTGTACCAATACTTGGATTATTGGCTAGAGAAAAATTCTGTGACGTATCAGGACGGCCAATTAGTAAATTGTCTTGGACCAATCTAACAGACGATGATATCCTCAATCAATTTGATCAAATTTGGAGAAATATTTTTCATTACTACAGTGGATCCTTTGTTCAAGATGCATATGTACATGAATAAGTCCCCCATAGAAGTATGACATACTCCCATGAAGAGGAATGAATCATATGCTGCATGAAGATCATCCTTCTTGTGCTTGGAAATTCAAGTTAAGAAGATCATATCTCTGTAATAGATGTTTCCATCCACTACTCCATCACTCTCACCTCCTCCTTGTCCACCAAGTGCATCATATGTGAATTTATCCTATGAATACTCCATCAATAAACCCAAGCTCCCAAGTGATAACGTTGTTGGCTTATGCAAATAAGCTCCTGCCAACTCATAGCTCCATTCTTTGACATGCCCATTGTTAAAGATATCTCCCATAATGGTGCTATATATAAGAAGTTTCTTCCAAAGTGGAAGTACTTCCAGATTATTCAAGGCTAAGGAGTAGCCCCATTGCACCATGATAGTGCCTCCTCCTACTCCTGCAACATCATGCAAAGTATGAGAGAAAATCTACCCATGCTCTCCAAGGAACAACCCAAGCAACAAAATTTTTTGCTACCTCCTCATACCCCCATCATAAAAATCATGTGGTGAAGACATAATGATTGATATGAAGAATTTCATACCAACACAATGCATCCATACTCCTTGCTACCCTATGATGCAAGTATCTCACCAAACTTCTTCCACCCACATACCCTTTAGCGAAGGATACATCTCATGATGGCCAAACTCTTTCAAGAGTATCCAACACAGCCATGCCTCTTGCTACCCGGTGTCATAAATATGCAATTGGATCACCAACCTCTTGCTCTCCATCCACTCCCATTCATCCATGTGTGGATGTCTCCTACCATTCTCCATCTTGTTACTCCTCCAATGAAGACTACCATCCTCCCAAATCAGATTTCTCTTCTTGCATTTCATGGGATGTTGAAATACAACTCCTTGGAGATCTCCTAGAAAATATCTCTCACTAATGATCATCTTGAATCCATAAAGATCCAAGTGTCCTGAAGGAAAAACCTCCTTACTGCTACTTCTTGACAGCGTTGTAAAACTCCTCAATGGTGTACTTGTTGTCTCATGCTCCAACTCAAGAATAAACATATGGTTGTGTATCGGTTTATTTGGAACAAGGTTCATCCTATCCTCCAATAATTCACACCCCAACCCCAAGTGTGGTGTGTAACTCAACAACGGCATATGAGGATGATGGTTCATCCCTTCCTTCAACACTTCAAGGTTGCACAGCGTAGTGAAATCATGTTGTTCCAAATGAGTAGTATGAAATGGTATACAACCCTCCATATGATTTGCTGAAACAATAGGAGATGGAAACTTAGGCATACCTTGGTTAAATTTGGAAGTGTCTTGTATGGCTTTAAGAGTTCCTTCCTCCAATGTGTTGGCTCCCCCAAATGCTGATGTTGAAGGCTGTTCCTCCAAGGTTGTGACAGTGTTGGTACAAGTCTCCTCCAATGAAGGTGAGGGCTTCTCCTCCTCTGATTTCTCTTTGCCAAATTTTCCAATCAACCTTTGAGTAAACTCAGCAAAATCATTCACTCTTGCATGACTCAAATGGCTGAAACACCAAATATTGGCTTCACCCTCAAGGTGGAGCGTTGCAATCTCTACAGCCTCTCTCTCTACCACTGGATGTAGTAGGAAAAATGAATCAAGTTTTCTTTCCCAAGCCCTTGTTGTAGATGACCCATCAAAATTAGACAACAGAAAAATATTGCCTTTGATTCTCCCTTTGATACAAAGTCTTCTTTCTTCCTCCAATTGAATGAACTGAGGGAAAGCTAGAGTCTGCTTGAAGGCTCTAGGTTGAGATTTGTACTCAACAAGGTATCCACTTATGATCTCATGCTCCAAGTGTCCCTCAGGCCTCTTTTCTTCTCCTCTTTGAGAATAGGAAGTGCACGGTCCTTCCTCTTCTTAAAACCCTCTAGGATTTTCATTGCATTTCTTCCCCTTCATTTGCTTAACCTCCTTGGAGAGGTTCTCCCTGGATCTGAAAAGTTATGAGATAAGGCTCATCCTCTCCATAATTTTGATCTTTCACTTTGTATTCTTATTTTTATAGCATAATGGTTGGAACTCACAAGCTGAGCCAAGATCATGCTATGATACCACTGTAATATCCCAAATGGGAACTGCTCAGCAATGCATACATAAAAAACGCATTTTCAGAATTATATGCTACATAAAATGAAATCAACACTTGGATCTAATAATATAAAACCTAAATCCAATAGTAGATCAGAAACAAATAAAACTAGGTGAGGTAAACAGACCTCCCACACCTAGGATAGCTAAAAAAGGCTAAAACCCCAAAACTACTGCATAAAGAGACAACGCAGTCTAATGAGGGTTTGTACACACAAATAATAGAGAAAATAGATCTGATATTATATTAAACAATATGACCCAAGAACTGAGATCTAGTCTCCTTTATACAAAATCTAGAGAACTCGGGTAGGGTTTCTAGGAATACACCCAAATACAAATGGTGATCTTTAGTAATAAGACTGAATAATCACTTCAAACTGAAGAAAATGAGTATAGAAGGTTGTAAGAATATATATCTTATGTAGATATGATCAAATTTCTTCCCCCATGGAAGGATCAACCCTCCAATCACATGAAAACTCCCAAAAATAGCCACAGAGACACTGTTGAAGCTGCCCTCCAGAAATAACGCAATTCCCAGACTGGAATAATGATGTAGGTGATTTAAATACGTTGATCTACTACCAAAGGTCTGAAATAAGCTCAGGAACCCTCCAAACTGATCTCCCACAAGAAGGAATCCTTCCTCCTATGCAAAATCAACTCAGAAAGTGGGGTTCTCAACCCTCCATTGCAACACCCTGCAACTCAACACAACCTCCTGCAAAAATTGCACTGAAAATGAAGACTAAATCTTGGCACCAATTCCAGATGTGTGGAATGAAATATCAGGCCTCTCCCAAGATCTACTCAAAGGGAAGATATGGAATTCCTAAACAAGAATACCTTAGTGCTAAACAGCACCAGCAATCTTAGCTAAACACCTGAAGAAATAAAAGTCTAAGCAGACACATCAAAATATAATTCATAAGCTAAAATAAAATGGCTGCCATCCTCTTCCTTATAAAATAAGTGAGCCTTCTCACCTTGGGTCCCACTCATTAGGGTTTCCACCATCACACAAACAACCTCCCTCCAAAACTGCGTTGTACCTTCATCAATGACACTCCTCCATAACAGCGTTGTTTGATTTGGTCAAGGTTGACCTCTTCAACCTGCTTTAGCCCTTTTCACACCTAAGGGTCTTCAATCCAGCTCACATATAGTTGTCTATGTTGAACCTCATTCATATTGAGCTATTTTTATTGTTGATCCACTCCTCCTACATTTATGTTGTTGACTTGGTCAAACTTGACTTTGTCCACATGAAAATGTCCCTTTTCACACATGAGAGTGCTAGATCTAGTTAATTTTATGATCCCTTTTCTCATCAAGAGGGATTTTATTTCTATTTCTAAAATGTATGGGCCTCCTTACCCATTTATTCATCTACCAAGTGCTAGAAGAAAAAATCAATATTCCAATTAGTTGCTTGCTAATTTTGGAATATTACAATATTTCTGCTGAAAATCTTGAAACTTCTCAATTATCGGATCTTAGTATTTCATCTTATTTACAACCTCGAAGAATATTAACCCGATCAGAAAGTCAAAAAACATGTATTCTCCCTTTTGAATTTCCTATCAGTAGTACTCAGAAGAAGTTAAAGAGGACTCAATTAGAGTCAATCACCAGCGAGATCTTATCCCATTCACCCCCATTACCTCCACTCACTTCCACAAATTTCATTCCAACAATTGATATCACTTTCACTAATTCCAGCACTCAAAATACTAGTCCTAGTGCTCAACCTACCTCATCATCAATTGAAAATCCACCCAACCAACCCATCCAAAATCCAATGGCAGGTCAACCCCCTCCACCGAATGTAAACCCATGGAGAAATCTAGGGGTTGTAAACATGCCTGCTCCTCTTCATGATCTGCCTAAAAATCCTGAAATATGGCTAGCCAAATTTAATCCCGATGATGGTCTTCCTGCAGAAGAACATATTCATAATTTTATGTTGGCTTTCAATTTGAATGCAGTTATTGAAGAGGATTGTGTTGTACGATGATTTCCATATACTTTAAAAGGATCTGCAGGATCCTAGTATTTTTCACTACCAGCTCGCTCCATAACTAACTGGAATATGTTTTAAGAACAATTTCTAGCTAAGTTTGGAGATGACAGAACTACTACTACGCTCATCAATGATCTTTCAAATTTTAAAGCTAAACTAGGTGAGAAGATAAAAGATTTTAATTCAAGATTTAATAAACTACTCAATAAAATTCATGTTACAGCAGCTCTTGGTGCAGAAGTTAAAATTGAGTGGTATATTTCATCTCTTCCATCTAATATAGCTATTTTTGTTGATAAAGAAAACTAGCAACACTTGGAGAAAATATGAAAGAATCTCTATCTGTATAAAAAAGCATAACTGCTCTTGAGAAAAAGAATTCTCAGGAAGATCGAAAATCAAAGAAGATATCTTTCAAAGATGACTTTAAGAAGAAGATTCCAAAGAATCCATTTGACGTAGAAGGTCTTCAAAAAGTCTTGAAAACCATGACCAACGAGATGGCATATATCAAGAAACAAGTCGACAAAAATTCAAATTCAAAAAAGAGTTTCATGAATTTTAGAAAAGACAACCCTCTAATTCTCAACCTCAAAATATTTAATCTAATGTTGAATCAGATCAAGAAGAAGAGGAAGAACAAATAGAGGAAGAAGAAGATGACGAAGAAGAAGAATTTTAACCTAATGGAATGTGGGATTTCATCTTATCAAATGAAGAACAACTTGAAGCTTTGCATGTCAGCACACGTAGCAAAAATATTACTGAAGCAACACAACCTAGTCAACAGCAAAAAATTTCCACTCTTGCTAAAGACAAATCAATAAGCAAAAAGTCTAATTCAAAGGCTACGCAAACAAGTCCTAATACCTCAAAATCTCCACCTATATATAAAACAATAGTTGTCTCAGATACCATTGAATATAATATAGTTGAAGACATGAAGAAGACTAGGGAAAATATATCAATTCATGAGCTTACCAAATTGAAGCAACAACATCAAATCTTACTTAGAGACTTAAAAGTTGTTCCTGCTTCAAACTTACCTGCTCCAGTCATAGTTTAAGCTGTTAATGAAATGGGTAAGCCAACTTCTCCTTCAGTGAAAATAGATGCTTCGAACTTAATTATGATAGGTGATCGATCCATATCTCATACTCCTCCGTTTCTCTTAACCTATGAGATCTATAACAAAAGTTTTCATAATTGTTTAATAGACTCAGGGGCTTCTTCGAATATAATGCCAAAATCGGTTTGTGCTAAATTAAACATAACTCCTCAGAGTTCTCCAATTCATATAGTACAACTTGATAGAACTAGAGTATAAGTGGTAGGAGAATTAAAATCTGTTTCCATTAGATTGTCATCAAATCCTAAATTTGCTCAGATAATTGATATTTTGGTGGCAGAAATTCCTGAATTTTATGGTTTAGTTTTAAGTCATGACTGGTCTGAGAAACTTCATGGTTATTTTTCAGAAGACTTGTCACATATGTGGTTACCACATAATGGAAAGCCAAACCAAATTTGAGTTGACCGTGAAAAAATTATGAAACATACAGTGACTGTTCTTGAAGAACTTAATGAGCCAGTAGCCTTCAATAATAACATTATTAGAAACTACTCTGCAAAGCCATTTTTAGGAAACTTTAATGCTCAACCATCACCTTTCTTTGATAACGCGTTTGTATCTCAGATTGAGAATTTTTCCCAGTCAGATAATTCTAGATGTATTAATTTTTTAGATAGAAAAATAGTTAATTCTTTGCTTTGGACCATTTATTTTGATTGTTCTAAATCTAAAGACAGTGTAGGTGCGTGTTGCACTTTAATAAACCCACAAGGCAAAAATTCTATGTTAGCCTGCCGGTTTGAATTTGATTGTACCAACAATGTAGCTGAGTATGAAGCATTAGTTCAAGGTTTATTAAAAGATATTGATTTGAATATCACACACCTGAAGGTTTTAGTAGATTCATACATCATAGTTAGGCAAGTAAGAGATATTATTCATTGTAATTCTGGACATTTAAAACATTATCAATCATTAGTTCAAGAATTAACTACTCATTTCTTAGCCTTTAATATTTCTTCTATACCTATAATACAGAATGCTAGTGCAGATTTACTCATTAATGTAGCCTCAAAATTAATCCCATCCCAAGAATTTAGTCCCAATAGATTTTCTATTGAATTGATTTTTAGACCATCTATTCTTGATAATATCACTAATTGGAGAGTATTCAATAATGATTAAGATATTATATATTTTTTAATATCTGAAGAATCTTACGATAATCAAATCATGGATGAAAATGAACGTGACACTCAAATTAAGAAAGAACAAGATGAAAATCCTATTCCAAAATCCGTTGTAAAGTTAGAAGACTTATATGATCTAAAGGACAGGTTTAAAAAAGTAACTAACTCAAAAACACAAAGTTCTACCTTTAGATTTGAGTTAGTTAATCTAGGAAGTGAAGAAAAACCTCAAAATATAAATCTAGGTCTTGGTCTGTCTTCTGAAGAAAGATTATCATTCATTGGATTATTTAGGATGTACAAAAGTGTCTTTGCTTGGGATTATTATGATCTTAAAACATACGATACTTCTGTAATTCAACACATGATTCCTATGATCTCTGAGGAAAAGCCTATACAACAAAAATTGAGAAAGATTCATCCAAACTTGGAAAATCAAATTAAAACTGAATTGAATAAAATTCTCAAGGAAAAAATCATCTTTCCAGTTAGAAATTCAAAATGGGTATCAAATTTGGTACCTATAAGGAAAAAGAATGGTGATATTAGAATTTGCATTGGTTTTAGAAATTTAAACAAAGCTTGCCAGAAGGACAATTTTCCACTACAAACCATGGAACAAGTATTGCAAAAGGTAGTTGATTATGAGCTCATGTCTTTTCTAGATGGATTTTCAGGATGCAATCAGATTCTCCTTCATCCAAATGATAGATTGAAAACTACGTTCAGAACTAAGTGGGGAACTTATGCTTATCCAAAAATGCCTTTTGGATTAATTAATGCGGGTGCCACTTTCCAAAGAGCCATGGACACGGCTTTTAGAGGACTCACAAATAAAACAATAGTTATTTATTTAGATGAAATTACTGTCTTCTCTAAAAAGGTAACTCATCATGTGAATGATCTAAAGAAAGTCTTTGAACAATGCAAAAGGTATGGAATTTCATTAAATCAAAAGAAATCATTTTTTGCTTTAGATGAAGGAAAACGTTTAGGATTTATTGTATCAAAAAATGGTATCTATATTGATCCTGAAAGAACTGATTAAATTAAACGAATTTCTTTCCCTCATAACAAGAAAACCATGCAATCTTTCCTTGGGAAAATTAATTTTGTTACGAGATTTGTCCCTGATTTTTCTCAAATAGTTTTACCATTGTAGAACATGATTAAGAGAAATTATGTCTTTAAATGGGTACATAATTAAATAGAATAATTTGAATTGATTAAACAATCAATTGTCAATGCTCCATGCTTGACCACCCACAATTTTCTTAATCCATTTACATTATACACTTTTTCATCGGATACATCATATGTAGTTGTTTTAACACGGTTGAATGACCAACAACTAGAAGCACCAATATCATTCTTTACTTCAAAATTACAAGGTGCAGAACTGAATTACACATCTATTGAAAAACAAGAATTTTTTGTTTTTAATTCCATAAAACATTTTAGACATTTTCTCCTAAAATCTCATATGAAAATCATAGTTCCATTTTGTGCAGTAAGACAACTTTTGATGCAGAAAGAATTAGGAGAAAAAAGAGCTAACTGGGTGACTGTATTACAAGAGTATGATGTAGAAATTAAACCTTCTAAAATCATTAGAGGTCAATGTTTTTGCAAAATGCTTACAGGAGCATCACATTTTCCAGGAGAAGAATATTCATGTAATAATGTGAAAATATCATAGGTAAGCCTCAATTATTCAGAGTCACAATATGTTGATCTTATATTTTATTTGAAGAATGGATATGCTCCAAATCATCTCAGTTACAAGAAAAATCGAGCTCTTAGATTAAAATCTAAACAATATGAGTTAGTCAACGATGTGTTATTTAGAAGAAATTTTGATTATGTACTTCTAAGATGCTGAGAAAAATCTGAAGAAAAGAAGGTCTTGCAGGAACTCCATGATGGACCAGCTGGAGGACATTTTGGAATAAATACAACAGCACATAAGATCTTGCATGCAGGTTACTATTGGCCTACTGTAAATTTTTGAATATTTTCTGTGCTTGATGCAACTTTACTTTTATCCCTATGTCATTCAGCAATCACATAAACAAGAAATTAAAGTGCTGATAGAACATACCAGTAGATCGACAGAAGACAAGCCAAAAAAATATAAGTGTGTTGGTGCGTTACAGTGGTCAACAGGATGCTTCAACCAGCAAATATTCAATACGTTCAGCCAACTAGAAGTGTCACACACACAGCCCTTAAAGACAGCTCATCAAAAATCAACATAATTCAACAAAAGAATCCCACATCCATATTTCCGACATCATCCATATTTACGGCATCATCCATATTTATGACATCCAGATTTACGGCATCCATTTCCGGCATCATCCATATTTCTGACATCATCCATATTTACGGCATCCATATTTACAGCATCCATTTCCGACATCATCCATATTTACGGCATATGTATTTATGGCATCCATTTCCGGCATCATCCATATTTACCGCATCCATTTCTAGATCATGAGGATGTGTGTGATGAGATGATTGAAATGACCTCCAACGTTGACTCTATTTATATCAATCACTGAGGGTGTGTGACACATTTGCTGGGGGTGTAGAACCTTAAGTCCGACCTGCACATATTTTGAAAGTATTAAAAATAAATTCAAAATAAATGTTTTTCTCATCAGATCAAGATGATCTTTAGACCGATATTGCACCTCTTCGAAAGAGGAACCCAATAAAAATATTGGTGTCTTCATCTAAGCATCAGAACATGGAGTTTGGACCTAGTTGTCCAATTTTAACAGCTACACTTTTCAAATATGCCCATGAATATACAAGAAAATGTAAAGTATGCCAAAGTACATCTGGAAAACAAAGGAAGCCAGCATTCCCATTACATTCGGTCAATATTGAACAACCATTTGAGCAATGGGGATTAGATATAATTGGTGAGATTGTTCCTAACTCTTCCAAACAACATAGATATATTCTCACAGTTACAACTTAATTTACCAAATGGGTGGAAGAAATTCCAATAAAATTAGCTAATTCAGAAAATATCATCAATTTCGTTGACCTGAATATCATAACCAGGTTTGGCTTACCTACTGCTTTGATGTTTGATAATGCATCTTATTTCTCTAGAACTGCTATGATAGATTTTGCAATTAAAAGAGGTTTTAAAATAAAATATTATGCAAATTATAATCCACAAGGAAATGGTTTAGCAGAGTCCACAAAAAAATATATGATTAGAATAATCAAAAGAAATGTTGATCAGAATCAAAGAAATTGGCATAAGTCATTAATTTTTGCTCTTTGGGCAGATCGAATAACTCAAAAAGCTTCTATTGTTACTTCTCCATTCAATCTTGTTTATGGAAAAGAAGCAGGACTCCCCACCAACGTAGTTATTCCCTCTCTTTCCTTAGTTCAATTCATTGATGAAACTCCTACTTCTTCTTTACAACTTAGACAGGGTCAAATTATTAAGTTAGAAGAAGAAAGAGAAAAATCCAAACAAACTCATGCTCATCATCAACAAATAATAAAAGCCTCGTTTGATTCAACTTCTGTCACTCCAAAGAATTTTCAAATTGGTGGTATTGAAATGGGACAAAGCGCATGAGGAAAAAGGTAAACACGCGAAGTTTCAAAAACTCTGGCTAGGTCCATTTCAAATAATTGAATAGATAGGCCCGTTAACATTTTTATTGCAAGATCTATCAGGAAAAAAGGAATCTTTGCCTGTTAATGGGCAGATTTAAAAAATATATTTCTCATAGAAGGTAACCCCTTCTATTTCTATATACTAGTGTCTTTTTCTTTTCTTTTTTTTAGAAAATAAAAGTTTCTGAGTATTAATATTTGGCTTTTAAAATATAATCTCGGATGATTTTCTTTTGATTTTTTCTTTTCGCTTATTAAAATGAAAAATTTTAAGGAAAGAAAATCGAAAGATTTAGAAAGACAAATTGATTTTATCTTTCTGGAAAATGGAATTTCGCTGAAATCATTTATTCTTTGATGAACTCTCATATTTATACAGCATGAATATTCTATTATCAGTCAAGAAAAGAATCTTTAGCATAGTAAAGACCTATTTACAAAAAAACAATCTGAAACTCAACATTATCATCTAGAATCTTAAAAAGACCAATGATTCATCCCATCTGGAAAAACTTATAAATTTTTGAAAAAAAATCAAAAGAAAATAAAAATATTATGATTAGAAGAAAAACTTAAAAGATAATAAGTCTCATCATGAGCTTTTTTACCACGTTCATAAGGAAAGAGTTAAACTGACATTACCAATATTGTCTACCAAAATAGGGTAATGACTTGATATTATATCAAAAGGACAAGGGGTCTCATCAAGAGCCAGCTTGATCAGTTTAATTACTACTAGTGAGTGGCATTGTCATCATTTGGTTACCAAGCCAAGACAATGGCTTTTAAGTAAATAAAATAATATATAAAAAAGAAAATTTCTCAAAGTTTAGAATTTACTTCTGAAAAATATAAGAAATATTGAATGGGACAATGAATCATTGCTAGGTAAAAGGTAACCCTTCCAAAAGCTTAAATTTCCTATTGGAACAGAGGCCCTACTTGTGATAAAAGAGTAAATTTTTATAAAGCTAATATGTAAAGGCCACCTACTTTATCTTTTTAAACTGAGTAAGGACTAATATAGATTTTCATACTTATATCTTTAATAGAGGAATTCTTATGAATAGTGAATAAGAGAAACTTTCATTACTTAGTAAGATATTATTTATTTGAAATTGCATTCCTACAACTATTTTTATTTTCTACAAATATTATAAATTTTGAAAAAATTTATCAGAGATATCTGGTTCGCCCAAGTGAATTGCCAATTGTTGTGCTATACAACAACCCCCATTTATTTTTATAAATAAGGACCCTTTAGAAATAAATAGGAAATTATTTATATTTCATATACAAAAAACTTAGAAAATAAATATTTTCTTTAAAAAAAAAAATCTTCTTTATTTTTCTTGAGCGCATCGCAAATCACATATCTTATGAATTTCAAAAACTCATAAACTTTAAAATGTGTGAATCGCGATATCCGCACAACTTTTTTGAAGATATATTTGAACTTTGCAAAAAATTCAATCACCATTATATTTACTTTATAACATCACACCTCATTTAATCAATCAAAAGACATTAAAAGAAAAATGATATAAGTTGCGACCCCGCAGACCCGATGAGCAAATAAAGAAATAAATTTAAACCTTCGGTAATCGCATGTCACTTAAGTTTTGCAAAAAAGTGTAATTTGCATTTCGCACAACTTATAACATACGCCAAATTGTTATCCTATAAAATTTGTGATCTTTGATTTGCGCAGATCGGATTTCGTAGTCTTTAAGGGTAAGTATTATGAATGGTTATAAGTTATAACTTGCGATATGCGCGCTGACGCCATTTAATGGATCAAGCGTGTGAAACAACTTGTGTCATATCAAAACGAAATTCAAGTTCTTAATGGCTTTAAAGCGATTGATATATTTTACGTTTGGAGATATATGAAATATTAATTCAGAGATTATGACAAATGATTGATGTTATATCTTAATAGATTTATATCTGTTTATGTGTGTTTGAAATAAATGATATATTTCTCTCTTTGATACTCTACACTTGTAAAATTCTCTTTGTTTTCAGGAAACCAGTTAATAGCCTGAGGAACAGAAAAATGAGCAAAAAGGGCAAAGAAATTTCTCAGACATCGTCTACAGAAGATACAGAGATGTCTTCCTTATTTTAAAATACCACTTGGAACAAAGATTGCGGCAGTTTGACATGGGAGGTAATGTATATCTTTTTGAAAGTGAAGGACCAAGGGTGATAACCAAATTTTCTTCGACAGGCACGGCATCTACCTCCAATGCAACTCTTTTTGACGTTGCATGCTCATACATTCACAAGATAGCTACAAGACCAAAGATTCTCCCGTACATAGACATGGTTAAGTGGGCGATCGATCACTTAAACATTGAAGATAGAATGTTCAATAATTCGAAGGGAGAAACTATGGGTTCTTTTAAGCCAGAAGATTTAAGAGCAATGTACCATCTACCACCCCCGCAACAGAAATATGACAAAGACTATTTGCAGAATTTTAGAGGAGAACATCCAGATCTTATTAAATTCATCCAAGAATGGAAGGAGAATCAGGGGAAGCTGAAGCAAGATAAGTTTGGTAAGTACCCAATTTCCCAACTTCTTAATCCTTACTGTTATGTTGTCGGTATGTTATGTAGACTATTTTCCAAAGCTGATAGCACTAGATTCTCAAAATAATGGGTTCCCCTAATTGACGCAATCATCAATTCATCAATTTTGAATTGGGAAAACATCTTATCTAATAACCTAGCCAAACACATTACCGAATATAGGAATAAAAGGAGTATTTCATTCATAGAAATACCTCCCTTTTATATGTCTGCCTATGTCATGGACGCTATCTGTTTTACTTCTATTTTTCCTACCATGGGATAGAAATGGACTACCCAAGACCCTACACCAATTCATATTCACCACATAGAACTTTGAGATTCAGACTTCCACCTACACTTCTATAAAATATGTTACGGAGTCATATTGCCTATGCACCAGATAATTTTCAATAAAAGGACCCCTAGGGTTTCTGAAGAATCCAATGCATACATTCTTCCTATAGCTAGATGGCTTGCAGAGGAGAATTTTACATATATTAGAGTATTCGGGAGTTATGTTTTTCCCCATGTTTTACCCTATTATGTTCCTGATAAGTTACTTGCAAAAGAAATAGCCTATCAGGTTGTTAATGGTGTTACGAAATAGCTGAAAGATGCTAAAAAGGTTATTTGGCCTAATTTCCCTGTACAATGTGGCACTTTTGCACTGTCTAACATCGGCCATACTTACAAGCAATTTTCCAAAATTCATTTGTTGAAATTAGCATTAATGCCAAAAAGATTATATGATCCAAATGATGTAATTTAAAATTACATCACAGAGCTTAATTTAAATCCTTTTGTAAAGGTGGAAGATAATTTTGATGATCTCTTCCAGGGCATGGATTCATTTTCAGACATTATCAAGTATGCATCTAGCCAATTAAGTCAAGATGATTTTGAAGCTTTCCAAGCATACAGAAACAAGAGATTAGATAAATTCCCTCTCAATTTTTTAACTATTGAAGATGACAACAAACACACTCCAAGTGTCAGCCTAGATGATGAAGTAAAAGATATGTATGAAGATGAATCAGGTCAGTCACAACAGCAATCTCATAATTCGGATCACTCCGAAAATTAATCCGCATCTAAAAATGAAAACTCAGAAAATTTAATTGACCGAGTAATTCATGAGATAGAAATGCTAGAGGAAATAAGAAATAATGGGATAGAATCAGATTCTCAAGCAGTTCAACACAGTCACAACATTCTAGATCAGTCCAGTTTACCACAAGCAAAAGATATTATAAATGAATGGGAGGAGTTTTCTTAAGAAATAAAAAATCCTAAAGAGAATCCCAATACTTATCAGGCAACGAGTTTCCAAACACCTGAACACTCCCAAAAGATAGTGGAAATTGTTAATCCACTACAAAGAGTTCCAGAAATTCATGATAAAAAAATCATATCGGCCTACCCTACAGATCAGATAGCTCTACAAATTGAAGATATTCCTTCGTTAGATATTTTCTACAGTCCTAGTTATAAAGTTGTAGTTAAAAGAAACAAAAGGAGAAGAATTGATGAAACAACTTCAAAACCTACAGATGAATCAGTTGATGTATTATGGAAAGATTCCTCTGATGATCCTACTAAACATATAACCAAATTATCACAGTATGTAGGGGCATATGCTACTGCTACTATTGATAAAGCTATTGAGCTTAGAGTGTTGCTAAAACAAAAGGAAGCCAGAGTACAAGAACTAGAGAAGTTGTTGAATGAAGAAAAATCTAATTCCAGTGAGCAAGAAAAGTAAACACAACCCAATTTCATAAAGATATTGAAAGCCTCAAATTGCAGTATCAGACAGAGATTAATGAAAAACAAGCACAGCTGGAAGTAGCAATGACCAAGTTACAAATCCAATCGCAATTAGAGAAATTTATCAAAGAAACATTGGATATAAACACTAAGTTAAAGAAAGAACAAGAAGTGTTTTGTCATCAAGCTTCTATAATTGACTCTTATTGTGATTCAAACAAAATAATGATCCGGTGGACAGCAATCCAGAAACTTGAATGTGAAATACTTGAGAAGAAAATTGAAGAACACATTCAATGGCAAGTATCAGATTCAGGGAAGGAAGCTAATCTACCTCAAGTAGATAAGCTTTACAAAAAAATTCTATTCAGAGAATGGGAAGCGCAAATAAAATAGGCATAGAAAGCATCAGTAAAGACATCCAAGATATCAAGTGAAATTGTTGAATCCATGTGTGAACAATTGTCTAGAGCAGAACTTCTCAAGGAAAACAGATCTGATGTGTTTTCAAAAACAAGATAGGTAGAAACACAGTGGAAACAGAGAGCAGATACGCAAGAGGAAATTATTAAAAAAGAAAATAAGTTTGATCAAGAAAATAACTGGAATTTTCTGATCAAACCTTATCATCAGCATCAAACTCTACAGTCTCTTACAGATTCAACAAAGAGATCCGAGTCAGCAGTCTGAAATGCTATTTTTAAGGGACGGATCCGATCAAGGATATCGCAACTAGCTCAACTCAAAGCAATTTTAGATATTTGTCAACTTCGTGACCACATTGAGAAAGCAGGGCAGAACTCATAAATCAGAATTGTTAGTTTAGTTTCCTAAATTGTAGTTTAAGTTAGCTTTATGAGGAAGGTTGTTTGAAACCTCCTCTATATTTTTGTAATAATCTATTTTAGTTTATAGTTAGTCTAGTATTTAAACCCTTCTCATGCATTTAGAGAAGGGTCCAGAAATTTTTCAAAAACATTTTCAAAGAATGCACTATTGTAAATTTGTGAATGCTTTGATGAATTAATGGAACACATTTGTTATGTTTTTTACAATTAAAGTCATTTAACTGATGTTGCACTATTGTACTCTTTAAATTGCTTAAAAGTGAGAAGGAGCGGATTCATTGTTGTCAGTTTACATGAGTAGAACTTTGTACATATGGTACTTCTATTCACTTGTATTAAGTCTTACTTCATATATTGACAGTCATCTTTTTATTGCATTACATATTTGAAACGTCATCATAAATAAATATTACATGCACTTCTTTTCTAATATTTACCTATGGTTTTCTTATTGAATATGTAATCACACTGATAAATGAGATATTTCTTTCACAATTCTTCTATGAAAAATACTTTGTTAGAAGAATCATTTTACATAATTTTCATCTCTTTCGACTGTTAAATGATATATATTACTGATAGTTGAAAGATATCATTTTAGATCGCATAAAGGAAAAACACCCTGGGTATATATTAGATTAAATAGTTTATATATATGCATATAGATTAAAATCATTATCCATTTGCATGTTATATTCACAACGCCCTCAAAATCATCCTTATTGGAAAACTGGTCCCATTATCCCGAGTTGGAGCCATTACACCAAATGGAAAAGGAGTTGCTTTAAGGTCAGAACCGGGTGGTTTTCCCCCATGTTTGGCAGCGAAATTCCGAGGCCTCAACACCCTAATATTTTTGTTGTTATTATGTTGGTTATGATCATGTATTCTGACAGTGATGATGTATCGCTCTCCTCATGTTTTTATTTGTAAATGAATAAAAAATATATTTATGACCTAATAGGTGATATTGCAGCTAATGATGTAAGGGAACAATGCTTCTTAGTGATTCTCAGATAAGAATGAGACCCCTATGTTCAGATCTACTATTTAAACCTTAATATTACATTTTTGTGACATGTTTGATGAAATGTATGTCATGGCTAGTAGGGGTCCAGTCAAGTCCTTATTCCAGTATTTTCTTTTGCATCATTGTTTCATTGTTATGTTTCATGTATGGACTTTTCATTGAATTATGGGAAGTGACCTGGGCTCTGGGCCTGAAAAAGTAGCTCAAAACTCGGGGATGCTGGCACAGGAATGTGGGAAAAATTCCATGGATGCATGCTTTCATATGTTGTAGAAGCATTCATAGCCTCCTAGACGCACCCATTCCTATACTGTGGGAGTGTATGGGGGTTTGAAGACCTAAAAACTTAGTGGGACCCAAGATCCGGATGCTTGAGTGGTTGAGTTGGCTTCTGGGAGTCTTATTGGTAATGTGGAAGGTCTGTGTGTTTTGTTTTCATCAATTCATTTCCTTAAGGTCACCTAGGAGGTTGAATATGATCCTAGTAACCCTTTGTCACATGTTTACCCCAGTTGGTTGCTTGCTTGGGTAGACCTAGGATGAGGTTGTTACATATAAAGCCCTATTCGAGGAGTTTTGTGATGTATTTTCCTATTCTTATGAGAAAATTCCATGTATCAATCCAAATATATTGGTGTGTGAAATTAAAACTTATCCTAATGCTAAACCAGTCTGGAAATGCCTTCGTCTGGTCGATCCCAAGAAGGCTGCCACAATTAAATATGAAGCTGAAAAACTTCTACAAGTTTGTTTCATCTATCGAGTTCCTTTGACCGATTGGGTGTCAAATATTGTTCCTATCATCAAGAAATAGGGAATAATCCATGTCTGTGTCGATTATCAGGATATAAATCATGCTTATCCAAAGAAAAATTACTCGATCTTGTTCATCGACCTGATTTTTGATGATTATGCTAGCTGTGAGATATCTTTGTTTATGGATGATTTATATGGCTATAATAAAATCAACATTCTCTCGACGAATAAACCTAAAGTTGCACTCATTTTTCCCTGGCATACATTTGCATACTAGAAACTCCCTTTTGGCTTAAATAATGTTGGAGCTACATTTCAGAGGATGATGAATTATGGCTTCCATGACATAAAACATAACATACAACCTTATTTGGACAATCTAATTGCTCACTCTAATCATCGGGTTGATCACCCGATGCATCTTAGGGCCATATTTTTATGGTGTAAATATGATAATATTCGACTTAATCCTCAAAAATGTGTGTTATGTGTTAGTTTTGGTTAACCAGCTGGTTTTGTTGTTTCAAAACAAGGAATTTTTATAGATACCTTGAAATTTCAGGCGATCATCGATTTTCATGCTCCTTCCTCCTTTAGCTTCAACGACTCCAAGGGAAGGTTAAATTTCTACAAAGGTTTGTCCCTAATTACACTGAGTTGACCAAAGGATTCACTCGCCTACTTAGGAAAGGGTTTCCCTTCCATTGGGACAACGTTGCTTAACATTCGTTTGATGCCTTGAAATATGCATTAGTTTGGGAATCTCTATTACATCTCCCTGATTACCAGCGCGATTATTTCATGTATCTCGTTGTTGCAGTTGCTACCATAGAAATGGTATTGATATAGGGACTGAAAATCCAATATATTATTTGAGTCAAAATATTAATGATACTGAAACCAAGTATACCCGTGTAGAAAAGTTAGTCTTGCCAGTCATTCAAGCCATCTAAAGATTCTTCCATTATATACTGCTCCGGAAAACTATGATTGTTTTGGATTGTAACCCTATGACATATATTTTTTCACTTCAATTGTTGGGGGAAATATTCCAAATGGATCATCATCCTACAGAAGTTTGATTTGGAATTCATCAAATCCAAATCAAAGAAATCTTTAGTTTTTTCTGAGCTAATATGCAACCTTCCCACCGTTGATTCGAATTGATGATTTTCCATACGAGTAATTTTTTTTTATCTCATCATCTGAGCCATGGTTTGGAGACATTCTTATATATCTCCACACCTAGACTTTCATTTCGTATACCTCTCGCTCCAAACAACGATTTATTCGATACCAAGCCAAGAATTACATCATCATCGGTGACACCCTTTATCGTCATGGTATTGATATATTTTTTCTGAGGTGCCTCACCCATGAGGAGGCCAAGAAAATTCTTAATGAATTTCACTCAGGAGCATGTGGTGGTCATTTTTCTAGTTATGCCACCACACAAAAGATCCTTCGTGTTGGTTACTTCTGGCCCGCCATATTTTTTGATTGCATTCTCGTTGTCCAAAATTTCCACGCATACCAGATTTATGACCGTAAGATCCATGCTACACCTGCTCCTTTGCATATGTTATCATCGTAGGTCCTTTTGCGAAATTGGGTATCAATTTCATGACATGTAACCCTCACTCGAGGGGCATGGCTATATCATAGTAGAAGTAGATTACTTTACTAAATGGGCTGAGGTGATACCTACATTTAACAATACTAGCGAAATAACTACATATTTTTTCTTTAACCATGCAATCGCATGGTTTGGTGTTTCACAAGCCATAGTTACGGACCATGGGAAACACTTTCACAATCACATGATGATTGAACTAACTACCAAGCTCAGAATCTCTCATGAAAGTTCCACTCCCTACTACCCTCAGGCTAACAGGAAACTTGAGGCTATTAATAAAGTTCTCAAAATGATTCTTCAATGTGTGATAGGGGTCGATTGATCAGACTGTAATTTGATCATTTATGTTTCCTTATGGGCATATTGAACCTCCATTAGGACTTCTACTAGATTCAAACCATTCCAATTGGTTTATGGTCTGGAAGCAATATTTCCAATTGAAAGTGAGATTTCGTCACTCAAACCTGTTGTAGAAATTCTTCCTGCTACTTCCATATAAGAGGAACATCTCTTACATATGACGTGCTTAGATGAGACTCATCGATATGCTACCATGGCTAACGAATCCTATAAAAAACATGTCAAGGTGAAATATGAAAAAGTGTCAATCCTTGTGTCTTCTCGGGAGGATATCTTGTCCTTTTATATGACCAAGAATCTGATAAAATAGGACCAGGAAAGTTCCAACCCATGTGGCTAGGTCCATATGTTTTCAAGAGTGTTCTTGCTAGAGGGGCCTATGAGCTTGTTAATTTTGATTGAGTTCCACTGGTGTAGCCTAGAAATTGGTTGTACCTTAAAAAATAATATGCTTGATTCTTTATGTAGTTCACTATGCACATGTTGTATATAGGTGTGTTACGTGTGTTTGCAGTGTGTCTCTTCAGAGTCTCCTATGGTTTCTATTGATCCTATTTATGTTTGGTTTACAGATGTTGGCATCCTTTGAACCATATGTTGGTTATGGTGATGGGCCTATTCATAGTACTCGAAACCTATCTTCCACAACATGGGCTATATTTGCTCCAAATGGTGAGTTAGTGAGTCTACAAGGGATTTGTATTGGTCGCTCTACCAATAACATCATTGAGTATAGCACAGTGGTCGAGTATTGTCTGATTCTATTTCACATGGTATCCACCGTTTAGTCTTCAGACTTGACTCACATCTTGTAGTACTATAATTGACTAACATATATTCGGTTAGAAGTCCAACTATACTTCGCATGTTCTTAATGGTTCGCCTTCTAGAAAGACACTTTGATTTCATCCAATATAAACATATTTCTAGAAATATAAATGCATTGACAAATGCACTAGCTAATCATGTTTTAGATAGACATTTGTGACATATGTAAATAAATTTCAATACACGTCACATCCATTAAAAGTTATAATATAATCATACAAAACACTAAATATAGTTTTATATATATATATATATATATATATATATATATACATAACTTTGTTTTTAAAAAAATTGTGCCCGAGACACATGTGGCAGCATGGCCTATCATGTCAAAAATTACATGTGAATATGGCTATAAGCCTCCTAGTAGACTAATCATAGTGCTCATGATAACATGCCACTGCAAGAGCTATCTTGCGCAGTAGCCAATCGATACGGCTTGGCACTCGAATAGTGTGTTGTTGAAGTCGCCTAGGAAGTTGGTCGATCGTGGTCTCATATATCCCATGTGTCAACCCCTCCAATGGGGTTTTGAGCATATTTCTTTCCCCGAAAAATTTCATGTGTTGTGGATTTGATTCTTTCTCTTACTTGGTGTGATTTTGCGATCGTGTTTAATTTCTGCAAATTAACTGTAGAAGGATTCAGTATCTTTCTCTAGAATATTGCATGATCAAATTGAATCCATTAGTATACATATTTTTTTTATAATTTATACATGGTATCAGAGCACCAGAAATCATTATAGTAGAGAATAAATTGAGTTTGTGCTAAACAACATTCAAATTTGCAAAAAATAGTATTTGTTGCGACAAGTGGATCAAGATGGCTTTTGATGGATTGAGATTTGAATATGCACTCGAGGGTAATTCTAATTATATTTCATGGAAAGATAGAATGGAGGAATTTCTAGAGGACAACGAGTTGAAATAATTTATCGACACTGATATTCCAAGGCCTGTAGCAGCAGACGCTGCTCTTCCTTATGCTTGGAAAAAGAAGGTTGAAAAGGCAAGGAGAATATTATTAGAGGGAGTTGATATCACATTGTCTCGATTCTCCATGGAAAGGCAAATCCATATGCAATGTGGAAGGCCTTGACAAATCTGTTTCAGAATAGAAATGACCACAGAAAATTTTCACTAAAGGACAAGCTCAGGAAAATCAAAATGGATAAAGGCGACACAATTCTGAAATACTTGACCAAGTTCATCCAATGTAGATATGAGCTTGGAAGTGTCGGGATTACGATAGCAGATGATGACTTGGCGATCTTAACACTTCTAGGCCTTCCCAAGAGTTGGCATAATTATCAGTTTTCTGTCAATGGGAGGGAGAAGCTACCATATTGGAAGCGAATTTGGTCGGATTTGGTACAATAAGAATTCAGGCAGAATACCAGGGATGGATCGTCATCCAAGATAGATGATGAGTAAAATTGTGCCTTGGATATTAAGGAAAATAAGGGGAAGGGAAAGACATCATATTCCAAATTTGAGACCGGCAAAGAAGGGGAAGGGAAAGAAATCATATTCCAAATCTGAGACCGGAAAAGAAGGAAAGAAGTGTGACATGTCTAGAGTGAAATGATTTCACTGTCATGAGCATGGACATTATGCCACTAATTTTCCACAAAAGAAGAATAACAACAAGAATGCTTCAGTATTTGCAGCGGGTGATGCTTTGGCTTCACAGTTCAAGTTAGAATTCTCACTCATCGCATGCATGGCCTCTAGTGTGATGGGATCAGTGTGGTACTTGGATATTGGTGCATCTTTCCACATGACGGGAGACAAAGAACTCTTTAGTAGCTTGGAGGAGAAGGATCTTCAGATTCACATTGAGATGGGTGATGAGGGGAGGTATAGCTCTACTGGGATTGGTACAGTTACTTTCCAAAGATAGTCAAGTAAACCTTTCTTATTAAAATATTTCACGCATGTATCGATCTTGAAAGAGAATTTAGTTTCAATTTCTATGTTGGAGGATAGAGGATATGATGTGGTTTTCATTGAAGGGAAAGAATTCCTTCGTCAAAAGCCATAGGACAGGTTAAGAAGATTGGGGTTCATGTGAATAACCTCTATAAACTTGATGTAGATGGTTGTGCAGAATTGATGAGTAAGAAGACAAAGTGGTGGGTCGGGATGAGGGTGAGTTATGGCATAGGAGATTGGGCCATCTACACCACAGTGATTTGAAGGTCATGCAACATATTTCTATGGGGCTTCCAAAGGGTACTCTTGCGTAGATAGACACATGCAAGGGATGTACCATGGGGAAGTATACAAAGGCCAATTTTCACGAGAAGGAGAACCGAGCAACAGAAAACCTTGAGAGAGTTCACTTAGATGTGTGTGGACCATTCTCTACATCTTCTACAACAAAGCACAAGTATTATGTTATTTTTGTTGATGATTTTTCTAAAAAGTGTTGGATCTTCTTCATGCAGAAGAAAGATCAGACGTTCTCAAAATTTTGTGAGTTCAAAGCACTGGTTGAGAAAGATATAGGGAAGAAGTTGAAGGCTCTAAGGAGCGACAATGGTGGTGAGTAAATCTCCAATGAATTCAAGAACTTATTTGACAAAGAAGGAATTCGGAGAGATTTGATTGTGCCTCATAACCCACAACATAATGGGGTTGCAGAAAGAAAGAACAGAACAATTGTGGGTGTGTAACGAGCTATGTTACATGATCAGGTCCTACCATTGCATCATTGGGCAGAGGCATGCAACAAAATGGTATTTGAGAAGAACCATAGTCCTCATCGGATACTTGGCATGAGTACACCAAATGAGGCTTTTTTCGGTAAGAATCCCAATGTTTCATATTTTAAAATTTTTGTCTCATCTGTCTATTTCCATGTGACCAAAGATTCCAGAAAGAATCTAGAACCAACATCAGAGATTTGGATATTTGTATGGTACACTGATACTCCCCACAACTATCGGGTGTATTTGTCGAACAGCGGGATGACACTCGTCAGACGGGATGTAAAATTTGATGAGGATAAAGCCACGCGATTGTCCCTTGAGAGGGAACTTTATTTGCATGCATATGAGGAACTCTTAGTTCCAAAGGATGAACCTCAAGATGTGGAGTAGCCACATGAGGAGGATCATGGAGTGGCATAAACCACTCATGCAGAGCCATCCTCCAGACATGATAAGAGGCGGACCATAGAGGTTGATAGATTGAGACTTGATGCGTCAGAACATGTAGGAGAAACTACATCATAGTGCAGACAAAGATAGTCACCAGACAGGTATATTGGATACATGGCTCTTAAGAGAAAGTGTATCGTGATAGAACCATCCTCTTTTGAGGAAGCAGTGTAGCAACCAACTTGGGTTGATTCCATGGTTGAGGAGTATGACTCCATCGTCGGGAACAGTGCATGGGATGTTTTCCCAAGACCAGTCGAGAAGTCAATGGTTGGATCTAGATGGATCTATAAGGTTAAGCAGGTAGTAGATGGGAGTGTGGAGAAGTAAAAGGCTAGATTTATAGCCTGGGGATTCTCACAGGTTGAGGGGATTGACTATGAGGAGACTTTTGCACCAGTTTCACTATACTCATCGATTAGATCTATCCTTGCACTCTCGGTGCAGATGGGTTGGAAGATACATCAGATGGATGTGAATACTGCATTTCTCAATGGATTTATTGATGAATAAGTGTGCATTGAGCAGCCAGAATGTTTTGAGACCTTTGATAGGGACATGGGACTCCTTCACTATTTCCTTGGTTTGCAGATATGGTAGCGAGATGGGGAGCTATTTTTTTCTCAAGGAAAGTATGCCAAAGAGATTCTGAGGAAGTTCCACATGGAGAGCTGTAAACCCATGGAGACTCCTCTTTCAAGAAACTGGAGGAAGGAGGATGCTACTTCAGGTGAGGTAGTGGAAACTATTATTACAGGTAGCTTGTGGGTTCACTCATGTACTTGATGAACACACGACTAGACATATGCTACGCAGTTAACTAGCTTAGTCAAGCTATGGTTAAGCTGACCAAGCTCTTTTAGAAGGTGGGGAAGAATGTCTTGAGATATCTCAGGGGCACTACAGAGTATGGATTATGGTACAAACGAACAGAGGGATTGAAGCTTCAAGGCTTCACAGATGCATATTGGGAAGGCATTCCATCAAATAGGAAGAGCACATCAGGAGGGGTCATCAGCATAGGATCGACAGCAGTCTCTTGGTACAGCAAGAAGCAGAGATCAGTTGCACTTAGTTTAGTTGAGGCAGAGTACATGGCAGACAGTTAGGAGGAATGTGAGGCCATCTAGATGAGGAAGATACTTATTGGTTTGTTTGGTCATCAGATGGATTTGACGGTGATACATTGTGATAACCAAAGTTGCATAAAACTCTTGGTTAATCTAGTATTCCATGACAGGTCCAATCATATTGACATCTAGTACCACAATCTCAAAGATTTTATTCAGAGATGCATTATGCTACTTAAGTACATTCCCATGGAGGATCAGGATGCAGATATTCTGACGAAGGCACTTGCCAAGAGAAAATTCAAATACCACAAAGGCAGGATCGAGGTAGCTGATAATCTCTTTCTTGTTGAGAGGGAGTGTTGAAAATTCAACAAGAAATGTGTGTCTAATTTAATTTTCCCTTAATTAAATTGGAAAACAAATTGTAATCTTATCTCATAATTACTTGTAATAGTTAAATGAGTGTGATAGACTCAATTAGCTCATGAAATTCGAGTTGAAGGTGGTTGGTGAGGCATGTAGAGTGATTCTATTTCTTTTAGATTCCAAGTTTCATTTAGTGTATTAGTTTAATGCATGAGAAATCAGTTAACTCGATTAAGTGAGTGAAAGTTAGTCTATCTAGTTGTAACTTATTGTTGTACTAGTGAGAGGTCAAGTGAATTAAATCATATTTAATTCACATGCAATGATCTATCAAGTGACTGATGATTTACTATTAATAGATGCATGCATTTCAGTTCTGATGAAGACCCAGTTGAGGCAGAGGTTAAAGGGATGTTATCTATCATTTTTATTATTAGTAAATTCCCGGCGTGCAATTACACAAACATAGGATTGCCCATGATGTATTGTGAAGTTTTGAAAGGTTGAATTTCCTAATTAATAGGGATCAATTGTTCTTAGAATTGCGCAATCAAGGCAAGTTGAGCAAAGGCAGGAAATTGGCTAAGTGTTGGTCGATTTTTTCTGGATCAATGTGAGAGAGTTGGTAGAGTGCAACAGACTCTTGTGAGAAGAGTGCATTGTAATTGTTTCATGATTCCTTGGTTTTATACAATAAATATAGAGGGGTTTTGAGCAGATTTCTTTCCCCAAAAAATTTCATGTGTTTTGGATTTGATTATTTCTCTTACTTAGTGTGATTGTGTGATCGTGTTTAATTTCTGCAAATTAACTGTAGAAGGATTCAGTATCTTGCTCTAGAATATTGCATGATCAGATTGAATACGTTGGTATACATATTGTTTGTATAATTTCTACATATGATCCTAGCCTGAATGTCTAAGATTGTCTCTCCCATGAATATACAATATATTCTAAGAGCTCCATATGTTGCCTCATACTAGGAAGCCAGAAGAATTTTAGTAACCCACAGTTTTTTAGTGCTTGGATGGTAGCAGGGTAATTTGTTGCATGCATATCATGTTCTTCATGTTCTATTTCCCTTAATATTAAAGCCATTTTGTTCCAATAAAGTCCTGAAACATCACAAGGAGACTCACTAGGATTCATTTCATGCAAAAAACTTGACAAATTTTGAACGTAACTATTATAACAAATTTGATAAATGCGCCCAACAGACCCGCTCAAGGGGTGGCAGTGCGTTGCAACCTTGCCTCCAATGTATTTCAACTAGAATCAACGCTCCTTTCGACTTTAGGAGGGTGAGTTGATCCTATGGAGAAATATTTGAGCCCTAGGGCCCTAAAAAACCCAAAAAATGTGCATGAAATCACAAAATTACACCATTAAATGAAAGATAAATTTTATATCTCTTACCTAGAAATGGTCCATCGGATTGATTGTAATCAGTTGCAGAAGATTGAGGGAAAAAAGTACTCAGAACTCTAACTATAGAAAGTAAATGTGAAATGGTAAAAATGATTTGTCATTTTAATTACATATGGTCATTATTTGCATTATTTTATTCATATTTAATGTTTTGACCTAGTTATGATTTAATTTTATCATGAAACGGGTATTTTTAATCCTTTGTTGATGTTCTGAGTAGGTTGACAGTTGTTTGACGGACTTTGTCGTGTTTTGAACAGACCATTTTGACCAAAGAGCATACTTTTATCACTTTTTTGGGATCTATAAACTCATGAAAAAGGAACTTGTTGGAGTCCCCATTCAAATATTTTTAGACTCCCAAAATATGAAAAGATTTTCAAGCACTTGTCTTTTCAAACTCATTAAATTAAATGAAAATACATCTACTGAGTATAATTTTAACCCTTTTTTGGACTGGGATAGACTATTTACGAAAAATGAATACCTTAGTCGAAACATGAGTAAGAGGTTCTCTTGGATATCATTTTTATCCTTTTCGGACTCAAGGGGATATCTACAAAAAGGAACATCTAGAGTTTTATTTTTTGCCTCTTTTAAAAACTCTCTAAACATGAAAAAAAATTCGATTTTTACCTTTGTTGGACTCGTAAAAACATCAAATAGCGATGGACTCGTCGATCATGATGAGACCGAACCACTCCTTCTCAAGGTTCGTTAAACACAGTCGGAGGAATTCATCTGAAGGATGAACTTATAGATCAATAACATGTTATCCTCCTCAAGCTTGTTAAAAAATAAAGAGGTACTAACAAGAAATGGTTTGGGAAAACATGGTACTCCACTTGTTAGTGGCAGCGACTCGCTCTTGAACATGACACTCTTCCATTTCATCTTTTTGGTTGTTGGGTTTGGAAATCTTCTTTTCTTTTGGTTCAGCACACCATTTCAAAGCCTCTATTTTCAGTTTTGCGTCAATGCTTCCAACTCCATTCAATGCTGCCAATGTGTTCAAGATAATTCATTCAGTCAATATATGCTACAATACTCTTAAGCCTTCATTCCATGTCTGTCGTTCCTGATCTAGTTCCATATTAGCATAATTTTGTCTCAAATCATGATACATGTTTTGTGTCGTTGATGGGGGATACATCAAGGCCCTCATGTGATAGGTTGCTTCCTTTCCACATCAACTCATTATCCAAGAAGTTGAATTAGAAACACCCTTCAATACCTTGATGCTTGCATACATCAATGGAAATTTTCCTCACTCTCAACGACATTTTTTCATCATTGGCCTTTGACCAACAGATTTTGCACGGTGTTCAACTTCAACTCATTCATTCACACCATATGGATTGTACTGTAGTACCTTGGGATCCATTAACATCATCAGTGGTTTCTCTCGCATATGTTAATGTCTTACATCATTGGTTGGTAATCATATGGTGTCTACCATGTTCTACCTCAACTCATTGATTCATATGGTTAGACTCATATATTGAACGATCATGTGAATGAGATAGAGGACCCTAGATCTAGTTTCATCCATTTAGGCTACGATTTCAGGATTAATACAAGATTACGAAGTATGATGGCTATGATCATGCAAAAATTCATTCAGTCATGGGGTCTGTTGTGGCTCATTTGCATTTACCTTTGAATTAATTTTCAAAACACCAAAATATCATATATGATAGAAAATATAAAATTTTATGTGATGTAGAAGAACTTTAATTTATATGTTGGTACATTAACATTACGTGATAAGATGTGAAGGTGGGTCGAGTCAAGCTTGTCCACGTGCATAAAATTTCAAGATTTGGATCGATGGGCACATTCAGAACATTGCACACTGGACAAGGTCGAGTCGAGCTCATTCGCAAGCACAGGAGGAACTTGCGCGATAGAAAACCAAATAAGCTCGGGAGGGTAACACCACGGAGCAAACAAACTAATTTCTCGGAGGCAGAGAAAGGGCACATTTCCCTTAAAAACTTAAGAGTTTCGAAGGAGGTGCAAAGGAAAAAACAGACGATCGAGATCGAAGCACAGAACTGGAGCTCAGGGATGGACGGCGGATATTAAATCGAAAACCAAAAACCGAAAATTTCAAAGGATATGCGCAGGAGGTAAAGTTTAAAATCACCGGAGTGTGATGTGCGATGCAGTGGGGCCCGATCGCAAATCTCCAATCACAAGTTTTAGTGAATGAGCGCGGGACATAAAAGTTAATTTCGTCGAAGAGTGATATGCGATGATGTGGCCTGGATACCGCACATCACAAGTTTTAAGCATTAAGTGCAAAGGGATTGATTTATATTCACCGAAGTGCGATATGCGATGTAGTGGGGCCCGATCGCATAGTGCGCATCCTTAGAATTAGAAGATAAGTGTCAAAGACAAGCTAAAAACAGAAAAATGTGATGTGCGGGCAGATGCGATGTGGTTTCAACTGCGAACTCCAAAGGTTTTCAAATCCAGCGGAAAGGTAATTTTTGTGTTAAACCATGTCGGAGGAATAAAAAGAGGATTATAACATAAAGCCGGTGAAACACCTCGGTCATGAAGAAACATGAAAAACATGGCAGAGAGACTCGGGTAAGCGACCCGACTCAAATCAAAGGAGAAAAGGCAGAGTCAGGTAGCAAGTAATACGATGGCAGCGTTTGAAGCACAGAGGCATCAACAGATTCAGAAAGAAGAACGTACATGGGCGCTATTGGAAGCATGACATTTGGGTCAGATTCGGGCATTGAGGCATCACTACAAAACGATGCATTTGTTTCATCATAACCAAAATGGACACCTCAACACTCCAGGAGGACGCATCAACAACATCAGATTCAGCAAAACGAAGCATATTTCCAAGTTTCAATTTGTTTTCTTTTTATAATTGCATAAGTAATCTTAACAGTTTAGAAAGTTGGATAGTTCAATAAGTTCAGCAGTTACAAAGTACTCTGATGTATTTAAGGATATAGAAATAAATAAAATAGGTTTTTAGTTTTGGACCTCTGGAGGACTGTTAGTTTAGAACTGAATTCTCTAAGAAATAAATGAAAGAAGACCAAGTTTCCTACACCTATTGATGTTGATCAAGTTTCGCTCTGTGTATATTCCTCTTTGAATGAAGTGAAGTAATGTAGCATCCAGTCTCTTAATTACATATGTGAGTAAGAGTTAAATCACCTTAATTTGCGCTCCTTTGCCTCATCTCTTCTCTCTTCAAAAACTCCTAATGAAACTTTAAATTAATAGATTCTGTGATTGCAGCATATTATTTCAATTTTCTTCACCCACCATGAATTTCCTCTAAGACTAGAATTGGTAGATTCTATGTTTTTAGCACATCATTTAGAGTTTCCCTTACAGTTCTTATTTTCATTCCATTCGAATATCAACAGTTTATGGCATTGTGAAGGCTTTCATTATATCAGATTATTGAGGGTATTAAGTAATTGAATTCCAAAGGTGTTAAACAGAGGACATTTGATATTGTAATTGTGACATACATTTATAAAATGTCTTAGGCACTGATTCCTTACCACATCCAAGGGATTGTTTCTTGAGATACAACATTTTCTGGCACCGTTGTCGGGGACGAAGAAACGAAGTTTATTTTTCCCTGGGTTTTTTCACATTATTTTCTTTGGTTGTTCAGTGAGGAGGAAATATTGGGTTGTATTTGTTATTTTCAAACTTTTTGCTTTCAAAAGACCTCACACGAGGTCGGATACCTCACAATAGATAGTCCCTTCTTTTCCAGATTCAGAAAGATTGGTTTCCAAAATGGATCAGAAACCTCAAACTCCTTCAACACCTGATCCTATATTTTTTGCTCCTGGAAGTAGTTATCATAACCCTTTGTTTGAATATATTTTTGAGGAACACTCTTTCTTGGAACAATATTCTCCTTCCACACCCATTTATTTTCAAGGATCGAAGTTATAAGAACATTCTTTCGAGTTTGTTTCTATTACATTCACTCAATATCAACCAAATATAGTTGCTAGTTCTTCTTCTATTGTTCACCCACTCCCATATTAGTTTTACTGCCACCTTCATTCACTTTCACAGCAGGTTCATCGACCTCAGTTGCCTAGGGAACAGTTAACCAAGGTGTAAACATGGCAACACCAGCCTTTTTTTTGAACAAATATGCTCGACTAAATCTTTCACAACCAATGAATTCCATGCCTCAGGAATACCTAACATTACTTCCTCGTTTCACTGGAGAAAATGAGGTAACTGCATAACAACATTTACCCTTGTTTTTCACTTTTTCTGAGAATTTAAATGTAGAACATATGGATGTTGTGATGAGACTATTTGTGCAGTCTCTAGATGGAGAAGCTAGAAATTTATTCAAAGTTTTACCAAATGGTTCAATAAATAACTGGGAAGATTTAGAAACTTTATTCACTCAAAGATGGGGAGAAAAGAGAGATCATGGTTACTCATTGACAAAGTTTAATGCAATTAAAAGAAGTCCTAATGAAGACATTTCTGAGTTTGTAAAAATATTCAACAAATTGTACAATAGTTTGCCTATAGAGATGAAGCCCCCCCTGTAGGAGAAAAGGTAGTTTTTGCTGGGGCTTTTGAAGCTGATTTTAGCTTTACATTGAGAGAGAGAATGGCACCTACTCTTGAGAAGATATAGACATACGCTTAATATATTGAAGCTAATATGACTGCAGCTAGAAAGTTGAAAGGGAAACAGCTAGTCCAAGAGAAGGAGAAAGAAAAATAAGAATCGTTGCAAGATCTGAGGATTGAAGATATGGAAATGGTGATAAAAAATCTGAAAAATAAGCTATCTAAGATGGAATTTGAAAATAAAAACTCCCAAATACAAGTACAAAAAAACTAAGGGGGGTTCGACCCTCAATTCATAAGACATCCCCTAAAAATTTTGCAGAGGGAGAGAAGAGATCAAGACCAGGTTCAAGCACCGTTGTATATAGAAGCAACGCCCACAGAGCCAGCAGAAGATGACCAAAGGGAGGCCACAGATCAGGTATCTGCTATGTATGCAATAGAAGAGGATGAAGATGAATATTGTGAGGGAGAATATGTTGAAGCTGAAGTATCTTTTGATCAAGATGAAATGGATGAATATTGTAGACAATTCACAGACTTCATGCAAGCTAAGTTACATAAAAAGTATGATTTAAGGTCTAGAAATAGATCTAGAGTGCAGGATAATGAAGGTGAACAACAAGGTTCCATTCCTCCTCCAATGGCGACTCCACAAAAAAATGACCTTGTGAAACAGGTCAGTAATGGGAAACAACCTATAAACTCACTTAATAGAACAAATGTGCAGCAAGTTGAATCTTCCCAGAACAAATCAGTTGACACTAATATTTTGGAGAGATTTGTTCCTGTACCTGAACAAGCAGCAGATTCTAGAAAGAGTGAAGAAGAACCTGAAAATTTTGTTAAGAAAACTCATTCTTTCAGTTTGAAAAAAGATTTGGAGAAGGTTAAAATTCAGGTACCTCTTCTAGAGTTAGCTAAAAAACCAGCTTACAAGAAAAAAAAATTCAAAGTTTATTAATCTCACACAGGTGGAAGATATAAGTGACACGGTGAACCTACAAGAAGAAAATCCAGTGGTCACCTTTGGTCCTCATGTAGAAGAAGTAGATCCTTTTGTTCCACCCTTCTATATTTCTTTGTTGCTTCACGATTTTACTCTACATAATTGCATGCTAGACTCAAGAGCGTCCCATAATCTCATGCCATTGTCTGTTATGAAGGAACTTAACTTGCAGATTACCAGACCTTATATGGATCTGTTTTCATTCGATTCCAAAAGAGTGAAATGTTTTGGGTTGATTAAAGATGTAGCATTTTCATTGGCACAAATCGCAGCAAAGAGTACAGTCATGGATGTAGTGGTTGTTGACATCCTAGCTAGGTTTGGAATGCTTCTGTCAAGATCTTGGGGAGAAAAGTTGGGAGGTGTACTAAAAATTAGATTTCACTTATGCTATCATTCCAATTTTTAATGGGGAAGAAAGGATATTGTACATGGAAACAAGGTTTGTGAAGACCACCTCCAAGAAAGATGCAGGAAATTCCCCCATTTATAGTCAAGAAACGGAAGATTTTTCTTGTTTCATGTTGCATGAAGATGCATAATTTTTTGAAGACACGGGGAAGCATCTCTCTTCAACATTTGTAAGAAATGAGCTGCACTCCAATAAGATTTGGAAGTGCTACTTTGATGGTGGCTACTCCAAGGAAGGCGCAGGTGCGATATTCTTGCTGAGATCACCAGAAGGTAACCTCATGCCTTTCTATTTTAAACTATAATTTGATGCAACAAACAATGTGGCTGAGTATGAGTCCTTAATATCAAGTCTTGAAGTTGCTAAATAGATGGGAGTTCAATGTATTTCAATTTTTGGTTACTCGGAATTGATAATAATGCAGATTAAAAATCATTGTCAAACCAAGCATCCGAATTTAAGATCATATAGGAATGAACTTTGGGATCTGATAGGGAACTATTTTGAAGCATTCAATCTTCATTTTATTCCAAGGGAGGAGAATAGATTGGCAGATTCTTTATCAGTTGCGGCCAGCACCTTCAAACCTCCAATAAATCCCAGGCTAATGTTAGACATTGAAGTTAGACATAGACCTTCTATCCCTGACAATTTGAAACATTGGAAGGTGTTTGATAATGATGAACAGATAAATCAGTTCCTGAAAATGATTGGAAACTTTGAAGATGCTGAGATATACCAAGAGGAATAAAAAACAGAGAAGAAAGCATAAATAAGAAACCTTAAGCAGTCAATAGGTGAACAGAAGGTTATCCAATTGAAATATAATGTGCTCCCTAAAGGGTGGGTTCCCCTCGAAATATTGTTCGATGCTAATGATGTTGTTGTTGATTCAAAGAAAACACATCAAGAAGAAGAGATGGAAGATTGTAATTTGGGAACTCAGTAGGAACCCAAAATAGTGAAATTGTTCAAAGTTGTTCCCAAAAAATACAAAGAGAGATACATTGACCTGTTTAAGAAATATATGGATGTGTTTTTCTGGCCATATGAAGATCTAAAAACATATAAAAAAAGTGTAATTCAACATAAGATCCCATTGAAAGAAGGACTCAAACCACATAGACAGATCAATCCATTGTTGCTAACTCGAATTGAAAAAGAAGTGAAGAAACTATTGCAGGTGAAAATTATAATCTCTCTCTGATATTCAGATTGGGTTTCTAATCTGGTCCTGTAAGAAATAAGAATGGACAGGTAAAATTATGCGTAGACTTCAGGAATATGAACCGGTCATCTCTAAAAGATAATTATCCTTTACCAAAAATGGATTATGTCTTACAGAAGGTGACAGGAGCTCACAGGTTGTCTATGGTTGACGAATTTTCAAGGTATAATCAGGTAGCAGTATAAAAAGAAGATCAAAATAAGACTGCTTTCACGATGCCCTGGGGCACCTTCATGTATGCGAGGATGCCATTTGGCCTTATGAATGCGGGTGCAACATTTTAGAGCGCCATGAACATAGTCTTTGTTGGTGACAAGTTTGTAGTTATATACCTGGATGATGTAACTGTTTTATCAGGGTCAAATGATGAACACTTGGAGCATTTGCAAAAACTTTTCAAAAGTGCAGAAAGTTTGGTCTATCATTAAATCCCAAGAAATATTTATTTACCTTAGAAGAAGGTAAATTATTGGGTCACATAGTTTATAAACAAGGATTGAAGATTAACCCAGCAAGGGTGGAGGCCATCCAGACAATTCCTTTACCCGGAAGCAAGAAAGACATCCAGAGATTCCTGGGAAAAATAAACTTTCTAAGGAGATTTGTGCCCAATTATGCTGAGATTGTGAGGAATATTATGGATATGTTGAAGAAAAATGCAGAAGTGAAATGGGATAGGGAAGAAAGAGATGCATTTTCTAAAATAAAAGAAGCGTTGCAGGAAGCTACAATTCCTATTACTCCAGACTATCAAAAATCCTTTTGGGCATTCTCATTTGCGTCCCCCACTACTATTTCTATTGTGTTGTTGCAGAAAAATGTAGTAAGGAGTAGCCAGTTGCATTTTTCAGTAAAGTCCTCAGAGATTTTGAGCTCAAATACAATATTCTAGAGAAACAAGTATATGCCTTGGTCAAAGCACTAAAAGCCTTCAGGAATTATGTGTTACAGTCCCAAATAACTACTTATGTTCCTAATTTTGTTGTGAAAGATGTGCTGGTCCAAAGTGATGTTGAAGGAAAAAGGGGAAAGTGGATAGCAAAGATCCAAGAGTATGATTTGGACATCAAGCCCGCCAAGCTAGTCAAAGGATAGGGATTAGCGAAGTTGTTGACATAGACAAATTTCAAAGCCTTGGGAATTAATATATTTGCACCAGTGGATGGAGTTGTTTATAAAGAAGGTCAAAGAAAGTTCAAAACAGGTATTCAATATAATTTTTTGTGCTCTGATTGGTATAAAGATATTGTTCATTACCTGTATTCCTTTTCCTGCCCAAATTCACTAAATAGAACAAAATACAGAGCTCTGAAGCTCAAGTCTCATCCAGATATTATCGTAGAAGCAAAGCTATACTGGAAAGACCCTGCTGGTATTTTTTTGTTATGTTTGACTGAAGGAGAATCTGTCGAAGTCACCAAAAAATATCATGAAAGTCTGTTTGGAGGACAATATAGTTGGAAGGTCACTTCTCATAAGATTCTCAAGTTGGGCTTCTATTGGCCAACCCTGTTTGCAAATGTTTATAGACTGGTCAGAAGTTGTCATAAGTGTCAATTGTGTGCTGAAAAGAAAAAACTTGCTCCATTACCTCTCATCCCAGTATTTATTGAAGAACCTTTCAGGCAATGGGGATTGTATTTTATTGGAGAGATAAATCCACCATCAAGTGGACAGTTCAGGTATATTATGACTGACACTCATTATTTTACAAAATGTGTTGAAGCAATACCCACGAAGAATGCAAATGACCAAGTAGTGATGAATTTTCTGGAGGAAAACATCTTCAGCAGATTCGGGTGTCCAGTCAAAATTGTCAACTCTGCTCGTTTCATTAAATTTTGTCAAACATATAATGTAATATTATCACATTCCACAGCATATCATCCCCAAAGGGAACAAATTAACAGAGTCCTCAAATAATACATTGGTCAGGATCTTGAAGAAGACAATCGCTGAAAATCAAAAGGGTTGGGATATAAAGTTAAAGTTTCCCTCTGGGCAGTTCAAGTCACTACCAATAGATCTACTAGAAAGTCCCCCTATGAACTGGTTTATGGAACTCAAGCACTGTTTCCTACTCAGCTGGCCAAACCAGTGATTTCTTTTCTTCAAGAAGCTTAGGAATAACCTAATGCTCTAGTAAGGAGATTGAAAAAAATAATTGAATCAAGTGAAAATAGAAACAAACTCAGGGATAACTTGATTACTTATCAGGAAAAGATGAAGTCTATATTCGATAGAAAAGCAAAAGAAGTTCTCTTTCAAGCAAGATATCTGGTACTAATATGGGACACCATACTAGAAGAAAATGGGAAGCATGGTAAATTTGACCCTCTCTGGTATGGTCCATATAGAATCTCTGAAGCAAGGTCAAATAACACATTCATTTTGGAAGATCTAGATGGAGAACCAGTATAGCTGCCTCTAAACGAGAAGTATCTGAAGCATTACTTCTGGCATTAAAATTCATCTCTCCACATTTTAAATACCAATTTACTCATTTTTCATATGTCACCAAGCAATATTTGACTCCATACCCAATGGATAAGGCACTAGTTTGCGATTCTTACCACTTCCGTGGAAAAATCACTATCCCTAGGTGGAGCCAGATGTTGTGGCTCATTTTCATTTACCTTTGAATTAATTTTCAAAACACCAAAAAAGATTATATGATAAAAAATATAAAATTTTGTGTGTTGTAGAAGAACTTTAATTTATATGTAGTACATTAACATTACATGATAACATGTGAAGGTGAGTCAAGTTGGTCTCATCCACGTGCAAAACAATTCAAGAGCCGTACTGATGGGCACGTTCAGAACATTACACACCGGACAGGGTCAAGTCGGGATCATTCGCAAGCTCAGGAGGGACTTGTGTGGTAGAACACTGAATAAGCTCGGGAGGGTTACACCATGGAGAAAACAAACTAATTTCTCAAAGGCGGAGAAAGGGCACATTTCCCTTCAAAATTTAAAAGTTTTGGAGGAGGCGCAAAGGAAAAAATGGATGGTCGGGATTGAAGCGCAGAACTGGAGTGGAGGGATGGATGGTGGAGATTAATTGAAAACCCCAAACCACAAGTTTCAAAGGATAGGCGATGGAGAAAAATGATAAAATCACCAGAGTGCGATGTGCAATGTGGTGGAGCCCGATCGCAAATCGCCAATCACAAGTTTTAGTGAATGAGTGCAGGAGGTAAAATTTAAGTTCCCTGAAGAGCGGTATGTGATGATGTGGCACGCATACCGCAAATCACAAGTTTTAAGTGTTAAGTGCAAAGGGCTTGAGTTATATTCACCGAAGTGTGATATGTGATGCGGTGGGGCCTGATCACATAGTGCACATCACAAGACTTAGAAGAAAAGTGTCAAAGACAAGCTAAAAACAACAAAATGCGATGTGCAAGTGGATAAGATGTGGTTTCAAATTTGAACTCCAAAGGTTTTCAGATCCAACGGAAAGGTATTTTTTGTGTTAAACCATGTCAGAGGAAGAAAAAGAGGATTATAACGTAAAGCTGGTGAAATGCCTCGGTCACGAAGAAATAGGCAAAACACGGCAGAGAGACTCAGGTAAGCGACCCAACGTAGATCAAAGGAGAAAAGGTAGAATTGGGTAGCAGGTAATATGATGGAAGTGTTTGAAGCACAGAGGCATCAACAAAGTCACGCATAAGAACGTACAGGGGCGGTATTGGAAGCACAACAGCTGGGCAGAGTCGGGCACTAAAGCATCGCTACATAACGGTGCAGTTGTTGCATCATAACCAGAAAGGACACCTTGGCACTCCAGGAGGACGCATCAGCAACATAAGATTCAGAAAAATGAAGCATATTTCAAAGTTTCAATTTTTTTTCTTGTTATAATTTCATAAGTAATCTTAACATTTTAGGAAATCGAATAGTTCAAGAAGTTCAGCAGTTACGAACTACTCTGATGTATTTAAGGAGATAGAAATAAAGAAAAGAGATTACGAGTTTTGGACCTCTGGAGGATTGTTAGTTTAGTACTGAATTCTCTAAGAATAAATGAAAGAAGATCAAGTTTCCCACACTTGTTGATGTTGATACGTATTTCCTGTTTCGCTCTGTGTCTATTCCTCTTTGAAAGAAGTGAAGTAATGTAGCAGTCGGTCTCTTAATTACATATGTGAGTAAGAGTTAAGTCACCTTGATTTTCACTCCTTCGCCTCATCTCTTCTCTCTTCACAAATTCCTAATGAAAATTTAAAGTAATAGATTCTGTGATTGCAGCATATTATTTCGAGTTTCTTCTCTCTCCATGAATTTCCTCTAAAACTTAGAAGTGGTATATTTTGTGTTTTCAGCATATCATTTAGAGTTTCCCTTACAGTTCTTATTTTCATTCCATTCGAATATCAGCAATTTATGGCATTGTGAAGGCTGTCATTATATCAAATTATTGAGGGTATTAAGTAATTGAATTCCAAAGGTGTTAAACATAGGCCATTTGATATTGTAATTATGACATACATTTATAAAATGTCTTAAGCATTGATTCCTTACCACAACCAAGGGATTTTTTCTTGAGATACAACATGGTCCACCTTTTTTCATCAGTGGACATGTCATTTGATCATTGTATATGCAATGTTAGCTTAGGTTATGAGCATGGGTATGCCTTCCTCAGCAAATATGTCATGATATAAATGTATTGTAGTAGATAATTATCTCATCGGTTGTTTTTTATCCCTACTTGTCACAATGTAAATCAATTTAGTCATCAGTTTTCATTTCTGACTTTTTACTTTAGGGGGCAATATGTTATACCCTATATGCCATTTTGTCACATCTGGTCAATAGGCCTTCAAATTGGGATCATTCACATCCTTGAAAACCTTGTCATCATCCCTACACAAAGCCCTAAACATGACTCTCTCAAAACCCTAAATTTCTACCCTTAACTACTCAATTTCAATGTTTTTTAGGCCCAACGCACCTTGGCCCTTTAGGTGCTAGCGTTCACTAGTAGGTTTCCCCTCTTTGGACTTTTTTTGGTCACCAGCAGGTTTCCCCTTGCTAGGGGTGTGTTGATTCTAGAAATTTGGGAAAAATAAAAGAATCCCAAAGCTTCCTCTTTCAGAATCTTGTAGGAGTTTTTCTAACCATTTACCCTGGATAAAAGTCTTGAATCATATCCTATCCTACCTTGGATATTTTTCCCCTTATCCCTTGATTGCATCCTCCCATCAAGAGTGGAACTCAAGCCTTGATTGATAAATCGATAATAATTCCTAACCTATTATCCTCTCCTATATATTTACTTTCATCCACAAGCTATGGGTTGTATTTTGAAGATAGATTCTACCCTTATGTTTCTGCTTTGAGATTCATTATTCCATGAATTGGGGTGACATATAGGTACACTTTGTGGCAAGGAAGGACAAGTCAACTTGGAGGATATCTTATGCAATATCAACTCCTATATTTGGTTGTAACTCTCTTCATTTCTATGAATACAAAGAGTTCATTGTTTTCCCATATGTGATGTTATAATTTCATGTATTTATATGACATGTTTATTAATTTCGCAAAGTGATTGGATGATGCTACATAGATGTCATAGATAATCGGCTTGTGTTGTTTAATTATGCAAGTTATGATTATAGAAATTGGTGCTAGGATAGGAGCATACAAGCCAATAAAGGAAGGAAGCTTATAACAGATTCCAGGTAGGCTTCATCCCATTGTCCATTTACTTTAAAAATAACATTAACTTTTTTCTTTCTATTATTCTAGACCGGGTCATTAGGTCTAGGGAAGATACTTATGTCTGTAGTCGTAGATTTCATATAACACTCAGCCTTCTACAACTTAAATTTTCCTTCCACATTAACATATTAATATTGTTATATTTTGTTCTTTCAAAGTAGCATCACAGTAGTCTTTAGACAAGGTGCCTTTCCATAGAAGGTTAGGAACAAATATTTGGATATCATGCCTTCCACAAATGCTAAGGAGAAAAACTTCGGATGTCTTACATAGATGTTAAGGAGCATAACTCACATGTTTTCATAGTCATATATCCTTAGGAAATTTGCACATATTTATAGTCATATACCCTCAGAAAATAACTCGCATTCCTTCACTTTAGAACTCATCATAGAAAAACATCGAAATTGGTTACTATGTGATGGAGAATGTATGCCAATATATAGTTATTGTCATATGTGAAAAGACACATCTTTTGAGTGAGTCAACTTCTCATCCTCGAGGGCCAAATTGGCTTCTTGAGGTGAATTGACCATAATTACATTTTTGAAAATGATTTTTAATTTTTCTTTACAATAATTCCAAATAGGACTTTGACTCAATTACAATTCTTTGACTCAATAAATCCTAGAAGCATGAATAAAATGCTTTGACTCAAAAATAATAATAATAATAATTTATTTTTCTTCCTTTTCTTTTACATGAAATACATATTGATATAAGTACAATGATAACTATGAAGATTGAACCTACTTACATTTTTCAACACTCCCTCTTAACTAGGGAGGTATTCATAATTACACAACAAGATATAAAGATACTCTCAAATTGAAATGTTTTCATAAGAATAGTTTTGATTGATAATAATATATAAGCATCATCATCATAAATTGCATTGTCAATTACAAAATAAAAAGGCCTTGACTGACAAGCTCTAAGTCTCCACTAGATTATAGCACAATTCTAGGATGCATACATTTGGACACCACCACCACTGCCTCTCAAGGAACTTACCTCATCAAGATGTTTACCAGGCATGTCCTTGCAGGACTATTATTATCTTGGATTTTCCACATACTCAAATAATATCGGTCTTCCTCAAGAATACTCTTATCTTGGATTCCAAATCCTTAAAGGGTATTAGTCCTCGAGACTACTCTTACCTTGGATTCCCAATCCTCAAGAATTATTGGTCTCATATGCTTATCCAATCCTCCATTCTCCCTACCAGTGCCTTCACTAGGCTTATGCCTATTATTCCTGGACATAGTGCATGACACATGGATAATGTGGTGTCCCTCATCACTCCCTCTCAATTAGGGAGACATAATCATAAGCATCAACTTATCTCATTCATCAACTACTTGTTCTTTCATAGAGATATAGTTGTAGCTTGTAGGGCTTCTATCTTTCATTACATCATACTAAGCTTTGACCTTCCTAGATATTTTACATGTCTTATAATTTCATCAAGTAGTTCATCAAACATATTATGGAGCCAAAATATTTTAGCGTTGATCACACAATCCTTCATATACTCTATCTTCATGAATAGGTTTTTCCTTCACCCTTTTTTCAAGGAATTGAATCATCTTTCATCAATCTTTAATAACATATTTGTCACTAATAGTACCTATCAAAAAAATCAATGCAGATCCAATTATAGATCCCTCCTTCTATCCGAGGATAGTGAAATTCTTCTATATCAATACAAAAACCATCATATCATAAGGTGATCAACAAGTTATCTCATGACTTCTTGTATCAATTTTCTACCTTTCCTACCTCTAAAGTGTACACACTTCTACTGTATATTCTTTCTATAAGTCATACCATATCCCAAACATTATTATTTCATTCATCATTATTCAAGTTTCCAAGACAAGTTATACTACAAATTTCAAGCTGTAAGATTCTTCAAGTCACTTTGTGCTTCGAGCTTGATATGAAGTAAAAATTACTTCCTTCTCATTGTCTAGCTTAGCTCCCAAACATGAGTAATATATTTAGTATAAATATTACCATTCAATCAAACCAATCATATTTCCTTCTCTTCCAACTGATGTAAGTGAACTACTTTCTATCTAATAGAATTTCCTTATTCCTTCTTAATATGCATGCTTTTCCATTTTCTCTCGATTCTTCCATCTGTTGATCAAGCTTAGATATATCTTGACCTAATCTATAACCTTTATTCAAAAAACTATGAAGAAAACAAATGCAAAGTTCATAGATTAAATAGAGATAGTGGTACAAAGTAAATCTAGTGTACTTATATTTTTGAAGAGGTTTAGCCTCCTCTTAATCTTGGACATGTTCACCAACCTTTCCATATATGTCAAACTAGAGAACTAGGTTTTTCTTTTTACAACATAAAAAATTAGTTAGGGTTTTTGTTTCTAGGGTTTTCTAATAAAAATATTTGCTAGGATTTATGAACCCCAGTGTTGGAAATATTGTCATTGATGGCAAAGAAGGCAAAGAATAGCGAAGGCAGAGGCAGAGGTCGAGCAGCAGAAGGCAGAGGCAAAGGAGGCAGCGTTGAAGCAGAGACAGGAAAAGGAAGCAGCGAATACAATGGAGGTAGCAAAGAAGCAAATGAAGACAGAGGCAACAAATATAATAGAGGCAGAACCGTTATCAGAGGCAGAGGTCGAGCAGCAGAAGGCAGAGGCAGAGGTCGAGCAGCGCTATAGCAGAAACAGGAAAAAGATAGCAGAACAGAGACAGACAAAAGAAAAAGAAAGCAGGGCAAAGGAGACAGACAGAAGAACACTACTAAAATGTAACAGTCGAATATGGAGGCAGTAAAACGGTCGAGCAGTCGAGACAGAGGCAGCGAATACAGAGGCAGTGAAGCGGTCGAGCGGCAGAACCGTTATCACAGCAGTAAAGGCATAGCCAGATTCGTGGAGGCAGAGGCAGAGACGTTAGCACAGCAGAGGCACAGAAAATTCTGAGAATTGCTTAACCCCAGGCAGAAGGATACATAAAACAAATTCCGAGAATCGTATAGCCCAAAGCAGCAAAGTATATATATACAAATCTCATTCCGGGAATCGTTACCCACGCAGGAGTATACATACAGCGCATTGCATATTCAGTGCCTTATACACAAAGGTTCAAAGCATAATATTAAATGATATGGAGCGCTTTATTATCAGAACCCAAGTACCTTATATGGTGGGACCCTTCCCAATCGCATCGGATTTAAGCAAGGCATCGAAACATGCAACAGAAAGTTGCGATTGTGATTGAAGACTGGACCCGATGGGTGTATGAATTATGATTCAAATGTATTTGAAGTCCGGCATAATCGCATCGGATCAATCTAATCGCCTCAGAGATTATAAGAGCATCGGAACATCACAACAGAAAATTGTGATTGCGATTAATCACAATCGGAGCAGGAATGGTCAATAGCATTGGATTATTCGAAGTCGCGATTGCGATCAATCGCAATCGGAGAAATCGCAACAGTGATCAATCGCAATCGGAGAAATCGCAACAGTGATCAATCGCAATCGGATAAATCGCAATAGTGACCAATCACAATCGGAGTTAAAGCGGAGCATCGGGACATGCAAATGGAATTTGCGATTGCGATTAATCGTATCGCATCAGAGTAATCCCAATCAGAGCTTCAAAATATTGGAATTTTGGTACATTCAAATGGAAATTGTGATTGCGATCAATCGCAATCGGAAGAAGTCAAGTATAGCATCGGAAAGCATGGCAAGTGGGCCCAGATATATGACATTCTATTGATTATAGTGGAAGTGGCAATGTATATGTTAAAACTTTATATAAGCTCGCCAAGAATTGAAATTACGATATATATATATAAGGCGTTGTTATAAAACGTTGTGGCAATTATATTGAAATATGTCGCGTGGTCTGTGGACCCACGGGCCTCGGCTCAAGGTGGAGGGTGATTCTCTATTTAAAACAATTGGGATGTATGTATGTTCCGCTTGCGGAACTTCCACATCAACAAGACACTTGCTGCATGAAAAGAGCTGGAATTTGCCCAGATTTAACGCCAGCTATTACATATTTATATAAAATGCACTGATATAAAAGGCATAGGTACAAGTATGCAAAAGTTACACCACAGCAGAGGAAAGAAGAGAAAACCGAGCTGAAAAGAGACAAAACACAGTCACATAAAGGACAGACACAGTCACAGAAAAGACATACGCGCAGCGAGCCAAAAGAGGCTGAATGAGCGAGCTGGAGTTTTCATTATATGTGAATGTAAACATTGTAATTGAATTTTTTATTGTTTGTGATGCATTGGCAAGTCTTCGGAAGAGATAAAATATCCCACTGTAATATTAACATAAGCACCTACAGTTATATTTATTGAATGAAAAAAAAAGGGGAATGAGAAGACAGAAGCCAAAGAGTCATGACTGTTCACTCCAAATTCTTTGTGAAATACAAACAGTCATGTGAGGAAATCTATAAATAATATCATCTTGATATGCAAAGTGAGGTTAGAGAGAGTAAATATAGAGAAGGCAGAGTACAGAAGAGTGAGGCAGAGAAGATTAAGAAAATAATATTAGAAAGAGAAGCTACAGAACAGAGCTGATATCTGAGGTAAATCAGCAGAAATTCAGTTTGATAAATTGAGGAAGTTGGAGCTTCCCTATCAAGTTGTAGCTTGATAGCTGTCAGTTGTAGCTGACTGAGGTTGGAGCCTCCTGTAGGTTGGTGCCTGCAGAAAATCGAAGGGAGATGGTGCTTCCTTGCAAGTTGTAGCTTGCAGAATTGAGGATAGAGCCTCCTGTAGGTTGGTGCCTGCAGAAAACAGTGGTGAGAGGGAGTTGGAGCTTGCCTTTGCATCACAACAATAATAAGCTGTGGTTTTCTCCCTTTATGGGTTTCCACTTACATCTGTTGTCTCTGTGTGTGTTTCTTGTGTGTTGATGTGATTCTTTCAATCTGCGTAATTGTTTGATGCTCTCAACATAAGTGTGGTGTCACATTAATTTAATATTGGCTGCAACATTTTAAGACTGTTCACAAATAAAGCTGTAAAAAAATTTGGTGAAAATTTTGAAAAGCTTATGTATGTATTAAACTGATTCACCCCCCCCCCCCTCTCAGTTTAATTAAAGATTCAACAATTGGTATCAGAGCGGGTTCCTTTGTGCAATTCTAACAACTGAAAGGAGATCCTAGATTCCCAAGATGGCTAGTAAAGAAGGATGCTCAACCAATAAAGCCCCTTTCTTCACTAGTGAAAATTATGCTTTCTGGAAAATCAGAATGAGGACATACATAATGTCTCTAGGAATAGAAGTCTGGGCTGCTATGGAATTAGGATATGCCCCGAAGGCAACTGACACAGAGAAAGAAACAAAACAAGATTTTGTGGCTAACGCAAAAGCCATGAATGCCATTCTGAATGGATTGTGTGAAGCAGAGTTTATTAAAGTAATGCACAAAGACTCTACCAAAGAAATATGGGATACTCTTGAGAACATACATGAGGGAGAAAAGAAAGTAAAGACTACCAAACTTCAAGTCTATAGAGCCCAGTTTGAGAACTTAAGAATGAATGATGATGAAGACATTGCCAGTTTCTTCCTAAAAGCTGCAGAAATTATTAACAATATGAAAGCTCTTGGAGAAAAAATGCCAGAAAGTATAATTGTACAAAAGATTCTAAGATCTCTTCCATCCATATTTAATCCAAAGGTGTCTGCAATAGAAGAAACAGCTTATTGGGAGACCTTTACCATGAACCAGCTACTTGGAAATCTAATAGCCTATGAAATGAGGCTCCCACAGAAAAAGCCAAGTACGATGGAAGCAGCTTTTAAAACAGAAAAGAAGAAAGAAGAAGAGGGAGACATATGCTCATGCTCGGATGAAGAAGAGGAAAAGTTTGTCAAGAAATTGGATAGAGGCTCAGGTAAATACAAAGGTAAACTCCCCTTCAAATGCTTTAACTATGGAAGAGTGGGACACTATGCTGCTAAGTGTCCTCACAAGAAAGTAAGGAATCAGACTCAAGAGTCAGAGAAAAACAAATCAAAGAACTGGCAGAAAGGAAAGAAGTTCAACAGAAAATCCTTCTATGCTCAACAAGACAGCAGTACATCTGAAGATTCAGATGAACTCTAAAGTGAAGAAGGAACCTCCGAATTCTTATTGATGGCCATAGAATAACTTGAAGGTCTCCTACTAGAAGATGAAGAAGAAGAATGGGAAGTCAGCCTTGAGGGGGAGCTAAGAAGTGCTCTGGAAGAGATTGACAGACCCAAACTGAAATGCAGAAAACAAAAGGACATTCTTCTCAAGTATTTAAGAGAAGAACAAAACTCAGAATTCCTCATGCAGCTGAAGGTAGAACTTGAAGAAGCCAGGAAGATAGAAGACATGTTACTTCAACAAATCAAGGATAAAACCCGAGAACAAGAGAAACTGGAAGAAGAAGTAGTATGTCTCAGGAAGAAAATAGAAAATTCTCAAAGGAAAGTGGTTATAAACTCTTCTCAAACAACAAGCTCTAGTAAGTTGAGTGAAATTCTGGTTGCTCAAAGATCCCCAATGATAAAAACAGGAATAGGCTATGAAGGAGAATCGAGTAAAGGCAAAGAAAAGGAAAACAAAAATATATTTTTTGTAAAAGCAAAGAAGACTGATGAAGCAGCCCAGACAATTCCTACAAAAGAAGAAACATGTAATAAGGATGACAGAGATCAGAAGAAATCTCTAGTAACAAAGAATGCAATAAATACTAAGGTGACAGAAAAAGAATAATATGCCCCTGAGTATGTCAAATTTGGAAGCCATCAAGGGAGAGTCTTCCCTCCTATGAACAATTCCACCTATTATGTCTGCCACAAGTCGGGACACATTGTTTCATATTTTTATGCAAGGAGGAGTAATTCAAACCTGCAAAAGATGCAAACAGTGAAGAGATTGTCTCAAACAAACAAATGGAGAAAACAACCTTACATCAGGTATGCAAATAATTTCTGTGGTTATTGTTTTTATTGTAAGGAATTTGGCCATAAAATTATTGAATGTAGAAAGTATGGACAAATATTGATGTTCAACACCTCAAGGAGGTTTATGAATCAAAGAAATTTTGTTCATACTCACAATTCTGCAAAAACTATGATCAAATGTTGTATATGCAATCAAGTTGGACATATACCTTCCAAATGTTCTTTGAAAGGATGTGATTCATAAACTTACAAAAGATACCAAACAAAAGGATGCCTCCAATGGATAAAGAAGGAGAATAAGTGTGACTTAGCTCTAACTGCTCAAGACCTAAAAATTCAGTGGTACCTGGACAGTGGCTGCTCAAAACACATGACTAGAGACAAAAGCAAGTTTATAACTCTTGATGAAAAGAAATCTGGTAATGTTACTTTTGGCAATGATAAATCAGGCAAGATCAAGGGAAAAGGATCAGTCAACATAGACAATGGCAGAGGAAAGGCTCAAGATGTATTATTTGTAGATGGGTTGAAAGCGAATTTACTAAGTGTTATTCAGATGTGTGACAAAGGCTGCGAAGTTCTCTTTAGGGCACAAGATTGTCAAGTCAGATCAAGCACCACAGGTAAGACTCTACTCAAAGGAGTTCGAACAGAGAGTAATGTTTACATTGTGAAAGAGGAAGATGAAGCATGTCATCTTAGCAAACTAGAAGAGTCATGGTTATGGCATAAAAGATTGGGACATCTCAGCTTTGATCACATCATCAGACTAAGCAAGAAGAAAGTTGTCAAATACATGCCAGAAATAAAGAAGCCATCTAATACCATATGCAAATCTTGTCAATTGGGTAAACAAACTCGCACATCCTTTAAGGCCAAAGAGGAGTTATCAACAAGAAGATCACATCAGCTTGTGCACATGGATCTGTGTAGACCTGCAAGAACTAAAACACCAAGTGGAGAATCCTACTTCATGTTGATAATAGATGATTTCTCCAGAATGACATGGGTTGCTTTTCTCAAGAATAAATCGGAAGCTCTGGAAAAATTCAAAATATTCAAAGCATTAGCAGAAAATTAGACAGGATGCAAACTAAAATGCATCAGATCGGACAAAGGAGGTGAATTCACAAATTATGACTTTGCAGATCTATGCAATGAATATGGCATAAAACAACAATTTACTATTGCAGGGACACCCCAGCAGAATGGAGTAGCAGAGAGACAAAACAGATCTGTTCAACAAATAGCCAGAGCCATGATGCAGGAGAATAATATTCCACAAACCTTCTGGGCAGAAGCAGTACACACAGCAATGCATATTCTGAACAAAGCCCACTTAAGGCCAAGTAGTGACAAGACTCCCTATGAACTATGGCATGGGAAACCTGCTTCAATTAAACATTTTAGAATCTTTGGAAGCAAGTGTTACATAAATAATAATGATGAAAATCTTGGGAAATTTGATGCAAGAGCATATGAATGGATATTTCTAGGATATGCATCCAAAATTAAAGGGTACAGGTGCTACAACAAGACTCTTCGAAAAATAGTTGAATGTATTGATGTGAGATTTGATGAAGAACTTCCAAAAAATACAAGAATACAGACTGCAGCAGTCCATCAGAAAACCATGAAGAAGAAGATCAGAATGATGATGAAACAAGCAAGACAACAGAAGATGCAGAACTGAGCTCCAAAGCCCCCTCAAGATACACTCAAAAGAATCATCCTGAAGATCAGATCATAGGAGACAAGAAATCAGGGGTCCAGACAAGAAGGCAGCTAACAGAACAAAAAGAAGAGGTATACATAGCCATGTTGTCACAAATAGAGCCAAAGAAATTTGAAGAAGCCAGAAAGGACAAGTCTTGGGTGAATGCTATGAATGAAGAATTGGACCAAATTGAGAAAAATAATACCTGGGAACTAGTGCCTAGACCCACTGAGAAAAATGTCATAGGCTCAAAATGGGTATTCAAAAACAAAATGAATGAAGAAGGACAGGTAATCAAGAATAAAGCCAGACTTGTCTGTAAGGGATACTCACAAATTGAAGGACTGGATTACGATGAAACATTTGCCCTTGTAGCCATAATGGAAGATATCAGAATGTTTCTGGCATTTTCTTGCTACCAAAACTTCAAATTATATCAAATGGATGTAAAATCTACATTCCTGAATGGAGACTTGGAAGAAGAAGTCTACATGGAACAACCAGAAGGCTTCTCATTGAAAGACAAAGAAGACTATGTGTGCAGACTGAAGAAGGCCCTATATGGACTGAAACAGGCTCCTCGTGCTTGGTACTCAAGACTGGATAAATATTTGCAAAAACAGGGTTTTAAGAGAGGTGGAGTAGACAGCAATCTATATATAAAATCCCATGAAAATGAACTCGTGATTGTTGTAGTATATGTTGATGACATTATGTTTGGAAGCAACAGAGAAGAACTATCAAAAGGGTTTGCTGATGAAATGAATATAGAGTTTGAAATGTCGATGATTGGAGAGCTCAGTTTCTACCTGGGACTGCAAATTTAGCAAAAGAACACAGGTACATTCATCTCTCAAGAAAAATACTTAAAAGAAATGCTGAAAAAAATTCAAAATGGAGGACTGCAAACCTGTGACAACCCCCATGATCACGGGATGAAAGTTGTGTGCTGATGATGGGTCTGCAGATGTAGATCAAAAACTCTACAGATCCATGATAGGAAGCCTTCTGTATTTGACAACATCAAGACCAGACATCATGCTAGCAGTAAGACTAGTGGCTAGATATCAAGCAGCACCTAAACAAAATCACCTTCTTGCAGTCAAAAGAATATTCAGATATCTACAAGGAACAGCACAATATGGACTTTGGTATCCTAAAGGCAAAAGCTTCACCTTGACAGCATACACAGATGCAAATTGGGCCAGCTGTGTGGATGACAGAAAGAGTACAAGTGGAGGTGCATTCTATCTAGGATAAATTCTGGTGGCATGGTTAAGCAAGAAACAAACATCTATCTCCCTGTCTACAGCTAAAGCAGAATATATAGCAGCAGCAGCATGTTGTACACAAGTCATTTGGATGAAGCAGACTCTTCAAGACATGAAGGTAAGCATTAATGAACCTATCTCAATCAAATGTGATAATAAAAGCGCTATAAGTATATCAAAAAATCCTGTGCTTCACTCAAAAACTAAGCATATCCCAATCAAGTATCATTTTCTCCGAGAACAAGTGTCTCAGAAGATAGTAAAGCTAGAGTATGTGCCAACAAAAGAACAGGCAGCTGATATATTTACCAAACCTCTTGCTAGAGAATCATTTCAATATTTGAGAGATAAATTAGGGGTAGTATCTGCAGATACTACTCTCTAATATGAAGAGAAAGCACAGTCTCAGGGGGAGAACAGAAACGAAAATATCATTCCTAAAGGAAATCAGCAAGCAAGGGAAGCATAAAACAGGTCCACAGGATCAAAGAGCTATAAGATAATATTCTCAGTATTATCAGCATTCAGCATGAAAAAGGTCAGTAGCAGAGCAAAAATAACATTAACTTGCTTACACCTAAAGTAGTATATTGAGCATTGAAGCAATATCTTCCTCTATATATATAATTGCATGCCTTCCTGAAGTCGGTACATGTATATCTCCAAGGCCTTTTTTCTTAATATCAGTTACAAAACTGTGCAAAGGTTGTTTGCTGAGTTTTCAATCAAACATCTTGAATATGATTTTGCGGAAATTCACTCTGATAGAACAGTCAAAATATCTGAAGAATAAAGGAATAACTGTGATTACCATCTAAATAAAACTGCATGGTTGATAAGTAAAACTGACCAAAACATTGAAGGGTTTGTTTTGAAAACACATTATACAAAAAGGAAATTCAGTTGGCTTCTAATATTGAAAGATATCTCCCATTCTTACAATGAGTTGTAAGCTCTGGTTTGATTCATTGTTTACAACAGCAGCAAGGACCTTTCAGTCGTTAAATGCATCATCCCTGCCTGCAATCTAGCACAGACTACAAAAAACAGGCACTATAGATTAAACACAGCTATAAAACATATATTGGCTCACTATATCAGACAGAGACAAAATGTATATTCAAGTTAAATAATCCTTAAAGTGTTCTCTCAACATGTCCTGTACAACAGTCTGGAGCAGCAGGGTACAAAGACATAAAATGGTGGTCTAAACACAAATCAAAGAAAGGAAATGCAAGGACAGAGCCTATACGGAGAAATGAGGCGTTGTCCTTTGCCATTGATGTCAAAGGGGGAGGAAGAGCAAGCAACAAAAGAAAGGATTCTAACAGGCAAACAGAGGAAGTGTATTGCCATCAATGCCAAAGGGGGAGACTGTTGGAAATATTGTCATTGATGGCAAAGAAGGCAAAGAACAGCGAAGGCAGAGGCAGAGGTCGAGCAGCAGAAGGCAGAGGCAAAGGAGGCATCGCTGAAGCAGAGACAGGCAAAGGAAGCAGCGAATACAATGGAGGTAGCAAAGAAGAAAATTAAGGCAGAGGCAGTGAATATAATAGAGGCGGAACCGTTATCAGAGGCATAGGTCGAGCAGCAGAAGGCAGAGGCAGAGGTCGAGCAGCGCTATAGCAGAAACAGGCAAAAGACAGCAGAACAGAGATAGACAAAAGAAAAAGTAAGCAGGGCAAAGGAGATAGGAGGAAGAACACTGCTAAAATGTAACAGTCGAATATGGAGGCAGTAAAACGGTCGAGCAATGGAGACAGAGGCAGTGAAGCGGTCGAGCGGTAGAACCGTTATCACAGTAGTAAAGGCAGAGGCAGAGTTGTGGAGGCAGAGGCATTAGCACAGTAGAGGCACAGAAAATTTTGGGAATCGTTTAACCCCAGGCGGAAGGATACATAAAACAAATTCCGGGAATCGTATAACCCAAAGCATCAAAGTATATATATACAAATCTCATTCCGGGAATCGTTACCCATGCAGGAGTATACATACAGCGCATTGCATATTCGGCGCCTTATACACAAAGGTTCAAAGCATAATATTAAATGATATGGAGCGCTTTATTATCAGAACCCAAGTACCTTATATGGTGGGACCCTTCCCAATCGCATCGGATTTAAGCAAGGCATCGAAACATGCAACAGAAAGTTGCGATTGCGGTTGAAGACTGGACCCGATGGGTGTATGAATTATGATTCAAATGTATTTGAAGTACGGAATAATCGCATCGGATCAGTCTAATCGCCTCGGAGATTATAAGAGCATCGGAACATCACAACAGAAAATTGCAATTGCGATTAATCGCAATCGGAGCAAGAATGGTCAATAGCATCGAAGTATTCGAAGTCGCGATTGCGATCAATCGCAATCGGAGAAATCGCAACAGTGATCAATCGCAATCGGAGAAATCGCAACAGTGATCAATCGCAATTGGAGAAATCGCAACAGTGACCAATCGCAATCGGAGTTAAAGCGGAGCATCGAGACATGCAAATGGAATTTGCGATTCCGATTAATCGTATCGCATCAGAGTAATCACAATCGGAGCTTCAGAATATTGGAATGTTGGTACATTCAAATGGAAATTGCGATTGCGATCAATCGCAATCGGAAGAAGTCAAGTATAGCATCGGAAAGCGTGGAAAGTGGGCCCAGATATATGACATTCTATTGATTATAGTGGAAGTGGAAGTGTATATTTTAAAACTTTATATAAGCTCGCCAAGAATTGAAATTATGATATATATATATATATATAAGGCGTTGTTATAAAACGTTGTGGCAATTATATTGAAATATGCCGCGTGGTCTATGGACCCACGGGCCTCGACTCAAGGTGGAGGGCGATTCTCTATTTAAAACAATTGGGATGTATGTATGTTCCGCTTGCTGAACTTCCACATCAACAAGACACTTGCTACGTGAAAAGAGATGGAATTTTCCCAGATTTAACGCCAGCTATTACATATTTATATAAAATGCACTGATATAAAAGGCACAGGTACACATATGCAATAGTTACACCACAGCAGAGGAAAGAAGAGAAAACAGAGCTGAAAAGAGACAAAACACAGTCACATAAAGGACAGACACAGTCAAATAAAATACATACGCACAGCGAGCCAAAAGAGGCTGAATGAGCGAGTTGGAGTTTTCATTATATGTGAATGTAAACATTGTAATTGAATTATTTATTGTTTGTGATGCATTGGCAAGTCTCCGGAAGAGAGAAAATATCCCACTGTAATATTAACATAAGCACCTACAGTTATATTTATTGAATGAAAAAAAAAGGGGAATGAGAAGACAGAAGCCAAAGAGTCATGACTGTTCACTCCAAATTCTTTGTGAAATACAAACAGTCATGTGAGGAAATCTATAAATAATATCATCTTGATATGCAAAGTGAGGTTAGAGATAGTAAATATAGAGAAGGCAGAGTATAGAAGAGTGAGGCAGATAATATTAAGAAAAGAAGAGCAGAAAGAGAAGCTACAGAACAGAGTTGATATCTGAGGTAAATCAGCAAAAATTCAGTTTGATAAATTGAGGAAGTTGGAGCTTCCCTATCAATTTGCAGCTTGATAGCTATCAGTTGTAGCTGACTGAGGTTGGAGCCTCCTGTAGGTTGGTGCCTGCAGAAAATCGAATGGATTTGTTGCTTCCTTGCAAGTTGTAGCTTGTAGAATTGAGGATAGAGCCTCCTATAGGTTGGTGCCTGCAGAAAACAGTGGTGAGAGGGAGTTGGAGCTTTCCTTTGCATCACAACAATAATAAGCTGTGGTTTTCTCCCTTTATGGGTTTCCACTTACATATGTTGTCTCTGTGTGTGTTTCTTATGTGTTGATGTGATTCTTTCAATCTTCTTAATTGTTTGCTGCTCTCAACATAAGTGTGGTGTCACATTAATTTAATATTGGCTGCAACATTTTAAGACTGTTCACAAATAAAGTTGTAAATAAATTTGGTGAAAATTTTGAAAAGCTTATGTATGTATTAAACTGATTCACCCCCCCCCCCCTCTCAGTTTTATCAAAGATTCAACACCCAGATCCTCCATAGTCACCAGGAGTTTTTATTCAAGAATTGCATTAATTCTACAAGTATGTTGCAAAACCCTAATGATATTTTTGCCATACCTTTTATCTATCTCATTTATTTCTCAAAATACCTAGCCTTCATATTAAATAATATCAACAATCTCTTATATTTCATAGTTTCTAATCTATATATATTTATGTATACAAACCTTTTTTCTATATTTCAAGTGATCATCCTAGTGAACAACATGCACACAGAAATTATTCATACCTCTACAACCTTACATTTTTATGTTCTTTGCAAAGATTTGGTCCCTGTTGCTTTGTCAATTGCCAACACTCTTCAATAAAGGTGCTTCAATTCCTTCATCCGTAGAAGTTTCATTGAGTTGCTTGACTTGTCTTGATTCTTTCAAACAAACTAGCTTTATTGATGTGGTTAGTCCTTCTTATATATATATATATATATATATGATCTCTTCCATAGACTATATACTAAAATCTTATTGGTCCTATGGCATAGAGTTCATTAGGGAAATTTTTAGGTCTAAAATGGGCCTCCTAAGGAAATTATAAAATAATAGTGGAAATAATAAAATAAGAGTTGATTACATTATCAAATTTTAGAGGGAAAAAAGAAAAAACTACTTTTTCAACTCAATTTCGAGCAGGAATACTCGTTGGATGCAAAATTTAATTCCACATTCAAGGAGTACCCATGTTGCATACTTTTGATGGACTTTGCTACACGAAAAATGATAAAAACATAAAAAAACGTGATTGCAGTCACTTTTTTTTGTATTTCTCATTTTTCGTGTAGAAAAGTCCATCAAAAGTATGCAAAATGGGTACTCCTTGGATGAGGAATTAAATTTTTCATCCAACGAGTATTCCCGCTCGAAATTTGAGTAAACCCTTAGAGAGATAAGTTGAAAATACGAGTTGAAAAAATAGTTTTATTATTTTATTATTTTTTAATCTTTTCACTTTTTTACTCCAAAAATGGTGAATGATCCCCCATGGTTGACATCATCATCTTGAATCCTATTGGTTCTTATAAAGTTTATTTTAGTTGTACATTTTTCTTATGAGGCCCATTTTAAACCTCAAAATTCCCCTAATTAGTAATCATTGAATTTTTGCACAAAGATATTTTTTGGAAAGGGTCGGTCCTTCATTAAGATAATATTTGTTTTATGGTCCTTTTTAATATTTAGATCTCCATACATACAATGATATTTGTATCTTTATGACACGCTTTTTTCTTTCACCATTAACTTCATAAGGTAACGTTCCTTCAGGGATGATCTTTGATGTAGACTTCGAAGATATGGAAATATTTATATAGCATAGGAACTTGCTTCAGTGTAGGAACTTGCCTCATTGAGAATTATGTCATCATCTCAGTAACTCGTATAATTATGAAAATAATTATATCTTCATCACAGAAAAAGATGTTTTTAGCTTGCTTCTATATTGTTTCAAACTTCCATATCTGGAATGTCTTCAGGTCCATGGTAGTGTCACAAGTTAAAGGATTTTTGCTTCAAATTTTTGCAATAGTGCTCTTAGTATTTTCTTCCTAGCCTAGAAATATAAAGTATTCTTACATCATGGTTCCTCTTCACCTATAATGGTGTCATTTTCATAGGTTAAAATATAGAATGTCTCACAAAGGATTTGGATACCTGTTTTTCACCCTAGTCTCAACCTTTTATATTAATGTGCCAAAACCTTATACCTTTTTATATTAAGTGCAGATATTTTGTTTATACAGTCTATATCACCAAGTATAATCACAAGTTTGGATATTTGAATCTATGGTTACTGCAATATCTTCGCATGTCACAATATTAAAAATATTTTGTATTGTTTCATAGATCATTTTCTCTGCAAAATTATAGAACTCATGCTACATATATTTTCACCTTTGTTAGAGTGATGATCTTTAAAGTGATATATGTCATAGGTATTTCAAAGTACAACTTCGTTTTAGAATTCTCCAATAATAACTTTCATCTTTGAGACAAATGAATGTCACAAGTTAACACAAGATTGATCATAGATTTTTCTTTAGCTAGGATTCCAGACAGAGAGTATATATTGGATTATTTATTAATATGAGTTTCAACCCTTCTTGGATGTTTCGAACTTTGAATATTCATCATGATTAATGATCTTCTTCAAATTCCAACAAAATTTGATCTGTGTGTTTACTTCTTCAAACCTTAGCTCTAATATCATATTGAGAAATCATGTTGCTTTCATATTAGGGTTGATTTCTCTTACATGAAAATTAATTGTGAATGTTTGTTAGAATCTTATTAAATTTATATTTTTCTTTAATCAAGCAATTACCAAAATTAACAAAACATGAAGATCACAAGAGATAGAGAACACAAGAAATTAGGCTCCAAGCCGGGGAAAAACTCCACAAGGGGGAAAACCCACCAAATTCTCTTCTCATTGAATCATATCAAAGTGAGAAATCCAAGACCCAAGACTAATGCAAGAATCCAATCTCCAAGAAGAAAATTCAAGCCCTCCAAATTTTGCATCATCATAATAGAGTATGTCTCTTTCAACTCTCAACAAACTTAGATCAAGATTCATCTTTCAATTGTACATAATCTTATATCAATATCCACTTTCCAACAATGATAACATGAGACTAGTAGTAGCTTTATATGTATCGTCTTTACACAATATCAAACCTCGTCCTTATACAACACAAATTATCCTTCCATAATAACATATTAATAGTAGTATATTTCGTTCTTTCAAAGTAGCATATCACAATAGTCTTCAAACAAGGCGCCTTTTTGTAGAATATTAGGAACATATATTTGGATATTGTCACTTCCACATATGCTAAGGAGCATAAATTTGGATAATTTTCATAGATTTCTAATGAGTACAACTTTATATGTCTTTCACATATGCTAAGGAGCAGAATTTGCATTTTTTCATAGTCATATCTCCTCAAGAAACTCTCATATTTTTACAATCATTTACCCTCAGAAAAGAACTCGTATTTATCCACTTTAGAATGCATGATAGAAAATAACTGAAATTACTTACCATTTGATGGAGGATGTATGCCAATAAATAGTTGTTTTTATATGTGAAAAGACACGTCTTATGAGTGAGATGAATTGTCATCCTGGAGGGACAGCTTGGCTTCTTGAGGTGAATTGACTCAAATTACATTTTTGAAAATTATTTTTCCTTTTTCTTTATGAGAATTCCAAATAGTACTAACTCAATTACAATTATTTGACTCAATAAACCCTAGAAGCATGAATAACATGCTTTGACTAGAAAATAATAATAATAATTTATTTTTCTTCTTTTTCTCTTACATGAAATACATATTGATATAAGTACAACAATAATTATGAAGACTGGACCTAGTTTCATTTTTCAACATTATTAATCTCCTCTTGATCATCCTTAGCTTTGTACATTTTTTCTTGATTGCCTTTTATACCATCTAAATCTACCTTCAAGTTATGGATTACTTGTAGGATTTTACATTCTTGATTATATGTATCATTGGTTCCTCCTCCCATCATTCCAATTTCATTATTAGGCTATTCACCTCCTCTAGGAAGCCATATAGAAGTTTTTCCATTGTTATCCTCATCCATACTTCAAACATTTTTTTTTTCCTAATAGTTGTTTTATGATCTAGTTATCATGCAAAAAATAATTATTTCAGTTTAGGATCCATAAGAGGAGACCAATGTTATAACCTACAACTCTGATACTACTTGTAATGAACCTCATTAAGACACTAACATAATAAAAAAAATTATCAAAAAAAGTGTGCATATTTTCTATATCCTATAGTTATCGTTTTATAATTGTTGATTCTTGCCAAAGGAAAATTCACAACAATTCATCATGTTAAGACTTTAACTTTTACTCATGTCTAAGTTTAATTCTTTCCAATTCCAATTCCTTAATCTTAGTGTGTGTGTATTTTCAATAAACCACAGTAATGTGTCTCACTAAACCTTTTTCATTCTAATAAAGATTACAACCATAGATTCTTGACTTCTTGATTTTTGTCATTATGTATCATTCATCATTGTATTCTAATAATGTCTTGTTTCCAATGAAAAAACCTTAAACTCATTTTACTTGTATTGCAAAGACAAAAGGGTTTTCCTAACACCTTATATATATATATATATATATATATATATATTCCCTCTTAAAAAGTGTATTTGTATACCTTTACTCTCAAACCTTCAACTTTGTAATGGTTTAAATCGACAACCATCGTTACAAATCTTATGTATGGATATCATTGTATATGAGTTTGTGACCACCACATACATTTATTCATTAATATACCTTTACACTTAACATTACACCAACCCTTCACATTGGTCTTATTATTATTCCTTTCCCTCCGGGCTGGCAAGGACTATAGTAATTGGTTCGATGTTTTTTTAGTAAAAGTTGAACAGAAATTGAAGTCTTAACCCCAAAGTTTTAAAGGAGATGTTATGATAAAATTTTGTCTAGCTTATTAAATTTGGCCACTACTTTTTGTTACCCAATGAAAAATTTTAACATCTTATTGGCCTCTTCCCGAGGCGAGAGACACAAAACTTAGGAGTAAAAAGTAGAGAGAGGAAATATTTTTCATAATCAAGCAATGGTAGATTAATGCTAGCATTACTTGGTTAACATTAATTATTTGAGTGTTTGCTTTAAGGTGTAGAAACTTTACCATAGACATTATACAAGTATCGCCACATCACTTCATCCCTTTTCTACACGCGGTTGCATCTCTTCATCCCTTCATCCCTCTACTACAGGTCGATGCCCACTTGCCCAGATATGCAGCCAATTGTTGATCATTCTGCATATGCGAAATGTTCAGCATCCCTTTGATTTCTTATTTCATGAATTCTTGTTTCCCCCAAATATCATGCTCAGTTTCTTACAGCTTTCATGCTTAGCTACCTGAAACAAGAAAATTCTCTCCTCTATTTGCCTTCCCTCCCTGACCTGTATGGTTCGACTATATGGCTCTTACCCTTCTGGCAATAAGACCTGGTAGCTATGACTATCTATAGAACTGACTAAAGCTTCTAGAGAAATTACTCGCAATGACCAGAGTTCTAGCAATGAAAAATGCATCCATTGATGGAACATGAGCACGTGAAGTAAGCATGATGTTCGCAAAGATAATAAACACTTCCAGCATAAGGTTGTGGGATATGATGCATTGGTAACTTGCATGAGATCATTGCATAGCAGTTGGGAAAATTGAGATTTTATTGAAATCAATTTTGGATTTTGTGGGGCGCTCCTTCCTCTTTCTAGGGGATTGGCTTCTTCAGAAAGGCAGTGAACGATAATGGCGATTACAAATTCTTACAACGGCAAGGGAAAATGAATCAATATCGGCCACTAATCTAGTGTCTCAGCAAATAGCCATAAAAACATCATAATTGAAATAAATGGTGACAAGAATGGCGGTGTTTGAATGAATGGCAAAATTTCTGCTCATATTTTAGAGACAAAAAATCTAGACCTCACAAAGGATGCTTCTTAGCTATCAATACTCATAGATATTTTTTATCAATAGTCACAGGTATAAGAAGTAGAACCCAAAAAGGCCCAAGCCTTCTTGATATGATAATAGATTCATTATATTATTTTACCTATGAATACCAGATTAATTACAGTATTTGTAATCTTAAGATTATACTGTGATAATAAATATGTGCATCTTAACTCACTCTGTATCATATCAAAGGCCAAACCATTCATTATATCATTTTACCTATGAATACCAGGTTAATTATAGTATCTGTAATCTTAATATTCTACTACATTAATAAATCTATGTGCATCTTAACTAACTCTATATCAAAGCCCAAATTGTTCATTATATTACTTTAGCTATGAATACCAGGTTAATCGTTGTATTTGTAATCTTAAGATTCTACTATGGTAATAAAACTATGGGCATATTAACTCACTCTGTATCAAAGCCCAGGAGATAAGAACCTACCTTGCATGTGCACCTTTACATGCATTGTGCCATTGTAAAGGTCTGATCCAACCTTGCTGGGTATCTCACCTGACATACCATGTAGTGATTTTTGAGCTTATGTATGTTCAAATGAGGGCAAACTCTTTTGATAGACTATTTGTTACAACTGGATGGTTCCTCAACCACTTGTCCAAAGCAAGGTGGTAAAACCAAGTTTAGGTCAAATGAAGTCGAGCAAACCCCCTACTAGCTAAATTCCATGGGGATTTCGTATCCTGTAGTTTTCTCGGCTCCGACTTTCCAAAATTTCATAACCTATAATACTTACAATAATTAGAAGTCTGAGGAAGCAGAAGTAAAATCAACATGCATGTCTTTGTTCTCGTCTAATTATTTCTGTCGTTCTAGGTTTGAGATCTGAAACTCGACTATGAAGCTAGTCTTTATCTTCTTCCTCTCTTCACGGCGCACTCCCTTCCCACCCTTTTGTTTGCCACTCACGTCTGTCCAGGTAAACGTGTCAAAAACTTTGGTGTTTGTGAATCTCTATTGAGTGGTCTAACTCTTCTTCCTCTCTTTCGAGTTTTCAGACTATGCCTTTCTGTCATATAATTCAATGCAAAGTGATTTCTGTTATATAATTCAATGGCAAATGATTTTCAATGGCATTAGAGGAAATTTTAACCTAAAAGTGCCCATGAAATTTTCATGTAATTTCCATGTCATAATATGTAAACCAATCAAAATCCTTTAAATTTAAAAAGAGGTACATGTAAATATTTTGGAGGGAAAATAAGAAAAACCACTTTTTTAATGTATTTTTGGCTTATCTCCTTATAGGTTACTCAAATTTCAAGCGTAGACACTCGTTGGATGTGAAATTCAATTTTGCATCCTTGAACATGCTTTTTTAATGTATCTTGAATTTTTATCAATGTGGGTATTCTCAAAAGTATGCATAATGGGCACTCGTTGGATGAAAAATTTAATTATGTATCCAACAAGTGTCTACTCTTGAAATTTGAGTAAACATGTAAGGATAAGCCAGAAATACAATTAAAAAAAATAGTTTTTTCTTTTCCCTCCAAAATTCATAACTCTTATTTTATTATTTTAACTATTATTTTGTTATTTTTCCTTAGGAGGCCACTTTTAGGATGAAATTTCTTCTAATGCAAGTTGTTTTCTATGGACATGTTTTATCTAATGTGAAAGTTACTCATGGCACGTGGCTTGCATGTAAGCAACCCAGGTCCCCTCAAATATTTATTCAGTTTTATTTATTTATTATTATTAATTACTTGTCACTTTTAATGGAGGCTTAATTTTTTAATGTTTCATCTAATAAATAGAGAAAAAGAATATGTATTTGGGTGCATATTGGAAATATGAGATCTGAGCTAAGTACAGAGTGACGAAGAAACATAAATTTAAAAACTTAAAAATATCTCCAAACACATAAAATAGAATTTTGCAGGGAAAAATAATCACCATAGATATAAGAAACCCAACAAGTGATTCAATGATCAATCACCATAGATCTAATTATCACCACAACAACTTGTCACTTTTAATAGTAACAATGTTTTTTTTAATAAATAAAGGTCTTGGACAATCCAATGTTTCTTGTAATAAATAGAGGTCTTGGATCTTTTTATTTCGCAGCAATGTTCTCTCTTAGAAACGAATGTTTCTTGTAATGATCCCAACAACGGATTCATTGAACACCATTTAAAACAAAAGTTTGTGGGGAAAAATAATCAAAATTATGACTAAGTATGCAATGACGAAACAAGAAGTGGACGACTAGATATTTTTTATACTCAATCTGTGTCTTGATGATTAAAACTGGGTAGTGTATGGCTAAAATTGTTGTGCCATTTATCTCCGAGCACCTGTTGGTTCCATTTATCTCTGAGAAAAAGATGTGACGACTTGTACCGAACATAAAGAGATGTCCTAAAAAGATTTATCTCCTATATTGTAACTAATAAACAAATTTATGGTTCCATTTATCTCTGAGCAAAAGAAGTGACGACTTGTATTGAACACGAAGAGATCTCCTAAAAAGATTTATCTCCTATCTTGTAACAAATAAACAATTTTTTGTTATCTTGTAACTAAAAACAAATTTCTTCCTTTGATCATTTTTTATTCTACTATCGAGCGAGCTAAGCAATGTCCCCATATTATAAAATAATTCTTTTTCCACATATTACAAAATAATATTAGAATTTAGCAAATTAGATATCAAATTTTAATGGACAAATAGATTTGTAAGATGCATAAAAAAAATAACAGATGAAATAAAATAAATTATAACTCACAGAGATTTAAACATAATATAAAATAGAATTGTGTTTACCTATAGATCCCCAGGTCTTGTTGCTTTACATCGATATGTTTTTTCATTGATATCAAAAACTGCTAAAATCAAAGCATGCCTATAATGGATGTCTTGTAAAAATTTATTTTCATTGTTCTTCAAAGGCGCATAAGTCTTGAAGTAGGGTAAGGTCTCCATAAACGCATACATGAGTCACCCGCACATACCCAATAAGAGAAGGACCCATGGCCGAGAGGACTTCACACATATCCGTAAAATGTCTTTTCAAGCCATCTTCATACCAATTGGTATCTTATTATTGTACACTATTTTTTCTAAATATTTTATCTTGACACTATTAGCTTTCATAGCTAAGAATATGCGCTTTTCCTCTAATTGCTCGGACAAGTTGTTTTTTATTTTTAAATTTTCTAGTTGTGTTATTATGCCTTACTAGTTATTATGTGCTCTGTTTTTTTATCAATATAAAACACACCTTTTTATGTTGTGTATGGAAAAAAATGTCTTACATTTGCTAAGAAATGTTTTTTGCTTGAGGCAGGGACTTGTTGCCTCTGCAGCGATCCTTGTTATACATTACAATTGTTGCATGATTCTTACATGTGGTATATTACTATGGAGGCCTATGGAAGCCTTTGAGAATGTTTAGAAACATGGTGAATTTACATAATTCCACGTATTAATCTATTGTTGTGCCACAAGGGTTTGATTCAACCCTACCATTGATGATTGTCAATTTTTCTTCCATAATTGAATGTGATTACATTCGATTATTGTTTTATGGTTTTATTCATTTCCATACACTACCATCTCCATCGACATGTGAACTCATCTTCTAAATTTTCTTTGGACAACACTTTGTCTCATTCGACTCTAGTGTATACTATGTCTCTTTGAAGGTTTCAGTATAATGAATATGGTTAAACTCCTATGCAGCTAGTTTTTCTCTTAACCATTGTTCAAGTACATTAAGAAGGTAAATCCATTTATTTAGAGATATCTTTACAGTGTTTACTCTATCAACGATTCTTTTCATTCTAAACGAATTGTTTAACTTCCATATGTGTTTTGTTTGCAAGAAAACAATTTAACTAGATTGGTTAGGTTTTGGACCATTTCCTTGACCTAAATCTCTTTACTATATTTTATCTATCTTTAGCATATACTAGTTCTCAAGGATACTTACAGAGTGGCTCTATTTGTTGGAATTATGGCTATATATTGTCCTTTATGTCAACCTATTTCGTAGGAACACTATATTCTTCACAGGAATGGTATCGCATTCACACAACCTCTACAGGATTCACAAGAACAATTTAGGTGTAGATATCTATGAAGTGTGGCATTACAATGGTTTAATGAGATTTGATTTGGTACTCATTGGTTAATGAGATTTGATTGGTCAAAATGGTCCAAGAATTTTTTAAATATGGTTGGTGATTAATATGAACGTTGAGGCTACAGATTTTATCATAATGAAGATCATGGTTAGATATTTTATTTATGGTGGTTAATTGTTAGTCAATGTGAAATGGTTCTACCCACATAAGGAATATTTTATTTATGTGTACCAATACTCTTTCATAAAAAAAATTGGAGTTGGTTATGATCTAGTCTTTTATAGGAGGAAAACACTTCTTAGACCTATATATATATATATATATCCAAGGCTATGGTCATTGAAGCTAAATTTTACTCATATAAAGGATTTAACTTATGGGCCCAAGTTTTTTAAATTCTATCAATTTTCTTCATGGTAATATCAAGGGAGAGAAAGTTATAAAAATAAAAATGAACTGCATGATCTAAGTGTGTATCTGAGATCAATTATGCTCATTCTTGGCAATTTTTATTTTTCTTTTTCTATGTTTTGGTACAGGTTGAGCGGTCAACTTTAGATCTCTTTTTTTTTATAGATCTAGCTGTGGGAGGTCATTGTGCATATAGAAGAAAGAAATGAGTTTGGCTTAGTTGCATTTTTTTGTGATCTATCCAAATTCAGGCATAAATGATTTATTGAAATTTGGGTACTAGAGGACAAGTGTTTCCCTAAGGCTTTGATCTTTGGCCTAGGGAAAAGTGTCCAAAAGTATTAAACTTTTTCTCCTAAAGTGACTTTATAAGTGGTAAAGTCAAATCTAATTTAAAAATGACTTTATAAGTGATAAAGTTACTAAGTATAATTTTAAAGTGACTTTAATAAAGTCAATGTGAAATTAGAAAGTGAAAAGTGACTTTGGAAATAAAAGACTAAGAGGGTCCTTATTAAAGTGGGGTGAATTATAAAATATAAAGTGAGATTTAAATGCACATTTAATCTCAGCCCTAGATCTAAAGCTATCTTAGCCATTGGATTTAGGGATTTCCCAAAAGTTGCTTAGGGTTAGGTTAAAGGAGGAAAATGAGGGAAAAGGTCATTCAGTCTTTCATGAGTAGATTGAGAGAGGAGGAGAAGAGGACAAGGAGAAATTTCTAAGTGGAGGGAGAGCAGCAAAGACACATAGCAAATCCATACAGCATCTTGACACATTTCCCAAGGCAGTATTTTCGGACAGTAGCATTTACTTGGCACGTTTACCGAGGCAAAATTTGTACAACATTGTTTGCACGCATTTCAAGGCAAGGTACAACGTTGTTTTTTAGAACATTCTGCAGTCAAAGGCACGATTTTCAAGGTTGATTTCAGGGCACGAAAATTGAGGAGGGGACTGTTGTACGTGTCTGTACAGTTCTGTACAGCGATATTCATGCACGAATTTCGAGAAAGCAAGTACAGCAATTAATGTTGCATTTATTACTATAATTTTCTGTTTGCTATTGGCACAACTTTCAAGGTGGAAAGTTGGCACGAAAATCAAGATAAGTGGGTTATTATGTTTGCTGTAATTTTTACTTCTTTTTTTTCAGTTCTCTATAAAAGCATTTTCCAGAAATAAAGAAGAGTTATCGAGCTGGTTTTCCCCGAGAGTTGTAGGGGTTTTTCCAGGGTCATGTTGACCAAAAATCAGCATGTCTTTTCTGTATGTGTAGCCGAAAATATTTCTGTGTTTTTATTTCTGCAATTTCCAGCACTTTGAAATTTCCAGAATTTGTGTTTTCAGAAAATATTTATTTTTCTAGTTGTTTGAATGTATGATTATGGGAATGGGCATTTAACTATATGGGAGTAATAAGGAGACACTGATAACCGAGGTTGGGTCACAAAATGTCTACATAGTATCAGAGATAGTTTGCTGAAAAGTGCAGTTTGGGACGGCAAGGAGAAAAATTACAGCAAGCTGATTTTACACACAGAAAATTGAACCTTTACCACAGCAGTGAAATTTTCAGTTTGTTAGGACAACAAGCATGTCTTTGGGCTTGAGGGTGGAGGATAGGTTGGATGGGCATAGTAACTACAGTACGTGGAAGGAAAGAATGCAGAGCATAGTTGAAGAGGCATAAGTTTGAGGTATAATGGTGCATACCCAACAGCACCCTGTGAATGTGCCTACTAATGTTGTTCAGTTGGTAGACTTTAACAAGAAGAATAACAAGGGTAAGAGACTGATTCTGAATGGTATTAAAAACCATTGCATTCCTCATGTGAGAGGAAAGAGACTTTCTCATGAGAAGTGGACAGCCTTGACCAATCTCTACCAAAGTACCAATGAGAACAAAAAAATGGTCCTAAGGGAGAAGCCGAAAGCCATTAAGATGACAAACACTGATAGTGCTACTGCATACCTCACAAAGATCACTAATGTGAGAGATGAGTTGGCATCAGTTGGAGAGGTCATTCCACCCACTGAGTTGGTGCGGATTGTAGCGAATGGCCTTCCAAGTACATGGTTGAATTTCACTGATGGGATTGTTGCACGAGATACCCTTCCCACTAGGGAGAGGTTGTGGGATGATTGCATACAGAATGAAATCAGAAAGAACCAGCGTGGGGCAGCCAAATCAGTTGAGGAGGATAAGGATGTAGCATTGTTAGCAAGGGGAAAGAAGGGCAAAGGAAAGAAGCAAGCTCCCACAAGCAGTGGTGGGGGAAAAGGAAAAGGTAAATGGAAGCAGCAGATGAACAAGGAGAAGGATTATTCCAAGGTGAATTGTTGGAATTATCATAGGATGGGACAATATGCAGTTGTGTGTCCGGAGAAGAAGAAGGGGAAGAACAATACCATGGCAACATCAGCAAATATAGAGGACTTTTCGAGAGCTTTGACTGGGAGTTTGGGTTCATTGCTTGTGAGTCCACTAGTGCAGGATCACCTGCCAAGGAGGTTGAGAGGGAGTATGCATTTCCCTCCACTAGTGGAGCATCTTCAGGTATTTGGTATGTTGACAGTGGGGCTTCATGTCATATGACAAGGGTTCTTGAGTGCTTCTCAGATCTTTCAGAGAGTGGCACTGATATAGAGGTAGTACTCGGAGATGATAACATTGTTAAAGAAGTCAGAGTGGGGACAATGACATTTGATGGGGAACCCAAACCTTCGTTGAAGGTGTCAGATGTTCTATATGTGCCAGGGATGAAGAAGAATATTATATCCATCTCAGCATTGGAGGACAGAGGGTATGAGGTATTGTTCAGGAGAGGACAGGTGCTTATATATCCCAGGGGCGCTCCAGCTGATTCAACTAGAGTGATTGGTGTATGCCAGGCAAAGGTGTACAAGTTTGTGTTTCAACCCCTTTTGGAATTGAGCATTAGTACCAGCAGTAGAGCTAGCAGTTCAAATTTATGCGAGATTTGGCACCGTAGGATGGGGCACATGTATCATGGGGCCTTGAGGACATTGCGGAAGAACACTACAGGTGTGCCAGATTTCAGTTTTGATCACCTAGATACATGCAGAGAATGTGTTATGGGGAAGTTTGCCAAATCCCCTTTTCCCAGTAGTGACAGTAGACCGACTAGGATACTTGATTTGATTCATACCGATGTGAGCAATCGGATGTCTCATGTTTCCTTGAGTGGATATGAATATTATGTTTTATTCATTGACGATCACTTCAAGAAGACTTGGATTTATTTCTTGAAGACCAAGAGTGAGGTCTTCAAGCGGTTTCAGGAGTTCAAAGCTCTTGTGGAGACTCAGACAAGTCGGAAGATCAAGTCCCTCAGGCCGGACAATGGAGGGGAGTACACCCTTGGTGAGTTTGTTGAGTATTGTGCAGAGGCAGGCATTAGGAGGGAGTTCACAGTTCCTTACAACCCCCAGTAGAACGGGGTTGCAGAGAGGAAGAACAGATCCATCGTTCAGGCTGCCAAAGCCATGCTACATGATCAGGGGTCACCATTGTTTTTGTGCGAAGAGGCCTGGAACACTGCTGTGTATTTGCAGAACAGGAGTCCACATCGTGCCTTGGGGTATGTGACTCCGGAGGAGGCTTTTTCTGGGAAAAATCCTAATGTTGGTCATTTTTGTATCTTTAGGTGTATTGCATACTCCTATGTACCCAAAGAGAAGAGGACCAAGTTAGAGCCCACCGCAGAGAAGGGTATCTTGGTGGGCTACAGTGAGACCTCAAAAGCCTTTCAGATTTATATTCCTGCACAAAGGGGAGTTTTTGTCAGGCGGGATGTGAAGTTCGGGGAGGACGGGGCTTTCAAGAGGTCACGAGAGTTAGAGTATCTGGATCGGCCAGACCCTTGGGAGAAGTTGATTCAGTCACAGGGATCCAGTGGGCAGGGATCAAGAGGTACATCGATTATGGTGTTAGGACAATCAGTGAGCAGTGGCTCGCAGAGTCAAAGTGGTGGTGCTTCAAGTCGCATACAAAGCAGTCCGCATAGCAGTTCACTAGGTAGTCCACTGATGGACAGTTCACACGGTACTTCAGCATCTATAGGTACAGGTTCAGGCAGGAGGACAGCAAACAGACATTCAGGAGTTTAGGCTTCTGATGAGGATGAGGAGTTTCACTCTCCGGTGGGAGAAATGTGCTCAAGGAAGAGGAAGTCCAAGTGGCTTTAGGATACCTTGAGAGAGGCCACATCTGTTGCTGGGCCGAAGAGACCAGTCAAAGAAAGCAGACCACCTGAGAGGTTTTGTAGCTATATGGCAATGGTTGCCAACATCATTGACTCTGAGCCTTCTAGCTATGAGGAGGCAGCTAGCCAGCAAGTTTGGAGAGAGGCCATGCAGGAGGAGCATTCTTCTATCATGAAGAATGATGTTTGGGAGGTGGTGCCAAGCCCTGAGGGAAAATCCATGGTTACTTCCAGATAGCTTTACAAGGTAAAGCACTCTGCATATGGTAGCATCGAGAAGTTCAAGGTAAGGTTTGTGGCTAGAGGGTTCTCCCAAGTAGAGGGAGTAGATTATGAGGAGACCTTCACTCCCATGGCTCGATATAATTCCATTCTCTCCATTATATCGATAGCAGTAGAGATGGGTTGGAAGATCCACCAGATGGATGTGAAGACTGCATTTCTCAATGGCTTCATATAGGAGGAGGTGTACATTGAGCGGCCACTGGGCCTTGAAGTGCATGGGAAGGAGTCCCATGTGTGTAGACTGAAGAAGGCCCTTTATGGCTTGAAGAAAACTCCTAGAGCTTGGTACTCCAGGATTGATACGTACTTGCAAGAGATGGGTTTCACAAAGAGTGATGCAAATCCGAACCTATACTTTATTGTGATAGGTGAGGAGCCTCTCATTTTGATGTTGTATGTGGATGACTTGGTCATTACAGGTGCAGAGAGACTCATAGAGAGTTGCAAGAGAGATCTTTCTTTGGAGTTCAAGATGAAGGACATTGGCTTGATGCAGTACTTTTTGGGTTTGGAGGTGTGGCAGGAGGAGGGGAATTTCTTCCTAGGACAGGGAAAGTATATTGTGGACATCCTTAGCAGATTCCACATGGAGGATTGTAGACCCATGTCGACCCCTATGATCACTAACTAAAAGAAGCTTCACACTTCAGATTCCAAGTTGGTGGATCCCACATTGTATAGATAGCTGATTGGTTCCTTGATGTATTTGGTCAACACTAGATCATATATATGTTTTGCAGTCAACATGATGAGCCAGTTCATGTGTGATCCCAGGAGAGTGCACTGAGTTGCTGCAAAACACATTCTGCAGTACTTGCAGGGGACAATGGATTACGGTTTGGATTGTAGACAGGGAGATGGAGTGAGATTGGCAGGGTGCACTGATTCTGATTTGGCAGGTTGTGCTTCTGATAAGAAGAGCACTTCAGGGTGTTGTTTTGGGTTGGGTTCGGAAGTTGTGTCGTGGTTCGGCTGAAAGCAGCAGTCAGTAGCATTGATTTCAGCGGAAGCAGGGTACATGGCAACCAGTCTAGCTAGTTGTGAGGCCATATGGCTTTGCAAGATGTTGTTTGGCTTATTTGGTCAACTATTGAGACCTTCAATGATTTACTATGATAATCAGAGTTGCATTAAACTCACGGATAATCCAGTATTTCATGACAGGTCAAAGCATATCGTGATCAGATATCATTTCATCATAGACTATGTTCAGAAGGGAGCTGTGAAGCTTGAGTATATTCCCACTGATGAGTAGGTAGTAGATATATTCATCAAATCCTTACCATAGGGCAAACATGTCTACTTCAGAGACAAGATGGGTGTGGTGAGGAACACTTTCCTCAGTAAGAGGGAGTGTTGAAATTTGGGTACCAAAGGACAGGTGGTTCCCTAAGGCATTGATCTTTGGCCTAGGGAAAAGTGTCCAAAAGTATTTAACTTTTTCTCCTAAAGTGACTTTATAAGTGGTAAAGTCAAATCTAATTTAAAAGTGACTTTATAAGTGATAAAGTTACTAAGTCTACTTTTAAAGTGACTTTAATAAAGTCAATGTGAAATTAGAAAGTGAAAAATGACTTTGGAAATAAAAGACTAAGAGGGTTCTCATTAAAGTGGGGTGAATTAAAAAAATGGAAAGTGTGATTTAAATGCACATTTAATCTCAGCCCTAGATCTAAAGCTATCTCAGCCATTGGATTTAGGGATTCCCCAAAAGTCATTTAGGATTAGGTTAAAGGAGGAAAAGGAGGGAAAATGTCATTCAGTGTTTCATGCGCAGATTGAGAGAGGAGGAGAAGAGGGCAAGGAGAAATTTCTGAGTGGAGGGAGAGCAGTAAAGACACACAGCAAATCCGTACAGTAGCTTAGCACATTTCCCAAGGCAGTATTTTAGGACATCAGCATTTACTTAGCACGTTTACCGAGGCAAAATCCGTACAGCACTGTTTACACGCATTTCAAGGCAATTTACAACGTTGTTTTCGAGAACATTCATCGTTCAAAGGAATGATTTTCAAGGTTGTTTTTAGGGCACAAAATTTGAGGGGACTGTTGTACGTGTCTGTACAGTTTTGTACAACCAGATTCAGGCACGAATTTCGAGGCAGCAAGTACAACAATTAATGTTGCATTTATTATTGTAATTTTCTGTTTCCTGTTGGCACAATTTTCAAGGTATAAATTTGGCACGAAAATCGAGATAAGTGGGTTATTGTGTTTGTTGTAATATATATTTACTATGTTTTTCAGTTCTCTGTAAAAACATTTTCCATAAATAAAGAAGAGCTCTCGAACTGGTTTTCCCCAAGAGTTGTAGGGGGTTTTTCCAAGGTCGTGTTGACCAAAAATCGGCGTCTCATTTTCTGTGTGTGTGGCTGAAAATATTTCTGTGTTTTTATTTCTGTAATTTCCAGCACTTTGAAATTTCTAGAATTTGTGTTTTCAGAAAATATTTATTTTTCCAGCTTGTTGAATGTATGGTTATGGGAATGGGCATTTAACTATATGGGAGTAATAAGGAGAAACTGATAACCGGGGTTGGGTCACAAAATTTCTACATGATTGATGGCAATATTGTAGTGATGAAAAAAGGAAATTATGCACACTTCAATGATGTTTTGCATCTATCAATTAAACTTGTATTAACACTTCATATATTTTATGCATTGATCATACGTAGCTACTCAAACGGGTGTTATTAATTGCAGAAATACAATGTGATTTTCATGTCTAGCCAGAGAGTTGGTTTCCTTTGCAGGAATGCATTTGATTATCACATTTCAAATAGCATTCTCACCTCTCATCTATCACAGGTCCATGAAATTAATGGATTGATCTTACAAAGCGTAGGGGTCCTCTTTTCTAGATTAATAAAGTGTAGTGAATGTGTTGGTCGATCTCATATATATTTGGAAGTATGTTTTTCCTATGCACACTTGTTTTTAATTAACAATTATGCTAGTGTGATTTGTCTTGCATTGGGCATAAAATAATCAATGGTAAAAAAATATATGTTGGTTATCCATGATAATTTTTAAGAACAATTAGATTCACATCAATTTTTATACACTAGCAATTTTGCTTGGGTTCAGTTATCATGATTCATATTCGATTGGGTGTTTGTGTAAATACTTCTTGTAGGGATATACATTGAAGATTAATTCACAACATGATAAACATTTCTTCAAGTCTGGAGGTTTGATTTGAGCGTTAAAATTACCCTTGTGTGCTCAATCTGTCACAATTCACTTAAGAACAATTTGCACAGTGTCATTCATCTCTTATATTTTTAAAATTGATTTCATATGCTTGTTGAATGCACTGAGTTTATGATATTTTGGAGAGTTTTATGCATAAAACATTTGATTGTTTGTGATGACAATGAATGGTTTGTAGGAGAGATATATGTGTTGACAAAGACCATATTTTTCCTTGGTTAAATATTTTGGTTTTTCTAATGTTGAATTGACGTCAGAACATATAGAAATAAGTGTTAGAATGATGTCTTCAGAGGTGTTTGTTGTCGTTGCTAGAACAACCTCCAAAATTTTGGCCTATATCCAAATTTCAGAGCCTACTTTGACTTTGTGAACCGTCGTTTCTAGTAGTAAGTGTTGAAAAGTGTAACTATGATCAGTCTTCATATTGACTATGTAATATATAAAGAAGAAGACAAAGATAATAAAATGTATTTTTTTTATGCTTGCTTCATGGGTTTCATGAGAAAGGTTTTATTATAGGTCAATAGACTTCTTCTTGATATCTATTAGGATTTGTCTTCTGTTTATAAATGTATTCTAGAGTCATGTATATGAAGTGTCTAGTCAAAAGGATATGCTCCAAGACTGTTAGGATATTCCGACACATAGGAAATAGTTAAGAATAGCTTAGTCTAGTGTAGAGTCAGGTAAAGTGTGTTTCTTTACTATGTACATTTGTAATTTATAATCTGACGGTCACGATTTGTAGTGATCTGACGGTTCACTCTCTCCTCGGTATTAACGACACTTGATCTGTGGCTTAACACCCGATTGGTCCATGATCTCTATTTAAAGAGCATGGAGGGTCATTTGTCCAGTAATCGTTTATGAGAGAAACATATGTAATCTTTCTTTTATATTAATAAATTTCTTGAAGTGGCCACGTTGGCTCAGGTCGTGGATTGTTTCCCTCTTTGAGGGTTTTAACCACATGATAATATTGGTGTACTGATTTGCAATCCGTTTGTGAGCAGTGACCTTTGGTTTTTTATATAAGGAACTTACCCTGTAAATTCCTACATGGTATCAGAGCTATTTTGAGGGCCGCATCCGTTGTTGATCCAAATCCGAAGCCGGTTTGACTGCATGCCACTGTCGTTTTCTATATCCACTATTTTTTAACATTTTTTGGCCTGGAGAAATTCTCTGTTGTGTCTGGAGCGTCTGTTACAGTGAGGAACGTCTTTCGTGTCATACGAAAAGGTTTCCAGTTGCCCAAGTTAATTCAGTTTAGATTTGGAGGTATAAAGTATCTGTTTTGCAATTATATTTGTTAATAGTTCTACTTATTTCGGTTCCTTCTGTTTATTTCGGTTTTTAGGTTTTATTTATTTTTCGGATCTATACCCTCTTCTTTGTGTATGCTCTTTTCTCTGCGCTATGTGTGATCTTTGCAAATCAAAAACAGGAAGAAATGATTTTTTTTGCTACGTATGCTCTTTCCCCGCGTCTTTGTGTGATCTCGGGAAATCAAAAATAGTGAAAAAATAGGTAGTTGTCAGTAAGGCTAATCGAAAATCTAACGCTCTGCTGCAAGGCTTGCATTTTTTTTTTTGCTCGGATTATTTTGTTTTTGTGCAGGAAAAAACACACACGCCGAAAACTAAAAAAAAAAAAAAAAACCTTCCTCCTTTCAAACAATTACAGAATCCTTTTACTATCTCACTTGCTGAGAAGTTAGTTTATGAGAATAGAGGTATTGGGTTCAATTCTCTTAAACTTCTTTTGTAAAAAAAAAAAATTGTTAAAGGGGCGGGATTTTTTTTTTTTAAGTTGAACTTCATCATCAACTTTCAAACTATTCCCGTAACTATTCAACATCTACAACTCAGTTTTTTCAAAAAGGCATAACTTCTTCATCTGGAAGTCGTTTTTTGAGCCAATTTTTTTTTTAAATCAACCTAATTTTTTGAGATCTTTCCATTGGAGCAGTTAGTTTCAGCTTTTTTCAACTTCAGTTTTTTTAAAAATGGAAAGTGCATGCCCGATTATTCTTAACAGCATTAATTATTTCCAATGGCTACCTCACATAATAGATATACTTAGAAGTAAAGGGCTTTATAGAATAGCCATAGGACAAGAAACTAAACCTTCTGATGATGATAAAGTCACTAAATGGGAAAATAAACAAGATCAAGCATGAGGGTTGATAGGAATGTCCATTGCGCAAAATTTTCAATTTCATATTCTTGAAATTGACACTCCTAATGAAGCCCTGAAAAAGCTAAATATTTTTTTTGACATTCAAAATCAAATCAGGGCCCACCAACTTGAAAATGAGTTTCTTACTTTGGACCCCAATAATTTCTCCTCTATTGAAGATTTTTTGTCCAAATTCAAGACCCTTAGACTTCTTTTAGAAAGTTGTGAGGTCAAAAAGGACGATGGTAGCCTCATTTATTCCATTCTTGTTAAGCTTGGCCCTGCATACTCTGTATTTGTTTCCACCTTCCATTCCACTAGAGAAGCCATCATTTCTTCAAGAACCGCCTACAAGAACCCCTCTTTTGATGCCTTTTGTGATTCTTTGATAAGAGAACAAGAAAAACTCTTACACCTTGGTCTTATCACTTCTGGAAACGCTTCTAAGAAAGCCTTAGCAGCCCAACAACAACCATATCAATAGAATCCCAAGAAGCAGTATCCTAAAAAGTATGGTCTGAAACCAAACAAGGGTCCTAAGCAATTTCAGCTGCAAACTAAAAAAGCAACTCACCAAAATGATAAGGAAAATAAAAACAAAGGGCAGAAGACAAATAGACATTGCAACTTTTGTAATCGTGATGGCCATATAGAGTCCAAATTTTTTAAGAAGATGGAAGCCTTAGAAGCAGCAATGAAGAAGCATGACATCAATTTAGAGCACTCTTCATCTTCATCCTCGGGAATGGCACTTTCTGCTTGTGGTTGTCAAGCATCAAGATCTAGTTATGCATTAAATGTATCTTCTTCTTCTCATTCTCATGAGTGGCTCATTGATTCTGAAGCTTCTTACCACATGGCCAAAAATAAAGACATGTTTTCTTCTTTAAATGATTGTAACACCAAATATATTTATGTTGGTGATGATAGATCTCTTAGTGTTGTAGGATCTGGAACCATTCATCTAGATAATGGTCAGTTTAATGACGTACTATGTGTTCCTACCTTGTCATGCAACCTTCTATCTGTTTATCAGATAACTCATTCAGGTGAAGGGAAAATAGTAGAATTCTCACCTCATGATGTTGTAATCAAGGACCTCAAAAATCCTAGAAATATTTTAGCTATTGCCATTGCTGATGATTCCACAAGGTTGTATAAGTTTGGCAACTTTGGGTCATCATGTCTTCCCTCTGTTTTTGTTGCTCATAATGATGATGTGAGCAGACTTTGGCATGAGCGATTTGGTCACTTAAACTATCTCTCTCTTCAAACTCTTTGTAAAGAAAATATGGTAACAGGTCTTCCTATGGTATCTTGCCGAGATGGTGTTTGCTCCAGGTGTGTACTCGGAAAACATCATCGGGATAGTTTTGACAAACGTGCCTCTTGGCACGCTTCAACCCCTTTGTAACTTGTGCACGGTGATTTGTGGTCCACTTCCTATTGTTTCTTTCTCTGGTTGCAAGTACTTATTAACTTTCATTGATGATTTTTCTAGACGCACTTGGGTATATTTCTTAAAACTCAAGAGTGAAGTTTTTAACATGTTCTTGGCCTTTAAGGCCTTTGTTTAGAAACAATCTCGACATCAAATTCTTAGTTAAGATCAGACAATGGAGGAGAATATGTTAACAACAAATTTATCAACTTCTGCATTGAGCATGGCATTCAATTGCAACATACCATTCCATATACTCCACAAAAATATGGTGTAGCTAAAAGGAAGAATCGCACCTTAAAAGAAATGGCTAATTGTATGCTTCAATCTAAAGAACTTAGTCTCAATTTTTGGGCAGAAGCAATTAACTGTGCAAATTACATAGTAAATCGCACTCCTACTAAGGTTTTAAATAATATAACTCCAGAAGAAGCTTGGAGCTCAATCAAACTAGATGTAAGTCACTTTCGTGTTTTTGGAAGTGATGCTTAGGCCCATATTCCAGATGTGAAACATAAAGCCTTAGAACCTAAGAGTGAAAATTGCATTTTTGTTGAATATTCTGAAGATGTCAAAGGATATAGACTTCTTCAACCAAAATCCAAAAATATAATCATTAGAAGAGATGTAAAATTTGATGAAAATATATCGGTCTGCGAGCCTAGTTCGGTGGGTGTGCCACCTTTGGCCTGCGACCATGATTTGGCATATGTGCCACCTCTCTCTCTCTCTCTCTTCTACTTTTAATAGCATTCCTTCTAGTTCAGATGATGACAGCGAGGATGACAATCCTCCTCCACCTCTTGAAGTTATTCCTTTTACTCCACAACTTCCAAGATGGGTCCACTCTACTCGGGATGCAGCAGGTTCTCTTGCAGATCGACGACGTACCCGTTCTCAGTTCGAAAGAGCCTCTTCCTTATTGGCTCAAGTTCCAAAAAACCCTGATCCAGAAACCTTTGAAGAAGCATTCGGTCATCCAGATTGGGATGACGCTATGAATGAAGAATATTGTTCCTTATTGGCAAACGATACTTGTGATCTTGTTCCTCTTCCAAAAGGAAGAAAACTTATCAGATGCAGATGGGTTTACAAAACAAAGTTTGGACCAGATGGAAAAGTGGATAGACATAAAGCTCGTCTTGTCGCTAAAGGATTTTCACAAGTTGAAGGCATTGATTATACTAAAACCTTCTCCCATGTTGCCAAAATGAATTATATCTGCCTTGTTCCTTCCCTTGTTGCCTCCTTCCCTTGAAATGGGAAGTCCATCAGATGGATGTTAAATCCGCCTTCTTACATGGAGATTTACATGAAGAAATCTACATGGAACAACCCCCTAGCTTTATCCAAAACGACTCCAGCCTTGTTTTTCGCCTTAGGAAGTCTCTCTATGGTCTCAAACAAGCTCCTCGGGCTTGGTATGCCAAAATGGATAGATTTCTATTAGATAATGGCTTTTCTAGGTGTCATTGTGACAACACTGTCTACACCAAGAAAGTGGGTAAGTCCTTCACCATCCTTGTTCTTTACGTTGATGATCTTATCCTTACTAGTAGTGATCCCAAACATATAAACCATGTGAAGTCTAGCCTCAAAAAGAAGTTTGAAATGACAGACTTAGGACACTTGCATTATTTCCTTGGTCTTCAAGTCTTGCAATCCAAAGAAGGTATTACCCTTTCTCAATCCAAGTATGCCTGTGATCTTCTACGTCACTTTCACATGGAAGATTGTAAGCCAGCCCCTTCTCCCTTTCAGTCTAGAGTCAAGATTTATGTCACTTGTACTACCCTTGAAGTTGATGCTACCTTATACCGTCAACTTGTTGGTAAACTTCTGTATCTAACCCATATTCGTCCTGACCTTTCCTTTGTCGTGGTCTTGTCGCTCGGTTTATGCACCAACCTCATGTAAGTCATTGGAAAGGAGCTAAAAGAATACTTGAATATATTCGAGGTACAATTTAGTTCGGGATTCATTACATTGCAGGAGCATCTCCATTGTTGATTGGTTTCCCTGATTCTGATTGGGTTGGTAACCCTGATGATCGAAAGTCTACTGCAGGATATGTATTCACTCTTGGTTCAAGACCTATTAAATGGTCTTGTAAGAAACAAAGTGCCATCTCTCTTTCTTCAGCAGAAGTAGAGTATCATGGTGCAGTTGAAGCCAACAAGGAAGCCATGTGGCTTTGTCAGATCCTGTCTGAATTTGGTCTTCATCAGCAGCATCCAACTACATTTTGGTGTGGTAATCAGAGTGCCATTCAGCTATGTAAAGATCCAGTTCAGCATCAGCTGTATGAAACACATTGAGCTCCACATACACTTCATCAGAAAGCTCATTCATGATCGTGTTCTTGAAGTGCAGTATTGTCCAACCAATGATCAAGTAGCCGATATCTTTACAAAGGCTCTCAGATAAGCGAAGTTTACCAAAATTCGATCCATGTTTGGAGTTCAGGAAATTTATCATTAAGGGGGTGTAGGCTATAATGCCTCCTTCCTTCTCCTATTGTGTCACCTTTGTAAATCCTTCAATCCTATCCCAACTTGTTCTTAAGGGGGGATGTTAGGATATTTCGACACATAGGAAATAGGCTCCTTTTGTGTCACCTTTGTAAATCCTTCAATCTTATCCCAAGTTGTTCTTAAGGGGGGATGTTAGGATATTCCGACACATAGGAAATAGTTAAGAATAACTTAATCTAGTGTAGAGTTAGGTAAAGTGTGTTTCTTTACTATGTACACTTGTAGCTTATAATCCGACGGTCACGATTTGTAGTGATCTGACGGTTCACTCTCTCCTCGGTATTAACGACACTTGTTCCGTAGCTTAACACCTGATTGGTCCATGATCTCTATTTAAATAGCATGGAGGGTCATCTGTCCGGTAATTGTTTATGAGAGAAATATGTAATCTTTCTTTTATATTAATAAATTTCCTGAAGTGGCCACGTTGGCTCAGGCCGAGGACTGTTTCCCTCTTCGAGGGTTTTAACCACGTGATAATACTGGTGTACTGATTTGTGATCTGTTTGTGAGCGGTGACCTTAGGTTTTTGATCTAAGGAACTTACCCAGTAAATTCCTACAAAGACCTTGTCATTTAAACTATGAACGAATGGCTCATGATAGCCCTCATTAACGGTGGAATATAAGCTCTCCTAGTCGGCCTATGGACAGTGGTAAAGTCAGCCTACAAAACAAATTGTAGGGTCGACCTACAACAAGCACAGTGCACTATATATATTGATGGATATGCAGCTCATTTGGATACAAGATTTGCGGAAAGCTCTGAAGTAGAAAGTGTGGATCATTGTTGCGGATTAGCCTAAAGAAGAGTGCGGTCAATCTGAGGTAAGTTCGTTGGTATACACCTGCAATACATGCGGACAAGTCTAAAGGGAGTTCGATGAAAAGTGCGAGATAAAGCCTGTGACTAAATGCGTAGCAAGGACTGAGGTTTGTCCATAGTAATGTGCATTTGGAAAAGTTTGAGATATTCGGATGACATACTATGATATAATGTGAAGTTAAAAGACTGAAGTTTAAAGTGTAGTTTATGGTTATGGTTTGATGTGGAGTAAAATATATCTGAATTACAGTGCGAGAATAGAAGGCAAATCTGTGAGTTACCTTCCTATCTACAGTACATAAAAAGAAAGTAATATATCTCAAAGGAATAAGGCTTCAAGGATATGCAAAGTAAAGGATAAGGTCTCAAGTAACCTTGTCTCCAATATCTGAATAAGCAAGAAGAAGTGTTTGGGTAACCGAGAATTGATCAAGGAAGATAGAGACCGACTTCTCTAGTGTTGGTGCAGGTCGGTGCAGGTCGGTGCAAAAAAGAAGGATCAACATTAGAGGACAACAAAGAAGCAGTGACAAGGTCTTGGAGGCATACATAGGTCAAGGGTTTGAATCTTGGTCTTGGTACTTGTCATTTGAAAGTCTATAAGAATAATTTCTCGTGGGTTTTCCTCTCGAAGAGGGAGAGGTTTTGCCCTGGCTCGAAGAGCCTAAATTTGTGTCTCTTGTGTTTTGGTAATTGACTTGATGAAAGATTAAATAAGGTAAGAAGAAAGGACATAAGTAAAACAAGTAAGCTCACAAGTAATTATCAAGGAGAGAATTTGAATTAATCATCGCTCCTCCAAATTCTCAACAATAAGAGACATTACATGTATATCCTCTAAGTCTTCTAGTCCCTTAGTGAAAAAAACCAAAGTGTCGTCTTTTGGTATGGGAAGTGTCGCATGTTGTGAAAGCGGAGTTATGGTTTATTGTAAGAGGAAAATTTGGTACCAATCGGTCCTATTTACTATATAGATATGAACAAGACTCATTCCCAACGTCTTATGCATTGTTTTTTTAGTGTCATCACTAGAGTTGCAAATTGTATCTTAAGTGTCGCACTTGGAGGGAAGTGTTGTTTTGTCATTGCATCAATGGGATCATGTTGACTCTGGGTGAATTTTAAATTTTGTTTCATTGATTGTTCTGAGTGTGTTATCATGTTCAAGTCTTATCTGAGCTTCATCTCTCCCTCATTGATCCCACACTTAACCAAGTTCCAGAAGATTACATGCCCGACTAACCTGGATTTACTCTACCCCTCTTAACTGTGCATTGTGTAGTTGCAATCCTCAAGCATGCATCATTACCTCTTGAAACTGCATAATTCATAGTCACCGCCTCCAAGGACTATGAATTTTGTAGTCACATTGCTTAAGAACAGCCTCCTCACTAGAACTATGCAATTCTGGATCCCAGCGAGCCTCTTTCTGTGCATTGCGTAGTCTCTATCAAAAATATATCTCTCTACCTCCCTAAAATATGAAACTATGCAATCATGTTGCCCAGTTTCCCTCCTGAATTTTCCATTGTGCAGTTACAATGGGAAAGCATACCTCACCAATTATGCATTCTTGCTTCCAAGGCCTCCAGTGTTGCACATTGTGTAGTCACAAGCATCAGTCCCACACTCATATCCTCTGAAACTGTGCACTACGCAATCCCTAAGCCTTCCTCCATGTCCAATACTCAATTCTGACTCTATTAGTGATTTTCATGAAACAGGCTAGACTAGGATATTTCCATACTGATTTTGTCTTGTCATGAGTGATTTTCATCGGCAGGTATTATATCTTAGCATGGCAAGATGATGCTCAGAGAGAAGGAGAAGGATATAATGCTAGAAGACACTTATGAAGTTGTGAATATAGGATTATCATTGAACAAAAGAGGAAGGGACACTATATTATGACAGAAGCTTGAAAATCAAGATCATAGTGAAGACCCACTCTCTTCAAGCTTTATGGAGGAGGAAGAGGAAGAGCATGCATCATATTTCATGAAGACACAAATATATCATCAATAAGAGAGGCTTGACATTGCCACATTACCATCAAGTGCATGTTGTCAGTGCCAAGTCATGTCTTGCCAAGGTGTCACCTCAAGAGTCATATGAGTTATCATTTGCCAGATCATTTGTGGATATAATTATGTAATTTTCAATCAAATGATAAATGTAAAGTGGAATTCCAAGAGTCACCTATAGAATGTGAAAATTCATGTAGAAGTCAAAGGGTCTCACGAGAATTTGAAAAGTCATATGGAAGATCAAAAGTCATGAGGGGAGTTCAAGAGTCACAAGGGAGGCAGAGAGCCACCTCATTTTTTATATATACACCCTCATAGCTCAAGCAAAGGACTTTCACCTTGGATTCTCCAACTAGGAATTAGAGAGGAAGATAGTTCTTTTGGAGAGCAAGTGGTAGTTTTAACGCTCCACTATTGGAGCTAGCGGTGTTCAATGCATAGATGTATCTTGGAACTTTCTCTTAATATTTAAAGCTCATTGAGCTGACACACTTTCATTTGTATATCGCAAATGTTGTATTAATATTCTTTGAATGTTTCTGGTATATGTTGTTATTTCATACTAAAGAAATTGAACTGATTCGGTGGCTTTGGTGGTCATATTATTGAATGTGTGTTGTACTTGTTTTAGCGATCGTTATTTCTATGTGAACTATTTCGCTAGTTGATTAACGATTCTTTCATATATATGCTCATGTGCATTTATTAAATTAGTACTATTACTCCTCTTAAAGACTCATTTTCATTACCTTCCAGTGAAAGAACCTCAATATATTTTACAATTGAACATTTCACAAGGCATACTCACTTGTTCATTCAAGGCAGATATTTAATAATAATGGCATTTGAGCCATATTTCTGGAAGGGTTCCTATACCAAATGGCATGAGGTCTAATTGGGACTACACATTGGGGAGACCCCGTTGCATGTTGGTGTGTTCCAACACCATCAAAATTTTGGCACTAGGAGGGAAGCCACTTTTTTATGGCCGATAGTTCACCTCATCCAAACAATTCATCTTTTGTGCAAAGCAGTAATGCACCAAGTTCCATTCCAACTCATACTCTTGAGGTAGGAGGGTCTTCTCATCCTGGTCCAAAACAAGAACAAGATTTTGACGTTACTTACAATCAACTCTAGAAACTTCGGCCTACTACTCATCAATTTTCAAGAGATCTTGGGTTACTTCTTATTGCTTCTAATCTTCCTCGTAATCCTAGAAAGAAGGAAACAACTTGTATAGGTGTATTGGTTTCATCGATGGAAGATTTGGTTATTTCCACCCTTGAAGAATTAGCAGATTCTTTAGAAGAAATAGTTTAGCAAGGGGACCTTCCACCTATCGAGGAGGGATTAGAAGGTGATGAGGGATATTTTCCTTTTTCTGATGAAGAACAACCGAGGGGAGAAGAGCTACCTGATTATAAAGAAGATTTGAATGGTGAAGGAGAAGGCACTTTAGAATCAAAAAGTGATGAGGAAGCAGGTGAAGACGTGGTCGATGTAGATTTAGATTGGATGGCCCAAGGGCCACTCTGCGTTGCCAACTAACATTTATGTGTTTGTCAAAAGAGCAGCAAAGGATAATTTGCCTTGAACTTTGTATAATCTATTGCTATTGAAAATTACTTGCGTTCAATTAATGCCATTGAAGATCCTAACAATTATAAAGAATCCAAAGAAACTGGTAAAAAAACCCGAGCCTCTTCCACTAGGGCTAAAGAGAAGGATTCTTTTGGTATGGAAAGCTTGACCGAGTCTTTGAAGTTTCTCACGAATGAAGTATCTGAATTAAAGAGGAGGTCAAGTGATGCATCCACCACTAGTAGAGAGTATTTTAAGCTACCTTTCTTTAAAAGAAACAACTCCCAACAGGTTAAATCTGCTCAAAACTCTAATTCAGTGTTTAATTTTGAAAACATGTCCCAATGGAATCATAACATGATTGCTATGATGACTAACTTCGTAGATACCTTGCTAGTAGATGAACAGCCTGAGCAGAGTGAATAAATAAATGAACATATCGTGACTAAGGAAAGTTTAGGTGCTTGACACTCAATGAATATGTTTCATGTTATATACAATTTTGACAAGAAAAGTGTTGATGAACCATCAGAGTGAAGCTCCTCCTTAGCAACCAACTGGTCATTATAATTTTAGGAGCAAGGGACCTATTCCTGAGTAAGATTTCAAAAACCAAATATTGAGAAGGATTCTACCACCTTTAATCCAACTCAGAATTTGCAGAAAAATTTTAGAAGTGCTCCCCCTTCTAAGAACACCTCCTTGAATAATAAGAACGAGTCCATCACTCTAGAAGCTTCTAACAAAGCTTCACCTCCAGACACTACAACACAACCATTAAGAATGAAAGTATTGAAACAATTGTCTTTGTGGTTAAGGAAGTCTGAGCACTTTACAAGAAATAATTTCTATAGTGGTTAGGGAACTCTAAGTTGCTTCGTTGTAGACACAATAAATGGGGCATTCATGTTATTTCATTCATGGTAAATAAAAGGCTAAACACAAACTTCCAGTGCTCTACAAACATAAGGGTCTAAACAGTCACTGTGTATCACATATAAGATGGTCACACCAACCACCAAAAATCTCACACTATTCTAGAAGAACCAATAGGGAATAGATATGTCTTGATACCATGCCATAAAATGCATGTGTGATATGTACTCTAAGGTTCATGAATCAGAAAAGTGAATACCAACAACATGTGTTTTAGGTCAATTAGCAATCTTCACATAGATCATTGAATAACAACCTTAAGTGCATCATTATATTGATTTAAGAGTATCAATGAAAGAGTTTTTGCCATAAATCCTATCTGTGGCTAACAACTACTTTTGAATAATCCATTAACATGATGGAAAACTATTACATATATTTCTTTCAGACACAACTAGCTTATATATTAGTTCACAATCAACACAGTAAAATTGTTAAATACCTAATAATAAAGCAACTGTTTTAACACCCAAAACAAAAACAGAAGCATTTAAATATAAAATGTTCTGCTATAGACTCAATTGCATTCACAAACACAGACAAAACTAAAAACTTTACTGGTGATTTGTGACTTGGATTAAATTTATGCTATAAGTTGCATTGTATTAACAGAAACAAAATAAAGAAATATTTTGCTAGTGATTTTATGACTTGATTTAAATTATCTTTTGGCAGTTTCATGAAGTTACTAGTGCCCTTGCTAATGTGTGGCCTGTGATAGCTCACAAAAACACAAAATGAAAACTTTATTCATAATTTTGAACTTGATTTAAATTATCTTACTTCAGTAACATCAGGTTACTAGTGCACTTGATAATGTGTCCATTGTTAAAATTCACCCTACAGAGATGAAATTGTGGATCACAATCAAACACTTGTATTCAAGTTTTTGATTGAAATAAAGCATGACACATGCAATAACCCTAATAAAAAGCTGCACCATATCTAAAGGAAGGTCAAATATGAAACAAACATGCAATAGGAATACCAAGCCTGGGAATAATGCCTCGTTGTCACCATGCAATAGGAATACCAAGCCAGGGAATACTGCCTTGCTGTCAAATGAATTCTAGCGAAGTTGAGAGGTTGAGGCATAACATCCAATTCATTAAGGGAATTGTAATTTCTTTCGGATACCTTAACATAAAACTTCTGTTGAATTTTATGTTCACTCGTCTCAGGGCCAGAAGCAGTCCCCACAATGATTGCAATTCAAAGTTTACATTGATTAGATAGTGTTGCAAATCTGTATTATGCTAATGCAAATCAATAAATCAAGCATCTTCTGAAAGTTAGTAATTATTGTTCCAATTCAGTTTACCTGGTTGTGATTGTGGGTAACCCCTTGTCTGGGAATTAGTACTGCCAGTAGCTGCCCCTAATGGATCTGATTGCTGAAGCAACTGAGGTGAATTTTAGGCCACCCCTGATTGTGCAGGGTGATACAACCCAGAATATACTGCATGGCCAGACTGTATAGGCGCAAATGCCACATTTTTCCGCTGTGCTGTCAAGCTGCAGCATGAGTTTGATTGCATGCCAGAAAGGTTTTGAGGTGTCCGAAACCAAAATGTAGAGCCATCAACCTACCCACCAAGAAAAGTTACAGTAATAAAATATGGTGCATACAACTTTGAATTAACCTCTCCTGTCAAAATGCTTTCATATCAGACTTTTAAGGGCTAAGAAAAGGATGAACTAGTTGAATAAGAATGTATAAATTGGTTTTTTCTCCTCAAAGCCAGATCTACTCCCTCCAGTGACAGCAAGATACCCCACAGGAAAGTTTGTCTGAGAAGAGTTCCTGCCACCAGTCATGGGCTTAAATTGGGACAGTGAGTTCTTCATGGCTGCAGTTGCTGAAGGGAACGAACTATCAGAAGGCACAGGATAACTGGTACCACTCAAGTGCTGGGATATCCTATATTGCTAGCAAAATTATTTTTGCTGGAAATGAAATGTACAATGGAAAAAGTATAGATGAGGATAAGGGAAGTAAATGGCAGAAAAGTGAGAAATATGTACACCACCAGGTTGGGGAAAGTTGAAACAAATGCATTTGTTGCTGAGGGAATGATACAGTAGTTTTTTGCAACTCCTGTCATTTGTGTTCCTGCAGCTGTTGCAGACGATACTGCTGCAGAGTTTCTAGTCTGAAAATAATATCACACCAACATCAATACCAAATACATGCAATCAACTACACACTTTCTAAAAAACAAACCATAAGGCCTAGTTCAGGCATATACTGTGACAATGATACATTTTGGCCAGCTATAAATGTAGCATTCCCATTATATTTGCTTATGGCTGTTGCTTGTGAAAATGGATTAAAGCGAGCATAGTCATCTCTGTGTCTGAGAAAAGGAGTCTCCGGGTTTGAATAAAAGGAGTGTGACAACTTGTTGAAGGATCATATGGTTGCTGCACGTACATAAAAAACTGTCAGGATCACGAATGTGACGTATGAAAAGGACAAGACAGAAAAAACACTTTCACATTAAGATAGTAATGAAAATGCCAGAATTTAATCATATACTATTTTATAGAAGCTGCATATGAAAAGCAACACATAAACACATAGGGTAGTGAAAAAGAAATACCTAGTATATAGTCACCTATTAGTTTACAAAATGTGTATTAGAAAAGCAATGCAAAGGTGCAGTAAATATAAAAATGTGCAGAATAAATTTTTAGGACCTAAACCAGTTCGATACAAAAATGATTTGAGCTATCTGCTTTTCAACAAAACAAAGTTCAGTGGAAGAAAAAATGCATTATCTTCAAAGATTTTTGTTAATAGATTCAATGTTTCATTTATTAGGTTATTTAAGGCAGGGAAAATAAACTTATGCTATGTCTAGTGGGGTCAATGCATTGACTACAATCTTACAACATACTAAACCTAAACAATGACTCACTCTTGATGCTACTTAAACAAAGAGACTGGATTCCACCAAAAGTTTCAAAATTTACAGGCCCATAAAGGAAAGAAAGTGCAAACCAGAGAAATGTGAGGATAACTTTGTAGGAAAAAATTCTGATTACTAATAACATGCATTGTTACTTATATTATATGATTATTAGCAGTTATATGTACAACTAGGTTTTTTTAAATGACGTGTTTTTAGAATTTATTGGAAGCTTTCTCCTTAAAAAAATTGAGACTTATGACAATGTGCTTTTATATAAATTATAAACAGTAAATACCATTTCCATATTGCCACAAAGAAGGAAAGGTAAAAAAATATTAGTGGTGTGAGCATCCTAATAAAATAGCAATTTTTTTGGAAGGCGATTTATCGCCCAATAAAATCAACGACTTTTTCCAAATGAAAAAATCGCTATAAAATCATAAAACTCGCCAAAAAATCACAATTTTATAGGAAAAAGTCGTCTACAAGTGGAACAACGACTTAATAAAAGGTTTTTTGATTTCATTTTTCAAATAGAGGGCAAGTGAGAGAGTTGAGGAGAAGAACGAATCTACAAGGGAGAAAGAGGAGAAAACCAAGGTTATTTAGGATCCCAAGAATATTTTTTTAATTTTTATTTTGGATGGAATTTCTTTAACAGGCTGCAAATTTTAGGCATGGGCATCAAATTCAACCCTAATTTTTTGTTTTATTGTTTTTCCTTGAGTTTCAGTCACCCATATATTTTCCATGATTTTTGTTTGAGTGAATGTGTTTTTTTGCCATTATTGTTTCATTGAGTGGAGAGGGCTTTTTATTGTCAAAAATTCAAAACGTTCATTGTCAATTTTATTTTTTAAATTCTTCTTGTGCCCTAAATTCAATCTTGTTGACAAATCAAGGGCAGCTAGATTAGAGTGATTTCTCTTTCTTTGATAACTGCTTGTGATGTTCTTTTATTTAACTTGATCTACTTGTAGTTAGCTTCTTCTTTTACTTGATTATTATTGTGTTCTTATCATCAAACAGCGACCAAACTATGAAGATCAATGAGGCAAGAAAGAGGACACAAAATATAGGTTGCTAACTAGATCCAAAACCTCCCCTCTTGTGAGGAAAACCCACAAGAATTCTTTTCTTCTTATAGAATCTTCAAATGACGAATTCCAAGACCTAAGACCCTCGACAAAGATACCTGCAAGACCAAGTCAGGTTTTCCTTTTGATAAACTAGTGCTTCACAAAGTCAATACAACTCAACCTCCTCCAAACCTTGAGATTTCAGCCTCTGCTTCAGATTTTCAGTCACTGCTTCAGGTCTACAATTTTCAACCTCTACTGCAAAAACCCTAACTCGCACATGTGGGAAAAGATGGTTGAATTATCCTTCTCTCTCTTTCGCTTGGATTGTTTCTTCCTCCTTAGAAATTTGGCTTGGAAACTTGATCTCTTTGACACTAAATCTGGCTCCTTGATGTGATTGCAATTCGGTCTCGCTGCAACAAGAAGATGCCCTAATTATCTTTGCACGTGTGGTAGGAATAGCCCAAAACAGTCCTCTAAAACTTCGGTATTATCTTCTCCTCCTCTTCTTCTTCGCTCTTCTTCTTGATCTCTTGCTTGTTCTCCAACGAGTTGCTTGGATGAGATTCAAATGAGGTTGAGTGCCTCTAATATATAGGCTTCTAGGTGTTGAAATGTAACTAGTGTCATTCTTCATAATTGTACTCAATCCGTGACTTGATGTAATTATTGATGTACTTGTCAAAAGGAAAAATAAAAGAAATATTTTTTTGTAAAAGAAAATTATTTATTGTGAAATGGGTTTCAATGCCCATAGATTTATTGTCCTAGGTCAAAGCACCCATTGAGTGCTTTAGGGGTCATGGTAAAAGGTCAAAGAGTCAAGGTCATGATGTACTAGCCCTTGGAGGGCTCTTCTAAAAAGAAAGAAAAATAATGAATATAAATTGTAAAGTCTAGAAGTCTCTAAGTGATGGCTCGGCCAAACCTCCTTAAGTCAACCTAGAGAAGCCTAAATCATCTGCTAAGAAGCCTATAAGAAGGGACTCGCTCTCCCTCGTTTGTAGACACACATCAATTGATATCTATCTAATCCATGTGAAAAGGAGAAGAGATTTGATCCAGCGAAGTAGCAAGAAAGGAAGCAAGTTTTTTGTAAAGGCTAGCGAAGGAGGAAAGGATGTGAATCTTGGTCTCTATTGCTCTCACGTGCGAGTTTTCGAGGAGAACCTAGGGTTTCCTCAGTCTAGTTTTTGCAGTGATCTGTTTGGGTTTGGTTGGCTCATCACTTGGATTTTGGTCTTGGGTCAAGGTCAAGATCTTGGAAGTCTTCATTGAAATTCTATAGGAAGATATTTTTGTGGGTTTTCCTCTCTAGGAGAGGTTTTAGCCCTGGCTAGCAGCCTACATTTGGTGTTCTTGTGTTTGCATTGTGATATTCTTCTTGGCATTTTTATTGATGATGAACAAAACTAAATAATGATGATAATGTCCTAATATAAATCACAAGAAAATGTCAAGGATTAAATGATAAATCAAGTTAATAAATACTCTACTCTCTGCCCTAGATTTCTCAACATGGTATCAGGGCGAGGTTTTGAATAGAGGGTAGAAAAGAAGATCGTTTTGGCATCATCTCACCTCAAAGGAAGCAATAACCCTAGGCCAAATTTGTGGAGGCATCTAGAACAAAGTTCTGGGAAATTTATCAACCCGTAATTGCAGAGATCAGGTTGCAGTATCTAGTGCAAGATCGAGAGCATTTGGAGAGCACTCAAGCTCTATTTCAAGGGAGTGAATAAGTTAGGAAACAGTCCACTCAAATACGCACACATTACCAAGTCGAACACAACTCTTTGGGCACCTAATTATCCCTAATCTTTGAAGAGGCCTATTCTTGTGGAGCAAAAGGCTAGTCAAGTGTATCTAGTGGGGCCTCAATCATCGGCATAGGAGCAAAGGTCAATTAGAGACCTTACAAGGTCTGCATCTCTCATCCAAGTCACTGAATTTCTGAGCATCGTCTCACCTCTGGTATGCATATTATAGATCAGTGAATTTATTGCAAATAGTTCTGATTTTTTAAAGGCATCAAAGGCATATCTTTTGGCATCTCCAATAACCCTAGAAAGGGAAGAAAACCCTTTGTCACAATCCGAATCTTTGTGGTAACTCAATTACTACACTGGAAACCCTAGATAGGAGTGGAATCCTATAGCATAGGTACGAAACCTTTGTAGTATCATTTTGAGCAAAGAGTGTCAATCAATAGAAAGTCGATCTCCACAGTATCAAGGTTACTCACTCTATGTAAATATTTGGTCCAAGATCGATTTTGTGAAGGGGATATTGAGCACAAGTCCTATTTCTTGTCCACTGTCAAAAGTGCCAAAGGTCTAAAGCTAGGTCTTATTGAGAAGTGAGATCCATTCCCTACACCTGTACATATTCATTGTCAATTTTGGAGACCGACATTCTGAGCATACCTGTAGGAAGTCAAGTTTGTATTTTGTAGATCAAATCAGTCCTCAGAGACTCAAGAAGATCTGAATTAAAAGCTACTGTCAATATAAGGAGGAGCTGAGATCTCCTTTAGAATTAGTGATAGTATATTCTGCAGCCCTGTGCATCTATTTGCAAGAGGAGACCTAGATCATGAAAGAATAGTCACCATTGCTCAAGATAGAGCTCACTGACTTGTGCAGAGGTGTAAAATGACAAGTATAAGTGTGAAGGATCTGTGAACTCTACTGTGACAAGGATGGCACATATATATACACAGTTCGAACCTACCAAAAAACAGTGGGCCAAACTTCAGTGAAAAGGTACAGTTGTTTGATTTTGAGAATACAATGGAAATATTTTTGAAATCGTTTTGTGTGTAGCACTATAAAAAATTATCCAAGGGTCTTTGTGTTCTTGGAAGCCCTAATCCAAGGCTTCAGTAATCTATTTAGACACATTGAAAAGAAGTAAGCTACAGGCAGTGGGAAAGGTCACATTATTGTGACAGTGACAATAATCAGCGCAAATAATTGACAGCCCCTGTAACATTCAAAAAGGTTTTTGAATATTGTTGCACCTGCAGTAGTCAGTCCTGTGTGACCTATACACTTCAAAGTGGATTCAGAGGAAGAGCATTCTATTAACATTGAAGAAAGTAACAGTCTAGAGGCAGTCTTATCTCAGGAAGACAACCTTCAGTGTGCATCTCAGGCATCCACCATGACCGTGTTCTATAAGGAGAGAAACAACCTTGAGGGAACCTCTAACTACGAAGGGTAGAAGAAGAGGATAGACCTCATACTCATAAAGAATGATGTCATGGATATTGTTCAAGAAAAGGATACAAAATCCAAACAAGAATAATGTGGATGAGTGGAACAAGTATTACAAGAGTGAGAAGAAGAGAGCCCAGAGGATCTTGATTGAATCAATCAGGGATCACCTTATACCATTTATTGCAGAACTGAATAAGGCCTAGGATATCCATGACAAGCTAAATAAATTGTATTGTGTGAGAAAATAACCTTGAGGACTATGTTGTACAAGATAACAATTCGACTGCAACTCATCTAGTGAGGATACCTTAGTTGAGAGACCAGTTGCAAGCCCTTGGTGAAACAATTTCTGATGCAGAAATGACAATAGTAATCCTTAATGCTCTGCCTCAAGAATGGAGTTAATTTTTTACCAACATTTGTTTGTCTATGACCAACATTTACTTGTGAAAGGAGACTTCCAGTCTTGATGAATTTTGGTCTCAATTTGTGATGAAAGAATCTCAATTGAAAGCCACAGAGGAAATTGATCCTTATGGTAAATCTCAAGCATATGCAGCCAAAATTAACACGTTGAGCAAAAGGAATTTTGGAAGGTCTCATCATCCAAAGAAGAAGTAAGACATAGCTAATGTAAGATGCTTTGAGTAAAATGAGCTTGGTCACCACAGAAGGAATTGCCTGAAGCTGATGAAAGACTCTAATCAGAAGAAAGGTACAAAGCAGAAGGATGGAGCAGATTCAGCTGAAGAGGTCAAGGAACCTGAGAAGAAAAAGGCAAAGGAAGAGGATCCTAGGGATCTATTCTTCTAAAGAAACTCCATCTTATTGATACTTTGTACAATTAAAGTAGGGCATGTAGTTGAATTGGTAGAATGCATGACTTCATGCTTTGTAGCATATAGTATTTGAATATTTTCGGATGTATGTTCTGGCAGTCATCTAACTGGTATTGAAAATTTATGTTGCGAGCTGAATAATTTTGTGATGTCATGGAGTTATTTCTTCTAGGAAGAATGACCATGATGATATCACTGTTATCGGTTATTCTATATGTTTTTGGAGCATGTCTCTTAGGAGCTTGCTGGTTCAGTTTCAGCATAACAAGATAATTTGCTGGATTAGATGACTGGCCGAAGCATGATATCGATGTTCCGTTGAAGACTCTGATGATGATTAAAAGAAGACCACAATGTTGATGATGACACAATACCTCGAGAGGCTCTTCACAATCTTGTTATGAGAATAATGTGTGACAGTCATGATATGATTCCATTGGTTTGTTGCCTTGGCACTCGGTCTGAAGGAGTTGTACATCACGATGACATATATGAGAGCAGGTTGCGGGTGGTTCGATAATCATGTCCTATATCGCTTTCGGGATGTTCCGAGAGAGCGATGTTCGAGCTCTATGATGATTGGTTAGTGAAGATGTAGCAGATGCAGACTAATGATGTGTAGAGTGATGGTGGACCCTGTCGTGATAATGATGTTGTACATAAAGGGCTATGTGAGAATCAAAGAAAACTTGTGCGTGTGATAATGATGATAGAGCCCTAAGAGCTACTATCATAGTAGTTGATGATGGGCACTTCTCCCTAGTTGAGAGGGAGCTCCTCTGTGGTTGAAAGCAAGTAACAGATATGGTTCTCTACTTCATGTGTCAAGCAGTGTTTTAAAAATCGAACTCGGGTTCCGATTTGGCCGAAGGTTGGCTCCGACTCTGACTCCGAATTGGTATCGACTCGGGTTCCGATTTGGCCGAAGGTTGGCTCCGACTCCGACTCCGAATCGGTATCGACTCGGCCGGTTCAGTTTCAATGACTCGGTTTTTGTAAAAAATACATTAAATATTAATTTTTTTGTAAAAAACATAATTTTAAAGTTTTTTATTCATGTTTCCAAACACAAAGCATTACAATATAGACAAAAGACAGCATATGATCAAAGCAGGCTCATGAATATATCCATTATATCAAAATTGCACCCAGTGCACTGTCCAATACATGATGATGATATAGAGATCAAAACAAAAAACATAAACAAGGAGGTTCTAAATGGCCTCCACAACAAAACATGAATAATCACTACTGCTAGACATCTGACAAGCCAATGTCCTCTTCTTCAAACTTTGAACTAGAGGGGGAAACTGCTCGCTCCTCCTCTGAATCAACATCCTCAACTGGAACTATAGCCCTACCACCCTGAGATAGACGAGTTATGCGCTTCCATCGTGGCTAACTAGAGGAAGTGTCTACACTTGCAACTGGAGGGCTTGGGACTGGGTCTACCGCTAGTGGATCTGCATTGAGCATAGCCTCTACCTGTGTATCGAAGTCCATCCCCACACCAATATCCTCATCAGAGTCAAACTCTAGTGGACAAGTCTCCACTACCCAATCTGATGTTGGATCAATATCCTCCAACACAATGGGATCTGAATCAGGTCTTTTGTTCAGCAATTGGTTGCATCTTAGTCAGAGGTTGTACTGGACATACACTAGATCATTTAACTGTTTTTGCTCCAAACGGTTTCTCTTCTTTGTGTGAATCCTCTCAAAGACAGATCAATTGCGCTCACACCCAAAAGCACTGCAATTTTGACTCAAAATGCGGATTGCAAACCTCTGCAATTCAGGACAATGGCTACCAAATGCCTCCCACTATTGTGCTGCAAAAAATGAGTTCCAGTTAGCTCAACAATTTATATCCAACTTTGAAATTGAAACTATAAACAATTATACAAAATAATAAAATATGAATTTGAAAATTGAAATTCTTTGTTTACCTGGCTCATCTGATTCCCCTGCAATCCTTGCAAGGTTCTTGCTAAAGGTACCTATGGCTTGGCTGAACGCAATGATCTGATTGTGTATCTTCAACTGGTCACTCACTCTCTGTGGGGATCATGCGATCAATGCAGTCAATCGATCCATCTCTAACCTCCCCAGTCAAAGCTCTTGCTTCCTGAGCTTTATAATGATACTTTGGGTTCAGAAAATACCCAGTTGCATGTATAGGGCAATGGAGTTGATTGTTCCATCTCTGATCAATGATTGCCCAAATGTGCCCATACTTACCCGCTCTGTCCTTGTATGTTGCCCTTATTTTCTCCTTTGCTTGATCCATAGCCTCATAAATGAAGCCCATAGCCAATCTTTCCCCATCCACCAAGAACAACACCTTAACCAATGGCTCGGCAAGTTTCACAATCTCTACTGCATTTTTCCAAAATATTTCTTCATTGACTTTCCTTTTCACATCTTTGCCATCATGTTTGCGAGCCCACTGACATTCATTCCATTCATCACTAGAAAACAACTTTTGCATGTTTCTATGTTGGGAAAGCATAGATTTCAATGTCAAAAAATGTGTTGCAAATCTAGTGATGGCAGGCCTAATAATTTTCTTGCCCCCTGTGTGTTTCCTCATCAGATTCAGAATCCATGAGTGATTGTAAATATATTTTGTGATGCTTTTGGCAAGCTCTATAGTGTTCTTGATCCAGTCTATTTTGCCAATATCCTCAAGCATGAGGTCTATGCAATGTGTAGCACATGGGGTCCAAAATATAGTTGGGTGTTTTTCCTCTAACAATTTACCAGCAAGAACATAGTTAGAGGCATTATCTGTGATGATTTGAACAACATTTGCCACCCCCACCTCTTCAACAACCTCATCCAAAAGATGAAACAACAAATGTGCATCTTTCACCCTATCAGATGCATCAACTGATCTTAGAAACATGGTTCCCCGTGGGAAAAAGACAAGAAAGTTTATGATGGTATGGTTCCTCTGATCAGTCCATCCATCTGACATGATGGTACATCCTGTATGTGCCCATGAGCTTTTGAACTCTTTCAAATAATCATCAATGGACATAATCTCCTTTTGCAAAAGAGATCCTCTTAACTCATGCATAGTAGGGCCTTTGAAGCCCTTTCTAGTAGCATATATGGCATCAAAAATAGGTTCATAATATGGTGAACGAGTAGCATTGAAGGGAATATCAACATCATACCACCATCTAGCAATGTAATCACAAGCAACATCTCTCAATTCTTTTTTCCAATGAGCATCTAAAGTGGGCTGCACTTGACCTCTACTTGGAGGACTAGGACCATGTAGACTATCAAAGGGAGAAGAGGGCATGAAAAAAATTTTGATAGTACCCTTATTTCTCATTGCACCCTTACCCTTTTCAGAAATAGACTCCATAGAGGGAGGAACATAGCGAAAGGAGTTTGATGTATTAGTGCAAGGGATAGATGAAGAACCCTCATAATCAAAACTTGGGTTGGCAGCCATCATGTGTTGTATATTTTTCTTCCTCCCAATTTCAGCCTCTATTTCTTTTTGTCTAATTTTGTCTTCCTCAAATTTCTGAAATTGCTCTTTCAACTCCTTCCTAATTTCCCCAATGTTTTCTACTTCACATGGAGTAATTTTGCCTCTAAGACCAGCCAAATGTAGTTTCAGTCTATGAATGCCCCCTCCACCCCCCTTAGTTTTTCTCTTACAAAATTTGCAATGCATTTGATCATCAACCATTTTAGCATATGCCCAAGCAGCATCTTTCATTCTAGGGGCCATTTTGGACTGAGTTTTTGACTTGGAAAGAAAAATTTTAAATATGAAAATGAAAACAAAAAAAGACTATTCATTCTATGTTCATTTCTTTCACCAAAAACTATGTTTACCATTTTCAGATTTGCAAAATAAATAAAACAAGCAAATGTAGATTTTAGAAGAGAAAAAAAAATACCTCTAGCCTCTAGCCTCCTCAATGCAGCTTTCAACAAACCAACTTCTCAATGCGGCTCCAAAGTTCGCCCAATAAGCTCCTCACTGCTGCTCCAAAGCTTGCCCAAAAGACTCCTCAAAGCTGCTTCAAAACCAACTCTTCACAAATTCATCACAAATGCTCACTAAAATTCAATGAGATAGATGTGAGTTATTGAGAGGGGTTGGGTAGGTTAAATAGGATGGGGAGGGGTTAGATACACAAACAAAAACCTAACAGCAAGATAAAATCGGGTTTGAAGTCCGTTTTTTTGAGTTTTGGGGGGGCCGCGACCGACTGAGAGTTGTCCGGCCGATTTAGCTCGGGCTCGGCCGAGTCCGCCGGTTTGTGACCGAGCCGGCCGAGTCAGTGTACGACTCGGCCCGCTCGGTCACAAACCGGCCACCAGACCGGTTTTTCTACCGAGTCGGACCGGTCGAGGGTGTGGCTCGGTCAACTCAGTCGATTCCGAGCCGGTCCGGCCGATTTTTAAAACTATGGTGTCAAGCACTAGACTAGGACTAACAATCGTAAGTCTTAGTGAAGGCCATGAGGAGAGAATGGCGTTTGAAGGATTGAGTAAACATCTGAGGCAAATACTCCTTGAGGATTTGGAATCCAAGATAGGAAGTACTCTGGTGACCGACACTCTTTGAGGATCTGACAGGGAATCCAATAGGTAGGAGTAGTCGAAAAGGAAATTCCTTGAGGATGTGTAAATCCAAGATAGGAATGGTACTAGGACATACCTTGTGAACATATGGATGGGGTGTGTGCCTTCAGAGGTAGTGCGGTGTCCCATGTAAAACCTCCCAGCATTGTGCATAGGAAGTAGTCTGGTGACCGACACTCTTTGAGGATCTAACAGGGAATCCAATAGGTAAGAGTAGTCGAAGAGGAAATTCCTTGAGGATGTGTAAATCCAAGACAGGAATGGTACTAGAAGGACATACCTTGTGAACATCTGGATGGGGTGTGTGCCTTGAGAGGTAGTGCGGTGTCCCATGTAAAACCTCTCAGCATTGTGCTCTGATCTATTGAGAGATAGAGCTTGTTAGTCAAGGCCTTTCTATTTTGACAATGTTGGTTGTATATTGATCATAATGTTGATGCTTAAGATGGATTCTCATAACTCTTCTTATGAGAATAATTCAATGGAAGTATTGTCCTTATACCTGTGGTCAATTATGAATACCTCCCTAGTTAAGAGGGAGTGTTGAAATGTAACTTGTGTTAGTCTTCATAATTGTACTTGAGTAATGACTTGACATAAATTATTGATGTACTCGTCAAAAGGAAAAAGAAAAGAAATAATTTTTTTGTAAAAGAAAATTATTTATTGTGAAACGGGTTTCTTACCCATAGATTTATTGTCCTAGGCAAAAGCACCCATTGAGTACCCTAGGGGTCATGGTAAAAGGTTAAAGAGTCAAGGTCATGATGTCCTAGCCCTTGGAGGGCTCCTATAACAAGAAATAAAAATAATAAATGTAAATTGCATTGTCTAGAAGTCTCCAAGTGATGGGTTAGCCAACCCTCTTTAAGTCGGCCTAGAGAGGCCTAAATCATCTCCTCAGAATATTAAGGGACTCGCTCTCCTCATTTGTAGACACACATCAAGTGATATACATTTAATCCATGCGAAAAGGAGAAGAGATATGATCTAAAGAAGTAGCAAGAAAGGTAGCAAATTTTCTGTAAAGGCTAGCGAAGGAGGAAAGGATGTGAATCTATCTCTATTGCTCTCATGTGTGAGTTTTGTAGGAGAACCTAGGGTTTCCTCAATCTGGTTTTTGCAGTGATCTATTTGGGTTTGGCTGACTCATCACTTGGATTTTGGTCTTGGTTCAAGGTCAAAGTCTAGGAAGTCTTCATTGAAATTCTATAGGGAGATTTTTGTGGGTTTTCCTCTCTAAGAGAGGTTTTGGCCCTGGCTAGCAATCTACATCTAGTGTTCTTGTGTTTGCATTGTGATCTTCTTATTGGCATTTTTTTTATGATGAATAGAACTAAATAATAATGATATTGTCCTAATATAAGTCACAAGAAAATGTCAAGGATTAAAAGAGAAATCAAGTTAATAAATACTCTGACTCTCTACGCTAGATTTCTCAACATTAGGGAGCCCTAAATTGGCCAACTTGACATCTCTTGTAGGCCGACTTGGTATTGGAGGGAGTCTTTTGACTCTTTTGACACATAATAAATTTATTTGAATTAATACACGATTCCTAATAGGGTCTTTACATATTAAAGTGACAATCCTGACTCGTTGACTTTATGGCAAATCCCTATAAGCACACAAGCAGTGCTTGACCTAAAACAAATGACCTTGAGCATGAAACCAATGCTACAAAATAACAATAATAAATTTTCTTTTTCTCTTTACATCAATTCAAGATTGGATAAGCTATTATGAAGACTAAACCTAGTTACATATTTCAACAAATCTTACATTAAGAGTTCAAGAAACATGCCAAGACATTTGGATCCTTTGTGGGAATATGGTGAACCTAATGGAGGGTTCGATAGATCAAATTTGAGTTGCAATTTGTGTGGGAAGCATATGACAAGGGGAGTATTCCGATTGAAATTCCACCTTGAACAAATTTCGAGACATGAAGTAGGACTTTGCCTAAGTGCAACTCTAGAAATCATCCAGTGCAACTCTAGAAATCATCCGTAAAACTCTCAAATTGTTAGAAGATATGGAGTCAACCAAACTGAACAAGGAAGTTATGAAAACTCAAATGGAAATGGGTGGAGTGGTGGTAGGTGACCATGAGATTGGTTCCTCTTAAACTTCAGCCTCTATCGTCAACCCCACAACCACCTCATCATTTTTTGTTCCTATAACCACACCTAGTGCACAATATGTTGAGAATTTGGAGGGCTAGGGATTAATTTAAAATTCTCTTCTTGATAATTACTTGTGACGTTACTTGAGTTATTTATGTCTTCCCTTCGTAAGCTTATTAAATCTTTCATCAAGTAAATTATCAAAACACACGAGACACAATAATTAGGCTCCTAGAGCCAAGGCAAAACCTCTCCCCCTTGGAGAGGAAAACCCACAAGAAATTCTTCTTATAGATCTTCAAATGACAAGTACCATGACCCAGACTTAGACCCTTGACCTATGGATGCTTCCAAGACCTAGTTACTTCTTCTTTGTCGATCTTCCATATTGTCCTTTGTTTCTTGCACCAATCTGTACTATCCTTTCTTTTATTAACTGTGAGAGAAGGTAAATCTGTGATTTACCTTCCTCTCTTTTCTTATCCAGCAATGACCCTTATCTTTTGCATCCACTTTAGACCTTCATATTGCAGACCCGATTCCGTCAATGACGGTAGGTGCATATTAGAGAAATTGCCTGCATCTCTTCTTCCAAACTTGACAGCAACATTCATAATGGTGTTCCACATACATTCATCCGCATCATACATCATGGTGATCCGTATTTCTCCTTGAACTTACCACTGTTCTACTTCAGAGTAAACCGCACTTATTGGCTGCACTTTTACACAGAGAAATCCTCACCTCAGATCTGCATCTTATTCACAGGTGAGTAAGTAATAGTTTAGACTTCGTTATACTTGTAATCATCTCAGAAGATGTCTGCACTAAAACCTTTCATTTGACTTCAAAATCCGTGTTTCAGTTCTGTATAAACTCAGAGAGAATCCGCATTTTTTCACAGATATAATCCGCACTTTGTCACAAGTATAATCCACACTTTGTCACAGGTATAGTCTGCACTTTATCACAGGTATGATCCACACTGTATCACATGTATAATCCGCACTTTGTCACAAGTATAGTCCACACTTTATCACAGGTATAATCGGCATTGTATCATTGAGAAAGCCCACACTTTTTAATTGCAGAGGTCACCAAAAATCCTGGTTTGAATGAGTCGCAGGACAGAGGTATATATAGAGATAGATTTATTGTCTTGAGGCCGACCATACCTTTAGCTTTTAGGCCGACTCATCCAGCTGTTAGAAGGTCGACTTGACACATTATTTAAGCTTGTCTTCCAGCGTCGGTGAGGGTTATTACAAGCCATTCTTCCACAAGGTCTTGGGGCATTCTCTAGACTAGATCCTTCATATGAATGACACTTAATTATATTTATTCCTAGAAGACACAAACCCTAATAGACATCAAGAAGAAGTCTATTTAATCTATAATAAACTCTTGCTCATGAAACCCATGAAGCAAGTACAAAATACATTTTATTATTTTTGTCTTATACTTTACATAAATCCATAATTACATAGTCAATATGAAGACCGGTCTGGTTACACTTTTCAACACTCCCTCTTAACTAGGGAGGTATTCATACAGGTACATGGTCACTTTCAAACTAAAGAATCTCATACGAAGAATCGGATTGGTAATCGCATTTGTATAGCATCATATCAACCAGCATTGTCCTAGTGCAAGGCCTTGACTAACAGCCCCATCTCTCAAAGAGACAATGGGCTACAATGCTGGCGAGACACATGACTTATAGACACCAAAGTCATTGTCTCTCCAAGGTACATACTCCACGTAGGTGTTCCCAAAGTATGACCTTCTTGGACTATTCTTCTATTGGGTAGCCAGCCCTCAAAGAATATCGGTCCTCGGCTACTCTTATCTTGAATGCCCTATCTCATTCTCAGAGTATCGAATGCCAGATGATTACCCAATCCTCCATTCTGTGTTCCAGGTGAAGACCAGAATGATGTGTTTATCCATCCTCTCCACATGGCTTTCACTAAGACTTACAGTTGTTAGTTCTGGTCTAGTGCATGACACATGTATTAGAGAATCACATATGTCACTCCCTCTCAACTTAGGAAGAACATATTTCAAGTTTCTTCCAAGTAAGAAACTTATCACCAGGCTCCCTTTCAACCAGGGTACTGCAGCAGCAACCCAGCTACCCATGAAGAATTCCTCCCCTCGTTGTCATGGATTTCGATATTGAGGAATCTTCAACTTTTTGGCGTCATAGGGCACAGATCATCCATCACTTTCAGTCACGAGTCATGTCCACTATCAGAAAGTGATTCATCAGTCTTTCTCATCTGGTCCACCGTTATGCCATGCTGCTTTCCTTCGAATCATCTCCAAGGATCATACATCCTTTCTCATGATTAGCAGCCCTACACAAATTCATCAAGATAAACATATACATATGAACATTTTAAAACAAAAGTTACCTCAGTGATGATCATTCACCATGACATCTTCCTGTAGGCATCAGCATCCTTTATTCAGATTGACACATCTCCTAATGATATGTTTTTTCAAGGGTCCTCTTCTTTACTAGACTTCTATCAGAGTCTACATATCCTCCTAGGAGATCTCCTAGTCACATCTTCTTGGCTTCCGGATGATAACTGCCTCTTGACATGGTTGTGTTTCGTGATCTCTTCCTTTTTGCACATTCTTCATCCCCAGGAAATTCTAATATACAGTTCCTTGTTCATTAACCACCTCATATTCCAAATGAGGATATATTATGTTGATTTCATCTGACAATGCACCGAGAGATCCTCCTCCATAGATCATACTTCTAAAAATAGAAGTCTATTACCTGCAACCATATGACATGACTTCACAGCATCCACTATCAGCATATAAATATATACATACCTCGTACCTTTTTGTTTAGGTCATCTTGTAGCAGTTTTACTAGAATGAAGAGCTTCATTCCCTTGGCCTGCTCCATCAATATGTCATCACATCCAAAAATTTGTAGCATGTAATTCTTGATGAAACCATTATGCTTTCTTTCTAATCAGTGAATTCATATAGAGCTCCATTAGAAAATGTCAGCACCAGTTTTCATGATGACCCTTGATCTTGATGACTGCCTTTCGTTAGTAATGTTATCAGAGAGGTTTTCCCGGAGCTGCTTCACCAATAGCTCCTACCATGTTTTTGTGATGCTTTAATGTACATTGTTTTCTATCATACTGTTTTACAACCAACAGAAATCACTTAAAGGAGAAGATGATCTCAATCATAGTGGAGATCCCTCGCTTCTTCTTTCTTAGATTTCTTTGCATCAGGTTCTTCTCTTATATCTGAGATATGAGCTTCTTCCTTTTTCCTCTTGTCCTTTCTAAATTTAGGACAATCTTGTTGATAATGCCCAAGATCATTACATCCAAAGCATCGTGCTTTGTCCATATTTCTTCTTTTATTTTGAGGACCAAATTTACTGAATCTTCCTTTCTTCCTGAATATTGTTGCAAAGGCTAGATTCCCTTTACTTTATCCTGTATTAGGTTTGGCTTTCAATCTTGTTTCCTCTATTCTACATAGAGACTGTAAATCGTGGAATGGTGTGGCTTCTTTCTTCCCGTATAAAACTGAAGTGAAGTTTCCCCATTCTTCTGGCAGATCATTCAGCACCACTGTAGTCATTACTTCTCCCAGTTCCTGTAGTTGATCTCAGAGAGATTGCTTCTCCTACAGTACTCAGAGAATAGCTCCACCAATTTCTCATATATTTCTTTTGATGATTCTAGATTTGATACATCGGAGATGAGAGAGTCTTTTATGGATTTCGTAAGAATCCTTTGGACTCTTATATCTCCTTCATATATCTGGCATGACTTCATTGTCCTTTTCTTCCATGTAGGAAAGTTTGAAATCCTAACCAGTTTGTTGCTTTCTTTGCAAAGAAGAAATTTTGATAGATTCATATGAAGTCATAAAGATACTTACTTGAGTAGATGCTTTTCTTCTTCTGTTAGCTTTCTTGTTGAAGATGATAGCAAGAACTCCCTCTTAGATTGATTTCAAAGTAGGTGATCTTGGATCCTCCTTGATGTATGGATTCTTTGAATAAGCTTTAAGGTCTTCTTGAGATGGCTTGACGATTTCCTTGCAAACTGATTGGACTTTTCAATGTAGACTTTTACTTTTGCTTTGATGCTTTCTAGATAACTGAATTTTTATCCTTTAGTGTCTTCTTGTCTAATAGCCCTTTGTCTTTAGCACATTAGCTCTGAAACATGTTGAGAATTTGGAGGGCTAGTGATTAATTCAAAATTCTCTTCTTGATAATTACTTGTGAGGTTACTTGAGTTACTAATGTCTTCCATTTGTTAGAGTATTAAATCTTTCATCAAGTCAATTATCAAAAGACACGAGACACAAGAATTAAGATCCTAGAGCCAGGGCAAAACCTCTCCCTCTTGGAGAGGAAAACCCACGAGAAATTCTTCTTATAGATCTTCAAATGACAAGTACCATGACCCAGACTTAGACCCTCGACCTATGGATGCTTCCAAGACCTTGTTACTTCTTCTTTATCGATATTCCATGTTGTCCTTTCTTTTATTAACTGTGAGAGAAGGTAAATATTTACCTTCCTCTCTTTTCTTATCCAGCAATGACCCTTATCTTTTGCATCCACTTTAGACCTTCATATTGCAGACCTGATTCCGTCGATGATGGTAGGTGCATATTAGAGAAATTGCCCGCATCTCTTCTTCCAAACTTAACAACAACATTCATAATGGTGTTCCACATACATTCATCCGCATCATACATCATGGTGATCCATATTTCTTCTTGAACTTACCATTGTTCTACTTCAGAGTAAACCGCACTTATTGGCTGCACTTTTACAAAGAGAAATCCTCACCTCATATCTGCATCTTATTCATAGGTGAGTAAGTAATAGTTTAGACTTTGTTATACTTGTAATCATCTCAGAAGATGTCCGCATTGAAACCCTGCATTGACTTCAAAATCCATATTTCAGTTCTGTATAAACTCAGAGAGAATCCGCACTTTGTCACACGTATAATCCGCACTTTTTCCAAAGTATAATCCGCATTTTATCACAGGTATAGTCTGCACTTTATCACAGGTATGATCTGCACTGTATCACAGGTATAATCCACACTTTGTCACAGGTATAGTCCGCACTTTATCACAGGTATAATCCGCATTGTATCACTGAGAAAGCCCGCACTTTTTAATTGCAAAGGTCACCGAAAATCTTGGTTTGAATGAGCCGTAGGACAGAGGTATATATAGAGATAGATTTACTGTCTTGAGGTCGACCATACCTTTAGCTTTTAGGCCGACTCATCCAGTTGTTAGAAAGCCGACTTGACACATTATTTAAGCTTGTCTTCCAGTGTTGGTGAGGGCTATTACAAGCCATTCTTCCACAAGGTCTTGGAGGATTCTTTGGACTAGATCCTTCATATGAATGACACTTAATTATATTTATTCCTAGAAGACACAAACCCTAATAGACATCAAGAAGAAGTCAATTTAATCTATAATAAACTCTTGCTCATAAAACCCATGAAGCAAGTACAAAATACATTTTATTATCTTTGTCTTCTACTTTACATAAATCCATAATTACATAGTCAATATGAAGACCGACCTAGTTACACTTTTCAACACAATCATCTATCATGTCAATTCTTAAAAAAAAAGGAGAAGGAAGAAGTTGGAAAGCTAGTGGGAAGGTGTTTTCTATGGAGTGACATTCCCTTCAACATTACTAGGAACAATCCATTTTACCAGCCCATGTTTGATGTTATTGTTATTTTTTGCCTAGGGTACAAAGCCCCTTCCTATGATGACTTGAGAGGACCTATTCTTCAAAATGAAAAGGTTTATTGCATTGCAAGATTGGAGTAATTCAGGGCATCATGGGCAGAGACAGGATGCTCTGTGATGTCAAATGGTTGGATTAATCAATAAGGTAGAACCCATATTAACTTCTTGGTTAATTGTCCTAAGGGGACAATGTTTATGAAATCTATTGATGCATCTACATATATCAAAGATGCATGGTTATTATGTGATTTGTTGGACGTGTTCATTTAGGAGGTAGGTCCACAACATGTTGTCCAGGTCATAACGAACAATGTTACAAATTATGTTGTTGTTGGAAGGATGCTTATGGAGAGGCATCATAACTTGTTTTAGACACCTTGTGTTGCAGACTATATTGACTTGATGTGGGAGGACAGAGGAGAAAATTCTTTTGTCAGGGATATTGTTGAATTATCAAGAAACATTACAAGAATTATATATAATCATGCATTTTTGCTTCATTTGATGAGAACACTCACCAATAAAGAGTTGGTGTGCCCTGCTATTGCACGGTTTGCCACTAGCTTCATATCTCTTCAATCTCTCTTGAATTCTATATGAGGTGTGAAGAGAATGCTTCTTTTAGAGAAGTGCCATGCTTTATCATTTAGCCACAAACCAAAGGGAGAGGCCATATGTAGGTTAGTTTCATACTAGGAAAGCTTTTGGGTAGGAGTGCAGGAGGTGTGCACCATTACTAAACCTTTGGTAAAGGTTCTTCAATTAGTTGATGTAGACAATCCCGCAATGGGCTACTTGTTGGAAGTAATGCTTCTAGGTCATGTGTAGTTGTCAGTGTGTATCCTGAGACGTCAGTCTAGAAGATGTTGATTCCTATGTGTGAGTCATAGTCATGATCTAGATGTCTTGGAGTCAGTTATTTATGTCCTATATATATATATATGTATATGCAGTGATTAATAAAGGTATCAAACATTTGGTGTTGTGTTTGTAATTTGTCTTGCTCTCCAAATTTCTGACATGGTATCACAGCTAGATCTAGCCTAACTCCCTCACGGGAAGGCCATGAAAATGTGAGAACAGTGAGAGCTAATGCTTTGTACATAAATTAGTTTAGTATTTTATTTCTGTGTTTCTGTGTGTAAATTTGGAGTTTCTATGTGTTTGTTGTGTAGATCTAGAATCCAAGAAAAAATGTTGGTTGTGATTGTGAGGAGGAGTAGAATGGTTGAATCTTCGTCTAATGTCGAATTCGATCCCGAGGGTAAGTGGCGGTGAAAATCTCCAGATCTCCCTTATAAATGGGATCTTCACGAAAAGAGATTACTGAGAAGCCAGGTGTCCACAATAGATCAGGCTTCGATTTGTTGCCATCAATGATGGGGATGCTTCTGATCAAGGGACTGAGCTCGTCACCATTTTTTATGAATGTGCAGTGACCCTTTCCCCTGGAACCACAAAGAACAATCTGTCTACTATCGTAGCTCAACCCCATGAGGCCACCCCACGCCTCCAAATTGTCGATGAACACCTCTCCACTGAGTGGATCCTCATCGTTCAATTCTGTGTGGAGGCATGAAATAGTTGCGTGTGAATTGAACGAACGTAGAGCACCAAGATATTGAGACTGTGAGAAGCAGCTGCAGTGAGTGACGAATTGGTGATTTCACTGGTGGATTTGCTCACTATGCGAGCCAGCTGAGGCCCCGTTACCTCGACCATTGAACTGCATCAGGAGCTCATCGATCTCATTGGCGTGGCTGCTAACATTTGAGCCAAGGTCTCCATGGAGTCAACCATCAAAGCTTATAGAACCTGACGACAACGTGATCCCAAAATGTAGAGGATTTTTCAGAGTTGAAGTTGTGGATTGGCACAACAGCAACATGGGTGAATGGCATCCTAAAGAAAGTGCGGAAGTCCCGATTTTTGGCTACTGTGTAAGTCTAAAGTTATCGAAGCGATTTTTTTGTCAATAATACTCTATTTTACAAGTGTGTGATTGATTCCAGCAATCAGCTCTGTCATGCATGTTATTTCCCTAAAGCACAAGAGGGTCAACGAGAAAACGGAAGTAACAGAGTTGATCCATAAAGAATTTATCTATGACACTTTTGCTGCACAGGAAACATTTCTCGGGGTCAACTAATTTAAAGGTTTTCTCCTTGATTTCAATGTATTGTTCATTAAGCAGAATATTGTTTTTAAGATTGGTTTGGTTGTCATAACTCTTGTCAGGTTGAAAAGTGGCAGTGAAGAAGATCTTGGGAGGCCATTGAATTTAGAAATATTAATGGTGATATATACAGTGTTGATTTTGTGATATAGTATTGATTTTATGTTCCAAGTTTGTGGTATGAGTTGAAGTTATAGTGTTATTGTTCAAATGTAAAAATCAAATGAAGAACCAATCATAGAACAGATTAGCATAATTTCAAATTGGTGGTTCTTGCTGCATACGATGACACAAGAACATATCATTAATTTAATTACGTATAATTTGTTATAAGCTAGCGGCGACGTGTGGAGCCAAGAACATCAGCTTACAGGTTAATTTGATTATGTGTATAAGAGGTCATATTGTAAAATTGATTTATGAATACATTCAGTACCTAGACAACCTTCATTCGAGGAAATTTCAGCCTAAAAGTGCCCATGAAATTTTCATGTAATTTCCATGTCATAATATGTAAACGAATCAAACTATTTTAAATTTAATAAGAGGTACATGTAAATATTTTAGAGGAAAAAGAAAAAAAAACTACTTTTTTTAATTATATTTTTGGCCTATCTCCCTATAGGTTTACTCAATTTTCAAGTGTATACGCACGTTGGATGCAGAATTAAATTCCACATCCAACTAGTACCCATTATGCATACTTTTGAGAAGACCCACATTGATAAAAATTGCAGATACATTAAAAAGCGTATTCAACATGTTTTTTTAATGTATCTACAATTTTTATCAATGTGTGTCTTCTCAAAAGTATATATAATGGGTACTCGTTGGATGTGGAATTTAATTCTGCATCCAACGAGCGTCTACACTTGAAATTTGAGTAAACATATAGAGAGATATGTCAAAAATACAATTAAAAAAAAATAGGTTTCCTCTTTTCCCTCCAAAATTTATAACTCTTATTTTATTATTTTAACTTTTATTTTTTCTTAGGAGGCCAATTTTAGGCTGAAATTTCCTCTAATGCCTAGATAACTGGGGAATCAGCAGATGGAGGTATGTCCATAGGATGGTTTAGCATTGAGACTGACCTGTCACGCTCCGGGAGGTTGAGAAGCGCCAATTCTGCAAAGAACGTCAAAGATGGTCTGAAGTGGTTATGTTTTAAATGGAGGTCAAGTGACAGCTCGAAGATTTGGTGATGAAGAAAGAGAGGTGTTTGGGAGATTCCAAAGTGGATATGAGTGTTGATGAAGACCAGTCAGATGGATATCATGTTGTTGTTGTAATGTGTATTTTTTAATGTTTTCCATGTAAGCATTAAGGGCGGATGTTGGAAGTAATGCTTCCATGTCATGTGTAGTTGTCAGTGTGAGTTCTGAGGCATCAGTCTAGAAGATGTTGATTCCTATGTGTGAGTCATAGTCATGATCTAGATGTCTTGGAGTCAGTTATTTATGTCCTATATATATTTACCTATGGTGATTAATAAAGGTATCAAGCATTTGGTGTTGTTTGTGTAATCTGTCTCGCTCTCCAAATTTCTAACACTACTTGTATGAGGCCATGGATAGGGCCAAAAAATCCATTCACAACTATTATGATGATAAGAGGGATGATGGGCTTGAGAAACAACAACTGATATGGAGAGCATAGTATTAAAAACCGAAACCGGTGACCGGACCGGTGGACCTAATGAACTGGTAACCGAACCGGAACTAGTCTAACTGGTACTGGTCGGTCTAAACGAACCTGTTTTAAAAAAAATACATTAAATAATTATTTTTAATAAAAAAAAACTATTTTTAAGATTTGCAACCATGATTCCAAGCCAATAAAGACAACAAAGTTTGCTCATTTATATACTATGTAAAGGTGAATATATCAAAATGGCACGAGTGCAATACATATCATCAAAAAATACATAAGCAATGAGGCTCCAAATGGCCCATAAAGTCCAAAAACAATGCTACAAGTTATGAGGCCATTGGCCTAATACAAGACTACACATGAATCATGATCAATCATCAAATTCATCACCACTACTAGACACAGGATCAACATCGGCAGCTGCATAGACATCATCTGGATCAGAGTCTGAGGATGCCTCAGCCTCAGGCTCATCTGCAACCTCAATACCACTGCCACCAATAACAATAGAAGTGGACCTAATGGAAGCACGAGTTACTCGAGCTGCATGACTAGTGCCTTCCATTGGTTGTTTGCCTTTCCTTGATGCAGCTACCAATCCTGGGTCTTCGTCTGATGGCGCCACCAAATCTGCGTCAAATTCAACCACCGCTAATGCTGCATCAAAGTCAGAATCTGCCTCAAACACTGGATCTTCAGTCTCCTCCACCCATTCTGATGTTGGATCAATATCGTCCAACACAATGGGATCTAGATCAGGTGTTTTGTTCATCAATTGGTTCTACCTCGAGCAGAGGTTGTATTGCACAAACACAAGATCATTTAACCGTTTCTGTTCCAAATGGTTTCTCTTCTTTGTGTGTATGCGCTCAAAAACAGACCAATTGTGCTCACAACCTGAAGCACTGCAAGTTTGGTTGAGGATTCTAATTGCAAACTTTTGCAATTGAGGACATTGGCCGCCAAATGACTCCCACCAATGTGCTGCAAATAAAAAGACATTCATTAGTAACATAGTTCATTTCATTACTTATTTACAAACAATTTAACTTGAAAAGAAAAACAAATTGGAATTGCTTACCTGGTTGATCCACATCTCTTGCCATTTTTGCCAAGTTCTTTCCAAAGGTACCAGCTGCCATACTAAAAAGAGTAAGTTGTTTATGTGTTTCAAAAAGGTCTGCACGGATAGGGACCATGCGCTCCAAGCAATCAATCAATCCAGATCTGACCTCCCCATCCTGCTGATCTCCTATCCAAGCTTTATAATGATACTTTGGATTCAAAAAATACCCATCTGCATGTATAGGACGATGGAGTTGATTGTTCCATCTGTTATCAATGATCTCCCATATCCAGCCATATTTAGCTAACCTGTCCCTGTAAACTGCCCATATCTGCTCCTTTGCCTGATCCATAGCCTCATAAATGAATCCCATTGCCATCTTTTCCCACCATCTACGAGCCCACCAGGATTCAGTCCAATCATTAGAAGAAAACATTTTCTGCAAGTTTTTCTGTTGAGAATTGATACATTGCAACGTGAGGAAGTGAGTTGCAAATCTCGTAATTGCAGGCCTAACAAGCTCTTTGCCCTCAGTGTTTTTCCTCATTAGGCTCAATACCCATGAGTGGTTGTAAATGTATTTTGTAATGCACTTGCCATGCTCTACAATGTTTTTTACCCACTCCATTTTGCCTATGTCCTTAAGCATGAGGTCTACGCTATGTGCAGCACATGGAGTCCAAAATATGGTCCTATACTTGGACTCAAGTATCTTTCCAGCAAGAACATAGTTTGAGGCATTATCTGTGATGACCTGCACAACATTCTGCTCCCCCACTTCCCGAATAATCTCATCGAAAAGCTTAAATAGAAGGGTTGCATCCTTCACCTTATTAGGTTTATCAACTGATCTCAAAAACATTGTTCCTTGAGGGCAAGAAACAAGGAAGTTAATGATAGTGCGATTCTTTCCATCAGTCCATCCATCTGACATGATGGAACAACCTGTTTTGAGCTATGACTCTTTATAGTCAGCCAAATACTCATCAATATTACAAATCTCTTGTTGCAAAAGAGATCCCCTCAAGTCATGGACAGTAGTGCCTTTGAAGCCCTTTCCTGTAGCTAAAATAGAGTCCCACATAGCTTGGTAATAAGGTGAGCGAGCAACATTAAATGGGATATCTGCATCATACCACCATCTAGCAATGTATTGATAAGAAATTTCTTTGCATTGTTTTTTCCAATGTTGATCCAAAGTGGGTTGACGACTTGGCTGGGAGGAAGTGGCTGTGGGATTAGTAGTGGATGAGAAATAACTCTGGATGTTGGGTCTCTTTGTTGGTTTTGATTTTTGGCCAACAGGAGGAACATAGTGAAAGGGGTCATTGGTGGAAGGGATAGAAGTGGAGTCTTGAATCTCATAATCATCATACCCACTCTGTCTCAGGGTTTCTATTAGTTCTCTCTTCCCTGCAATTTCATCTTGGATGGCCTTCTCCCTAGCCTTAGTCTCTTCAAAATTTTCAAACTTGGCAAGGTATTCTGCCCTAACCGGACCTATCACTTCATTAGGTGCATCACATGGTTTTACTTGGCCTCTTATCCCAGTCAAGTGTTGTTTCAATCTAAGAATACCCCCACCTCCAATAGAATTTTCACAAAATTTGCATATCATCTTTCCATCAACCACATCACAATGGGCCCATGCACTGTCCTTGGCTATTGGAGCCATCTTGACTTGAAATAATTGAAATTTTGAAATAAATCTGCGATTTAAAAAAAAATTGCAGCTAAGATAAATGGACAACCAAGGTTAAATTTACAAAACAAAATGCACATTCAAACATACAAAATTTGATAGCACAGGACTAGAGATTTGATAGCAATAGCATAGCTAAACACATGAGAAAATAAATACATGAACGGCGATGAAATGATGGATTTTTCAAGTGAAAATCCTTACCTGGCAATGCAAACTAGCTTCCTTAGCGTCCTCTTGATGCCAACTCTACTGATAGCTCCAAACTATCTCCAAGATAGCTCCAACTCCAACTCCAAGCCTCCAAGATCACTGCTCCAGTAAACACTCAACACTCTCCAAGCTCTCAATCAAACTCACAAACTACAAATGAGATGGTGTGAGACAAGGGAGAGGTTGCCCTTGCTTATAAAGGATTGGGGATGGTGTTTTTGGAGGGAAACAACCCTCCCCATCCCTCCAAATCAACCCTAAACTTCTTTGTTGGCCATGCGTGAGTCCCTACAAGAATTTAGGTGCCGACCGGCCGGTTAAGGACAGAACTAGCTGGTTTATCCATAAACCGGCCGGTCAACACCAGTTAACCAGAATTTTCAGGCGAAATGTGGTGTTTGACCGGGTTTTTCAACCGGTTTTGACCGGCCAAGGGTCTGACTGGCCGATTTGACCGGTTTCCGATTTGACCCGGCCGGTTTTTAATACAATGATGGAGAGTGATTGATGAACAATGAAACGATACACTCCATCGTCTCATTCATGTCGTAGGGATCTACCTGAACCCAACATTTTCTTACTCCTCTGGTTTCATATTTGATGTTGAGGTCATGGATGGATTCTTTACTTGTGTTCAAAAGATGGTGCCATCTCCAACATAACATGCTAACATTTCTAAAGAAATTGAGATGTATAGGATGGCAGGTGGAACATTCAACTTTGACATGTTTATACAGGATATGATGACCAAATTGCTAAGTAAGCTTCAGTTTGTTTCGAACTTTCAAATTTCAATTTTTTTCTTATGTTTCTCTTATTTGTTGTAGATGTATGGTGGAGAAGTTATGTTGGCAGAGTACCCAATCTCTAAAAGCTTGTTATTCGAGTGCTCAGCCAAACATGTAGCTCCTTCTGATGCGAGCACAATTGGAGTGTATTTGAAAAATACACACCAAGAAGCGCAACAAGTTAAAAAAATTGAAATTAATTTTTTGTATTCATTAAATAATAAAAATTATAATTTATTATTTTTATAATTATTAATTTATAATTTATGACCCTCACACAAGTTGGAGTCCCAACACCTTAACGACATGGTCTACATCTACTATAATCTTTGATTGTTGGTGAGGCAACTTTATAAGAAAACTAATGTGGATGCCATCTCATTGGATGGGATTGACACCACTGCTACATGGAGGGTTGAGGCCGAGAGGCTTGTCATGAAATTGGCCCTTGATTGGTTAGAAGAGGAGGCAGTAGAGGAGGTAGTAGCTGCAAGGGTGGAGGAGGAATAACATGAGGAAGAGGTGACACCACCTACGATGGTCACCAATAGAGGACGTCGTCTACCTTTTCCAGCTCCTAGTTCTTTAGTTTTTGGAGAACGTCAGAGTCCAATGCCAGCGCCATGGCCTTCTTCATCTAGAGGGAAAGCTATTACATTTTCTTACAAGAGGGGTAGAGTAAATCATTAGTTACTTAATGGTTCATTTCATTGTATATGACTCATGATATGAGATACATTATTATATTTTTTGTGGATATTTTGAAGTTGAGTCAGCACTCAAGATTTAAGACATGATTCAATATGACGTGTGATGTAGCACTAGACATATTACACATCTTTTATATTAGTTCTCTTTTCATATTTATGTGTCAATGCATTTATTTTATGTTGTGGACACTTTAGATACTAAAAAATTAGAAAAAAAACAATATTGTATTTTTTAAATTTTGTCGATGTGTTGCCCATTTTTACCAATTTTTTCCTGATTTTCACAATTTTTTCTTTTTCTGGACCCTCGCTGATTTGATCTTAATCACAATGTTCACAACATTGAGAAATACCACAAGGCCTAGTTGTTGAGAAGCATCAAGTGGGCTGGATATGGCAGGTTCATAAGAATGGTATTGGCTACCCATAATCTGAGGCATTAACCCAACACTCGCATAACTGGGAGCAGTTTCAACAGGTGAATACTGAGGGTCCAATTGTACAAGTGGATCTTGCTTGGATGGATCAAACTGAGAAACCCCGTTTTTCTGTGATTGGGTCTAATGTCAATACCAAAAGACAAGTTCTGATCTTCACTGGGAAATATTTGTTCATGGTGTTCACTTGGAGACTCTGGGTTTGGGTCTGATGTCCAGCAAAAATTCCCCATTATTAACATTTTTAGTTTATTTCAATAAAGACGAACTATAATGCCTCATTTTAACAGACTCCACACTGTCACAGAAAAAAGGTATTAACCTTGAAGAAGGTTCTTCATTTGAATCCTCTATTTTCTGGGATGTCTCAGAAAGTGGGGTGGAACTCTTGTGACTACCACCCTTGCCAAACTTTGTGCTTAAGGTATTTCCAAAGAATGCTCCAAAGCTTCCAAAACTAAGCCCTATAAAAGCAGCTTGAAGAACATAATGATGATCTGGAATGATTAGATGCTGATCATTTCGAACATTTAGTTGTTCCAGTATTCCCTGCAACTTGGTAGCTCCATCATCCACATTTACATCATAGGGTGGTGATAGAGATAGAGCACTTATTTCAGCAACACTTTCACTACTTATGCTACTGTTAATTACTTCATGGTTCTTAATGTACTAATCTGGTTAGGGGTCTTCCGCTTCCACTCCATGTTAGGTCTAATTGTTGTACAGGGAAAACAAAAATTGTCAATGAAACACCCAAGCAATGCACTTGTTATTATTTAAAATTCCCTTTGCAAATACTAAATCAATTAATGTACAAGCATCTTGCACCGTAATTGAAAATATCAACAAGTATTATATCAAAGTTAACGCTAACAGGAATAATTAATGCCTCTAACAAATCATCAGTGCTCACTATAGGATGCAATACAAAGGATTGAAGCAGAATCTGCAGTAGATTTTTCTTGCAAGAATCATTGAATTGAAATTATGTAAAAGGTTTGACGGTTAGAGTTCTGACTGAACGGGCTGGTTCTTGTCAGGCAGTTCACAGTGGACTTTGGAAGCGAAAGGGAGTGGAGTTATTGAAACCTCTCTGACTTGACAGGATTAATTGTGCAAGTTCGCGTCTCTGAAGAAGATAGTAAATAAGTATTTCATATTGGTCCTTACACCATGGCTGCGGCTCATCTATTCTCGAAATTCACAGACAAGTATATAACCCTCAATCAGAGCAGACAGATCATCACATCTTGGTCTAGGTTAAGTTCATTTTTACATTCCAAATTTTGGAACTCTGATTCTGTAGATGATCAGCAACAAGGTTGGAAATTTTCAAGAAAATGAAACATACAGGGTAAGGAGGTTGATGGCCAGTTTAGAAAAACTGTGTAGAGGCAGGCACCAACAAGGCACATCTAAACTTTTCACTAAACTGAACTTACTGGAAAGATTAGGGTAAAGCCTTCGAAATATGAAAAGAATCCTTTCAAATTTTAAATTGGAGATACGTACATTTCCAAAATTGACAAAAAAAAAGCCTCATCAAGTGGCAGAAAAATTCCAACAGTGAGAAATCGAAGGAAGGTTTTAAGGACTCAATGAGTTGAACATGGGGATACTTTCAACAGATTCAGAATCAAGCACAAAGGTGAAAGAGGCAGAAGGAGATGACTTCTAGGAACAAAGAGAGCTGCGGGGAAAGGCAACACTGAAAATGAATTTAGAGAGCTGCCCAAAGACTGGTGGCATGTTGAATGTACAATACTCTGAGACACCTAAATATTAATGGTAACAGAAATGCAAAGCTGAGTTAGAACAGAAATAACTTACCATTGAAGTTAAGCTAAACCAGAACAGTGCATACCCCAAGTTATTCCAATTAAACCAATCAGCTTAAATAAGCAGATGAACAGGAAACAATCACAATAATAGAAATATACAGACAATCGGTAGTTGAAAAGATGATACAGATCATGACCATGTATAATGAACTCTAGGTGCCCAGTGAGTAATACAGTAGAACTCAATCAATTTTGATCATCCTGAACTACAACTTGGGTCCACAAATCAGCTCAAGCAACTGCTTTACATGGTACAATATAATATACAACAGAGTGCCCCTAACCAGTTGACCAAAGATAGAATAATACTGCAGAGAAACACACATAGAAAGGGCTTCTAGCCAAAAGTTTGTGGCCGCATACAATCTCAGCTCGGCATGGAAAAATGTGATCCAAAGGTAGATTAACAGCATATCTTTTATAAAAAGGCTAGTAGGATAAAGAAACGTATAAGGAATGAAGCAAGGATGTGCTCCAGAAGCAAGCCAGGAAGAAAATAACACTTAAGCAATAGTGGGAAGGAAGCACAAGGAATAATAGCAAAGGTCCTCAACTGGGAAACATGGTGGGAGGATATCAGTGCTCTCCACAATGAAAGCTCTCATATTAAAACAGAATGAAGATATCCCTTGAGAGAGGTTCGTACCCATATCTATGTGCAAGTGCAGTTATAAAGGTAATATCAAGTAGTGTCAGAAGCACCCTAGGTAGGGACCCATTATAAAGTGTTGCTTGAATTTCTATCCAACAAGTAAATAGGAGATGGAATAACCAGTATGCATGAGGCAATGCAATCTGTGAAAATGCAAATAAAAAAGGAGCATTCGAGTTAAACATTAAAGTGAAAATATTTGTGATAGGGCCAATAGGGTTTTCTTGTTGAAAGTGATGGGAATATTTGATTTTCCAGACTTAATGATTAATGTCAAATAGTGAATGCATGCTTGTATTAGAAGCCCAAATTTTGCAGTAAGGCTGCTACAACTTTCTCTTCTTCTAAGGGTTTGAGGAAAGTATAACCACAATCCCCCAAACCTATATATCATAATGTACAGCCTCTTGAGAAAACTCTCGATGCCACCAAAAAGAAGAGCTGATGGTCGAAAGGAATCATCATCATAAAAATGCAGTTAACAATATATCCACTTGCCATTTGTGGATGACAAGCATGAATTGAGATATCACCAAGGAAAGGAATTAAAAAGATTCTAGCTTCTAGCAAACACTATGAGGCTTCAAAGGGCCCAAGTAGCCCAATCAAGTCACATCTTTACCTCGATAACGTTCTAACGGTTTTTCAGAGACCTCTAATTCATATTCTCAACTGTCAAATTAGAGAGGATGAAGCATCCTCTGAGTACTTTATAGTCTTGTATCAATGGGGTGGTCCAACAGAGGAGCAAATATGCATGGGTTACCTGGAGGAATAAACACAAGAGCCTATGGATCAAGAGTGACACTACTGCAGAGGGTACCAACCAACGTACGTTAGGGATCATATGCATTTCTATTATAGGACTAGAATGGAGATTAACATGAAAATTAATATTTAGTTGGATTTACTCAATCGAATAAGTGGCAGGCAAGGGTACAAAAATAACGTAATAATCCTTGGGAAAGGAGAAATCCTTGCATGTATTGAAGGTATAGAGTGAATGCATGTGTTAATCAAACACGGGGTTTGCATGTTTAACCAATATCCAAACAAAGAATTCATGGCAAGGACCAAAGTTGGTAAGTGGTAGAGGTGAATCAGATGAATGAGTAGCTAGACTCCTCCAGAGATGGATAGTTGAGGCAAATTCTAAGCACAAGGAAAGGTTAAGTCCACTGATGCAAGAAATTTCCTATAGGAGTTTGCTTTGTGTGCCTTCTACTAGAAAAAAGGTTACCAACATATGGTCTACAAGACCTATAAGAGACCATTTAAGTGTACACTTGCCTAGGGGAATAGAAAACAATGGCACATCTTTTTATTTATCGTGATTTTATAAGGGTAGGTTCAGATATTAAATAAGACTATGGGACTGAAGCATGTAAACAACTTACAACAACATTACTAATGGTAGAAGCAGCTCCACATCATAAGTAACCTCAGAATCAACGACACTAAAATGGTTCCAGTGGATGTCCCTAAGAATGTCATCTAAATTAGTAAATTGTGGCTCAAATTGATAGAAACTTGCATAGTAATCCTCAAAGGCATCTAAGTACTGGACATAAAGATAGAAAAGAAATTCATCCGAGAATCTGAGGCTGAAAATTAAAAACCCTTTATTGAGGTGAAAATTTTGATAATGTGACCATGGCTTTGAGATGCAGACAGAGTGTGGTTACAAGCAATTCTCAATCTATTTCATTTATGAGGTGTTGAAATAGTGGAATATCAGTAACACAACTGTAAAGCATTTCACATAGCAAAAATGAAAAAAAGACAAGAAGAATGTCATGAATCTAGCAGCCTCAGTCAAGCACCTGAAGATAATCATCTCATTAAGAAGGCCTTGGGAAACTAGCCAAGTCTCTGCATTGATAAAAGAGAAGAGCTTCTCATAGCACAATGCCAATAAATGGTTACTTTGTCGCATCCTGAGGCAAGGTCACCCAAGGGCCAAAGCAAGTAAAGTGGTTAGGCCTCAAATTCTAGTTTAACAACATAGAAAGGGATAGTCCACTTACAATGGATAATGCAAGGAAGCATAGTAATATGAACTCTCCAGTGGGTCCACTCAACATGTCAAATATTAGGTTGCCAAACCTCGAGTTTAAACATAATTGTGGGTCAGAAGCACCCATTGTATTTATCCCTCCCCTTCTCCACCTTCTCTGGAAGGTGAGTGTCAATAGATGTAGCATAAAGTTGAGCAAAATATGCCTTGTCAAAATGACCAGAAAGTTACCCCAATTAGAGCAATCCACTGACTTATGAATGGGATGATTACTAAGTTGAGACTAAGGAGGAAATCAGAAGAGACCATGTCATTGAGTAGACTGGAAATGTAAACAAGATCCACAATGCTTAAGGAACTTGGAATGAAACCCTACACAATTAGTTGCTTTATTACTCAATTAACAAACAGCTTTCTTGATGGTGATTGAAGTCAAGAAAGGATGATCGGAAGGTGGGAATAGACATGTAAATAAGAAAAGATACTTCAATAATTTATTAATGTCCCACAAATGACCAAAAAGATACACAGATGTGGCAAACCAAGACAAATGGGAAGGAGTCCGAAGAGTGCCCTAGGCTACTTCAAAAGCATAAAACTAAAGAAAACATGAAATACATAAAATAAAAAGTGCATCAAAGAAAGAACAAAGAGTGCAAGTCCTGCTAGATGTCAGTACAACAAAGTGAGGGAAAAGATGCAGACTGAAGACAAAGAAGTATGTCACAACATCAATCACTGAGATGGACCCAATGCACTGTCTGAGCAACATAGATTATCCTAACTCTGGATCTATTAAACATCAAGATCTATCAAAAAAAATAGAATGCAAATATCTCAATGCTGAAAAGATCCTATGTTGAGATGGATCTACAATTGGGTGTGTTTAAATTAATGCTCAGTGATCATTTCTTAATTTTCTTTTCTACATTGCAGGTTTTTTATATTAGGTTTTTCTATTTTTCAATTATTATGTTCAGTCAACTTATAACATGTGTTAGTAATTACACATCTCCCTCCTACTGGATTGTAGAACGCACCGAGAGCTCTTATTTGTAAATGATGTTGTCTAGAGAGTGTCCAAGGCTGAGAGGACTTGGCAGGGTGATCTTGGAAGGTGCATGAGAACCATGAGCAAATCTTCTCCTAACAATTGAGGGCAAAGAAAAAAATTTCTGATCTGTGTCTCACATAGGTTGGGTTACGAATCCAGTCTATGCTAAAAATAGGTAATCCTGATCACTATGGGATAGACTCAATAGGCCTTGAGGCTAGAGGCTGTATGTGGTCTCAATAACATGGTGCCTGTGCCAATCACCAAAGCACTAAAACTCACTGAAAGAAGGAGATGATCAACTTGACAGGGCAGGTCCAGGAGAAATGTGCAAGGCCTATTATATGAGAGTCAATGCCTCATGCATGTAAAGAGCTGCATATCTAGCCAGGAAATCAAATGAAGGTGGATAGGGATCTTCTTGAATCTTAAAAAAAGGCAATGATATCTCCCTCTAACCTCATAGCATATAAAATTCGAAGAGACAACTTTAAAATAAAATGTTTCTTAAATTCCACTACCTACAAATGGCATTGCTAGCAGAGCCTCTCCTCTTGTGGGATACAATACTCAAACTTAATGCGAAGCTAACTACACTGTCTGACTGGGGAATCTGAGGTCATGAGATCATTGATGTAGGGTATTCTCAGACATACAATAAGACCATCCCTTGGCTCTAGAAAATACTCAAGGTAAAAGGCTATCCATGAACCTCAGAATTGGAGATACAAGTAGGATTTATGTATTGCTAATAAATGTCATCGTAGTTGCCTCTTTAACATCATGATGGTGAGGAAGAAGTTGGGGAAGAGCATATAAAGAATCATGAAGTGAAACAGAGAATTGATGGAAAGCCAATAGAGTGGAGCAAAGAGGGGACTTCCAAGAACTAACAACATCATCTCGTCCTGGGAGAGTAAAGGTGCCTCCATTGAGGAGCAGATGGCCACATAAGGGTATCCATCATGCCCTAACACTCAATCAGCCATTGTGCAAAAGTTAAAAACTCTGAAGAAAGGAAGCCACTCTAAAAATATTCAAAATAATCTCAAGGCAAATGGAATGGGTGCCAAATTCAACCTCCACAATAGCCTATGGGATCATTCATTTGCATCAGATTATTTGTTCTAGCTTGAGCCACTACACTCACTCAATGCAAAGCCCAATCAACAGGCATTAAGCTAGGGCCCCATATCTCAGCACCAAAGAAATGGTCAGCATGATGATCATATCAACAAGAAGCATTGATAAGATTGAGCGGGGGCAACGGCTATATCAATATCAAGATTCAAGAAGAGGGTTTTTCTTGGGAAGAGGAGACGACCAAAAATCTTAAGAGATGTTTAACATGCAAAGAAAAGTTTGTTCCTCCTTGATGTAAGGAACTCATATTTCCTATGTCAAAGGAGACAACAATGCTCTTTCCGAGTGTCCAGAACTGGATGAAGATGAGTGAAGGTCACACTTCCATGGAACAAAACCAAATGGACAGACACCCTCAGGAAAGTGGATTATTTGTGAAAAGGAATCCTAATGAACCAAAAATCAAATTTTGCAGTAATAGGGCAGGGAGAATAACAGTAAAAGAAGTTGATATAGTTGGACATCAATATTGATGTGAGGAGAACTAGGAGGCAAACAAGTAAAGGAGGTTACAGAAGGAGAAATAAAGTGAAGGCTGGGAAGGCATGATCAACAAGAGAGACAAGATATGATGAAACAGAGAAATTTTGGAAAGGGCACAAACAACTACACTAGCTCATTTACAAGGAAGCCAAATGCAAGTGTCAAACTCAGGAAAGCAGTAGATTCCATAAAGAATCAATAGGCCACTCAACTCAAACATTTGCCGAAGATACATCCCATATGCAGTAACTCGACTGGAATCATCTATTGAACCTCTGTTCAACCCAACATTCTCCAAATCATGTTCATTAAGACAAAGCTCATGCTCAGTAACCACATGAACATGGATCTGGTGGTCCTAGTGTGGGCATTACGATCCCAAAAAAATTGCATCTCCCCTATGGTCTAAATCAGAATGCATCAAATCACCTTAATAAGGGTTGGGATGAGGTTTAGCAATTTGTCCTTGGAGATATAAAGTATATATAGA